>SNQJ01S0004192.1:86546-100148 GCA_010110895.2 Picea sitchensis | reverse complement strand
TTTCACTCTGTATTTTTACAGTCTCTGTACATTTCTTTCATTAATAGAAATCGTGTATTATTGTATCTCTGTGTTTATGGTTGCATCTCTGATATATTTATGTTATATTATTGGATATACGTGATATCTCTGTGCATTTATTTATTATATATCCGCTCTCGTTTCGTGCCGAAAATAATCCGGATCACCCCTAGCCCACATTAGCTCAGTCATAATCGAGCGACCAACAATTTGTTGGTACAATTATTTGAGCATAGATGATTTTAAGGGCCAAATTTTGCAAATGGGTTAATTTTCCATGTTTTTTCCCAAAAAAAGATTCGCCAATTTCCATTTTTTCAAAAAGAGATTCACCCAAATTCCATAGAATAAAATTATTTTATCTTAAAAATCGCCAAAATGTTATAGAAATTATATAAAATCCTTAGAAATTTGAATATTTTTACAAAACTATCGCCAAACATTTTATATTTTGCATATTAAGGACTAGTAAGATTAGCCCATGTTTCTACATTTTAATATAATTTTCCATCCTTAAAATCATCCCTAGGTTTAAGTGAGGCAAGGATGAGGTTGCATCTTGCCTCCCACTCTTGGCATGCAAGGAAAGCAATTTTCAACCATGGCATTTGCTACCTTGGAAGATCCAAAGAATCCTGAGGTTGCAAATGGTTGGGATCCCTCGACAAAAGATCCCTCTGTTATGATTGGCAAAATCCTTTCCCTATAAGACTAATGATGACCCCCCTCTTGATGCATAGATTCGTGTTTAGTGTTTTATGTATTAGGGTTGAGGCCATGTGGCACTTTGGACATGTTTATTTTCTATAGTCACGGTTTTTCATTCTTAGGTGTTTTGTCTTAAGCCAATGTGGCTTTTGGGTTTTCTTTCTTTTTCCTAGTGTTAGTTGTGGTTGGTTGCATATCCCACTTTTTTTATATTAAAGGGACGTAATATTCTCTTATTAATAGCCAAAGGAAGTTTTAGAGTGAAATAAACTCGATGAGGACAAATACAACTCAACCAAGAGACATCAATAAAACATGGACCGAGGAAACAAAGTGAAAGACAAACATATAAACCTTGATGAGTAAAAGCTTTATGTCAAACAAAGAAAAGTATTCTTTGTTGAGCAAAGAAATGAGTCTAGGTACCGAAAAAAAGGCATCCCCAATTGGCTTCACCAATGTGACACATATAACATTCAAAAGTTAACACATGGTAGTTAATCTCACACAAAGAAAGATAACATCAAGCATAATATAAAAGGGTGACCCAAAATTGAAACACAACGACAACTGAAAAGAAGCTACAACCAATATTATTCTTCTAAACATCATTGTGTATTACACACCTTCTAACTATAAGTTAATCTATACACAATTTTAAAAGCCATGTCCTTTAATGGAGAATTTCAAAGCTTAGTATTGCAACCATGAAATTCGTTGACATTAAAAAAAAAACATATCTAATTCATATTATTAATCTAAACTTACAACCGTCGTTATTCTAATCACAACAAATCCACTTTCAAATATATGCTATTTATACTAAGGGATGAAGAATTATAATTGTTTTTAAATATATATATTTTAACTTGTTGCCGCAAATAACCTTGTTAAAAGTGATTAATCTAACTCTCATAGTAAATCAAGTGATTTTAAAGTAGAAAAATGATTTTGGGATGAGATTTATTTACTCCATCGAAGACCAATAAAGACACGCTTACTAACAAAATTATAGCCATTCAAAACGACAAAATACAATTGTGACCAGAATTTACAAATGACCTTGTTAAAATTGATTAATCTCATAGCCATTCAAAAGGACAAAATGCAATTATCAAGAGGGTTATTCCCCATCCAACACAAATCAATAAAGATGGGCCCTTGACTAATAAAGCTATGCTGCCCATTCTTGACAATGAGGTGGAGCGAGCATAAGAGTCAAGCCTGCCGTGTTGAATATCATATACAAACAATTCAATTCATAGGGAAAGGAAAGAAGAAGCAACCGTGGATTTCCCATTCTTTATGCCGAGAAAATAAGGCAGAAACCATTCAGAGGGAAAGGAAAGAAGATTATACACAAACCATTCAGAGGGAAAGGAAAGAAGAAGCAACCGTGGATTTCTCATTGGAAGCTGCCGACAAAATAAGGCAGAAAGCGAGATTTCCCATTGGAAGCTACCGGGAAAATAAGGCAGAAAGCGACACCCATTAACCTTTTTTTATCCACGAAAACGAACAAAAAGTAGATAAACTCCACAAAACCTAACCACGAAAATTCCAAGTAGGAAAGACGAGGCACCCATGTCTTCTCCCACGAGTTCCTTTATTTTCGTCTTCGTTAGTAGAAAAAGGCTTTGGGTTTTATGGTTAGCGGTCAGCCATGAGATAACATCTATGTTTATTTTCATGAGCATCTTTATCATATAAGTGGTCCAATGCTTGTTGCGATACAAATAATTCCACTTGAGTTGGGTTGGGAGTCTTTTCGTTGTGGAATGGCCTTTGGTTGAGATTGGGTACACATATGGTTGTTTAAAACGATAGGAGAATATTGATTAAATTATAAAAAAATTTGGGTCTTCAGGCCTGCTCATGGTTGTCATGGTATGAATGCTCTAATTGATATGCCTTATTTCTTGTATTGAAGAAGATGATATCAAGTGTCTTCAATGAATAGTAGTCAATGATGGTGACAACTAAGTTATGATAGGTTTTGCCACTTTGGAAAAAAAATGATTGTAGTTTATAAAAAAGACAAATATCTACCTTTTGCATCAGGTGGATAAAATCGATATGAGAGTGCACAAGAGACTAGATAGTTGATGATGGAGTCGCAAGAGGAATTGGTGGAGTATTTCATATACCCTTTGGAAGGACATTAGATCTTTTCCAGGGTTCTTTTTCCAGTGTAATCTTATAGGACTTGGACATAGTGTGTGAATGAGGGTGGAAGAAATGTGAGGATTCAATTTTAGGTTTTGGATCTCAAGTTTTTTCTCATGATGATGATCATTGCAATAAGAAGGATCTTTTGTTTGGGACTATACTAGTTGTCAGCATTGGTAAAGGGCTAGTAAAATCCCAAGGAAACAAATCTTTTGAAAAGATTAGTGGCAAGATAGGAGTTTCCTTCAAATCAAATGGGATTTTGGTTGAGTCTTTGTATAGGTCTAGTTCTGAAGATGAGGCATTGAAGTCCAGCATAAGTGTAATAAAGGAGTTTTTGGTGCCTAATACTATCAAGTCCTTCATTAATTCAAGGGAGGAGAGATATAAGGTGAATGTTAAAGTGGGGGGAGGGGCAAGAAGAAGGAAATTGATGTTGTGGAACAAGAAGGATAGGAATGCAATATTGTCTTGGACAACAAGGGCATCAATAGGCATGAATTTTAAAGTAGTGGGGGTAGGAAGAAGGCCATCCATGCTATGGAATAAAAATGATAGGAAGGTATAGGAGTGCAGTCTCATCTTGGAAAACACGTGGCAACATACAAGTTTCCTTCAAATCAGATGGGATTTTGGTTGAGTCTTTGTCTAGGTCTAGTTATGAAGATGTTGTATTGAAGTTTGGCAAAGGTGTAGTACATGATATTTTGGTTCCTAATGTTGTCAATTCCTTCATTNGAGAAGGTCATTGATATCATGGAACAATAAGGATAGGAAGGTATAAGGGTGTAGTCTGATATTGGAAAACAAGAGACTCAATAGGCATGAATGTTAAAGTAGGGGGGGCAAGAAGAAAACCATCAATGCTATGGAACAAGAAGGATAGGAAGGTATAGGGCTGAATTCTTGTCTTGGAAAAGAAGTGGAGACATAGGAGTTTTTGAAAAACTGGATGGGATTTTGGTTGAGTTTGTGTCTAGGTTTGATTCCAAAGACGAGGTATTGAAGTATGGCACAAGTGTAACAAAATAGCTTTTGGTGCTTAATGTTGTCAATTCCTTCATTAATTCAAGGGAGGAGCGTGATAAGGTAAATGTTAAAGTTGAGGGGGGGAGAAGGCCATCAATATTAAGGAACAAGAAGGATATGAAGGTATAGGTGTGCAATCTCATCAAGAAAAAAGACCCATGAAGTCAAACTAGTACTAGGGGAGAATATTCCCATGTACCATGTGGTGGAGCTTGCAAGACATGCATTGATAGGTTGTTTCTTTGATATCAATAATTGAATGATTGATGGGCCAAATGCCTTTATATCTAAAGAGTCATGGAGTCAACCCTCCAAAAAAAATTCACAATGTATCAATAATTTGAAAAATTGGACACTTCATTAATTGTGTGGCCAAATACCTTTATTTCAAATCCCTCCAAAAAAATTTCATAATTATCAATAATTTGGAATGTCAATGTTTTAGCTTTTGACATTGAGATGGAAAATGGAGAAAGAGTAAGAATTGAATCATAAGTTTGTGAGTTGGCTCTAAGACTTAGATTTAAACTATATTTATTAATTATTTTTTAAATATCAATAATGATACATATCATTAAATTATTAAAAATTAAAATATATTAAAAATTAGATTAAATTTAAATTATTATTATTTTTAAAATTTAAATGAAATCTAAAATATGAATATGAATGTATTATATTAAATGTATAAAGTATTATCTCAAATTATAGTAATTATTTTACACAATAATATCTCTAATCTAGACAACAAACTATATTGAACTTTAGATTTGATGAAAGCTTATGAGAACCTAAGACGCCCAAAATAATTCAAGAATTTACATTAGATTATGCTTTTCCACGTCTCTCGCATAGNGGAATTCATATTCACATTTGAAGAGGATACACAAAAGATCCTAGGATATCTTTGATTATGGGGCCAAATGCATTTATATCTAAGGAGTTGTGGAGTCAAATCCTTCCAAAAGAATTCACAATGTCTCAATAATTTGGAAGGTCGTTGTTTTAGCTTTTCCATTGATTGGACACTAACTAATACGGAAGGTGGGAAATGGAGAAAGAATCATAGTTGGATCCTAAGTTTGTGGATTCGCTCTAATATTTAAGTTTAAACTATATTCATTAATTTTTCTTCAAATATCAACACTAATACTAATCATTAATTCATTAAAAATTAATACTAATCATTAAATTAATAAAAATCAAAATTATATTAAATTATTAAAAATCAAAATTATATTTGAAAATGTTAATAATTTTAAAATTTAAACTAAATATATATTATATTAAATGTATAATAACGTTATAGTAAATTATTTTACACAATAATATATATAATCTAGACAACAAATTACAATGAACTTTAGATTAAGCCTATGAGAACCTAAGACGTGCAAAATAATTTAAGAAATTACATTAGATTATGCTTTTCTATGTCTACGAAGATTCAACACTCACATAACACATAGGACAATGTAGCTAGTGATTTAAAAAATGGTAGTATCTCTTAACGTGTGTTTTGTTTTCCATTACTTCCATGTGCATCCGCAACAAAGCTCTTACAACGGAATTAGTTGTTTTACTTAACTCATGAACAATAAAGAAGCTACCATGCGTATTTTCTTTTGAATCTACTCTTAATGAAGACCCGATTTTAATAATTTGTGGATCCTTGAATTGATATGCACATTTCGAACATGAGTTTTCGTTGGCTACCGTAAGAGGGATTCCAATCTTCGGATTAGAGCTTGTATGTAGTTGCAAATATTACTTCGGAGTTGGATTCCGTAAGAGTGATTGCTTTGTTTTGAAATTTGAAGTTTGGTTAATTGCAAATTATTTGTCGAAGCTGATCAATTGTAATGTAGTTATGGGCGCTTTCAAGTATTATTTTCCCGCTTGCTTAGAGTGAAATAACGGAATTCTCTCAGTCAACTAGGAGTCTAATCGACTTCTTAGCTCCAAGAAACCTTTCAGTTTCTTAGCCCTCCGTGCCCATGACTCCAAGAACAACAAATCACAAATGCTCTAAGAATATTATCACAAGAATTACATATTTCAAGGATTGTCCAACCTCTCAACATCCTCTCCTATTTATCAAGTTTTCATTTCCCCTTCCCCAAGTCTCCTCAACCACCCTCATTATTAGCCATCAACCTCCCTTATCTAGATTTTTGGGAAAAATATAAAATAAAACTAAAATATAAATGACTTATATAAAACAACAATGAATAAAATGCAAAGTCTTTCTTCTCATGCTAGCTAATTAATGCAATTTGACAATTTTCCCCAAAATGTACATGACAACCCATCATGCTCATTTAATTCATCATACCCACCATCAATCAAGTCAAAAAAGGTATTTAATGCTTCTAGATATTTTGTATAAAATATAATTTATATATTCAATAAGTATTCAAGTAAATAGTAAATAATCTAGTTTAATAACTAATATATTAATTAATTGTATTAGTGTACATGTGTAAGGTATGTGTGCGTAGCTAGTGGACACATATTTCATGCATGTATTAACGATATACAACCACTACCTCTAGTGTATAGTTCATATATGATCACACCAATGCATGCATGACAACGGATCAAACAATGCACAATTTAATAATCTTAACAAACAAAATTACAATAATTCATCAATAACTCATTATCACACTTAAAATATAGAAAGAGAATCAAAAGAGGGTTTTAAACATGGTAGGAATGAAGTGAGTAAACAATAGTGGCACATATAATCCTCAATCAGTATTCTCAACTATCATTGAAGCATCATTCCTTCCTAACCTACTTCCATCTTCCATCCTATCCTTTTCTCTGCTAGACTAAGATGGAGCGTCAACTATATTGACCTAACTCCATATAGAACCCGTAAGCAGAAGTGTCATACATATTGACCAAGCTTCCCCAATAGGCAACTAGCAGTCGCCATCACATATTTAGGAGAGCGTAACTTCACACAACCCTCCCACAACTCTAGGTTTCAGAGGATAAACAGTGGGAAATACCTCCACCCCTCCTCATAGAACTAGGGTCAACACCCTATATCAAGTCATACTGTGTAACTACTATTCATAGAGTCATGTCATCAAACAACCACTCTGGGCAAGTTGTGCGTCTTGTCAAAACCACACTTACCACAAATCATAACATTTTTTTGAATCATAAATTAAATAATAAATACAACTTGTAACATACACTATCTTCGTGATGTCTATGATATCCAAGTTATCTCAACACTAGAATCATTTAGCTATCACATAGATCAACGTGTGGGTTAGTTCACCAGTAACTCATATCCATGCATATAGATCACAATTTCATATAATAATCCATATCTATATTGTGTTCAATTAAGAAATGTATGTTTATTTTTATCATGTCCGGCATATGTTATACATTCACAACATAACTCAAAATGATATCCACGTGCCTAAATTCCACAATTTTACTTGCATATTTAAACAATTCAAAGAGCTATCATCATCATGAACATATAACAATGAAAATAGTATCATACAACATATAATTAAGTCCATATGTACATATCTCAAATATCCATCTCAATCTAACTGATCCCAAACAAATGTTAAAAATTAAATTATTAAGATGAGTAAACAACAATGTTCTATATGTCTAAGCCCAAGATATAGGTCATTACACGTTAGTTGAAATTAAAAAATAGACGACTAGTTATAAAACCCGAGTCCTTACATTAAGGTTGTTTTTAAATTTGCAAAAATTCAATGACTTCCTTGATATTAATATCTTAACTACCTTAGATACTCGACTTCTTGTGACAAATATTGATTTTAGATGATTACTTTGGACATAAAGGATTTATTAATAAATCCATCCTAAAGAACCATTGCAATTATGTTAAATAATCATTAAACATTACACTAGTAGGTATACCTTTAATCCGTTTTCAAGGGCTCCTTGTAATGAAATGCTTTATGAATAAAAGCTTGTGCTAGTGTTTATGATTAATTGTTAGAATTTACGATTCCCAATTTGGATCGTAAGTTAGAATTGATTGTGAAGTTATTATAGGATATTCAAATATTTCTTGTAGTAGCTTTGTTTGATAGTGAAAAAATTATTTACTAATTTTTAAAGGGAAAGAAAATTGTTAAATATTGAATATAAGTATTATGTGGTATTATTAGGGAGCAAGTAATTTTGTTTAGATAATGAATAAATAGTTATTTCATATTTTTATAGTGATGGTATATTGGTCTAGATATTGAATAATTAATGTTACATTTAGGGAAGAAAATGGTGAATGATGAATGATAATTATATGATGGTATTCGTAAAGAGAAGACATATTATCTAGATGATGAGTAATTATTAATTATGTAATTTTTAAGGGATGAAACTTTGGTCTAGTATATTAATTATTTGAATGTTTTAATTTGTGTATGATTAAGTATCTTATTGATACCTTAATCATGAGTCTAGAATTGATTGGTTATGGGAATAGATACCTCCTTGTTCTTTAGAATAGTCGTCAGTCTTGAGACCTTTAATGGTCAAAATCAATCGGATGAATCCTGGACTTGAGCGTTGATTATGTGTCTTGGAAGTCCTAACATTGCAGGGTAGGTTGGGCGGATAGACATCTTTGTTATTGTGATATGATATAATAGATCTTTTAGTATCATGAAGTTGTTTTTTATTCTTGTTGTGTAATGATGTAGAGGATAATAAAATGTGTAAATATTGGTGTATGTCATTGTTGCATATCACTTGTTCTAACTGTTGACGTTTAAAAAAAAAATATATCACTATTGTACTCACTTACATTGATGTCGTAACAAAGGGGTCGTTACATTTATGTAGTAGAAATTCATTCCATTCTTTGTGTGTGAACTAGGGTGGAAGAAATGTGAGGATTCAACTTTAGGTTTTGAATCTTCTCTTGATGATGATCATTGCAATAGGAATGATCTTTTTTTTGGGACTATACTAGTTGTCAGCATTGGTAACGGGCTAGTAAAATCCCAAGGAAACAAATCTTTCGAAAATATTAGTGGCAAGATAGGAGTTTCCTTCAAATCAAATGGGATTTTGGTTGAGTCTTTGTATAGGTCTAGTCCTGAAGATGAAGTATTGAAGTCTAGTACAAGTGTAATAAAGGAGTTTTTGGTGCCTAATAATGTCAAGTCCTTCATTAATTCAAGGTAGGAGAGTGATATGGTGAATGTTAAAGTGGGGGGAGGGGCAAGAAGAAGGAAATCAATGTTGTGGAACAAGAAATATAAGAAGTTATAGGGATGCAATGTCGTCTTGGACAACAAGGGAATCAATAGGCATGAGTGTTAAAGTAGTGGGGGTAGGAAGAAGGCCATCGATGTTATGGAATAAAAATGATAGGAAGGTATAGGAGTGCAATCTCATCTTGGAAAACAAGTGGCAACATAGGAGTTTCCTTCAAATCAGATGGGATTTTGGTTGAGTCTTTGTCTATGGCTAGTTATGAAGATGTTGTATTGAAGATTGACAAAGGCGTGATAAGGTAAATGTTAAAGTTGGGGGGCGGGGGGAGGAGGGGGGGCAAGAAGAAGGTCATTGATGTCATGGAACAAGAAGGATATGATGGTATAAGGGTGAAATCTCATATTGGAAAACAAGAGCATCAATAGGCATGGATGTTAAAGTAGGGGGGTAAGAAGAAATCCATCAATGTTGTGGAACATGAAAGATAGGAAGGTATAGGGTTGAATTGTTGTCTTGGAAAAGAAGTGGAGACATACGAGTTTTTGTAAAATCCGATAGGAAGGTATAAGGGTGCAGTCTCATATGGGAAAACAAAAGCGTCAATAAGCGTGAATGTTAAAGTAGGGGGCAAGAAGAAATCCATCAATGTTGTGGAACAAGAAGAATAGGAAGGTATAGGGCTGAAGTCTTGTCTTGGAAAAGAAGTGGAGACATACAAGTTTTTGTAAAATCAAATGGGATTTTGGTTGAATATATGTCTAGATCTAGGTCTAATTCCAAAGATGAGGTATTGAAGTATGGCACAATTGTAACATAGGAAAGCTTTTGGTGTTTAATACTGCCAATTCCTTCATTAATTCAAGGGAGTGTGATAAGGTGAATGCTAAAATTGAGGGGGAGAAGGCCATTATTGTTAATGTTAAGGATGCAATAAGGATATGAAGGTGTAGGTATGCAATCTCATCAAGAAGAAGACACACCAGGTCAAACTAATACTAGGGTAGAATATTCTCATGCACCATGTGGTGGAGCATGCAAGACAAACATTGGTGGTTGTTTTTTTGGTAGGCATGCAATAAATAATATTATCCTTCAATAGATGGTTGAATTCTAGCAACTACTACTTGGTTATGTCCCTATCTACCACTTACTACTTAACTTACTACTTACTAGTTTGAGATTAGATGCAATGTGACTTTCTGTCAAAACCATCCACTCAAATTTTAGCATTGTAAGATGGATTGGAAATTTTTTAAATTCTGAAAATTTGGATGGAAGAATGAGATTAGAATTTGAGATTTCCAAAGGAGTGAAGGATGTTGTGTTGAATACGATGCAGTGGACAGATGTAGCAGCCACCATGAGTTTACCATCGGAATCTTCCTAGAAAATAAGACGCGCACGATGATACCCCTTTCGTTTGTCCATCCCATGGGTTTCTGTTTACATTCAAGGACTTTTTTTTGTTATATCAGTATGCGATTCATGCTTGCAATTGGGAACGTAGCAACAATCCTGCTTGAGCCGGGTCGAGAGTCATTTTTCTTTTCAGTGGCCTTTTGTTGAGATTAGGTAGACACGGGATTGTTCGAAATGATAGGAGAGCACTCATTAAGCCATGACAATATTTAGGTGTTTGGGCATGTTATTGATTCTCCAACTGATATGCCCTGTTTCATCCCAGCCCAGTGTTGAAGAAAATGATATACGGTGTCTTCAAACTACTAGCAAACAATTGAAAGACCCTCAAGGGAACCTCTACACTTGGAACTTCGATAACACTACCAAGGGGTTTATTTGCAATTTTCTGGGAATTACTTGTTGGCACAACGATGATAACAAAGTGCTGTCAATTTTTCTTCAAGAGATGGGGCTTCAGGGTGAGTTTCCATATGGAGTAAAATACTGTGGGAGCATGGCGAGCTTGACTCTCTCTCAAAATGGTCTTTCGAGGAACATTCCGAAGGAGCTCTACCAATGGATTCCTTATCTGGTAACCCTTGATCTCTCCCAAAACCAATTTACGGGACCTATTCCTACCGAGCTTCATAATTTCACATATCTCAATGTCCTCTGCTTGAATGACAATAAACTTAACGGGGAAATTCCATGGCAATTGTCACGGCTCGAGAGACTGAAGGACTTGAATGTAGCAGACAACAGGCTTTCTGGAACTATACCTTCATTAACCCACAACATGAGTGCCTCTAATTTTGAGAATAACCTTGGGCTATGTGGGTTTCCCCTTTCAAAAACATGCCCAGCATCGGTTAGTCCCATGGTTGGGCTATGTGGGTTTCCCCTTTCAAAAACATGCCCAGCATCTATCAATCCCATGGTTGTCACAACTTTTCTCCTCTTTGGCATGGTGTTAAACTTGGAAATAATGGAGTAAGCGCCAGTTGTAAGCGCCAGTTGTGAGAGTCAGTTGTAGGTGTGTTAAGAGTTAGTTCATAGTTGAGAGTCTAGTTGTCTTTGGTTTGCATGTAATCGAATCGGTAGAGTCTTTTCCTATATAAGGATGTAATCCGTCTTCATTGAATAATAGAGAAGTGAGCATAGCCTCACCGTGTGTTTGTTTCGTCTATTTTATCTTGGTATCAGAGCCACGGGGAGAGGGTGTGGATAGCGTGAGAAAGATTTGATCAGATGCATGAGCAAATCCGTCTAGTGCATTCCTCCATTTACTGAAATTTCGTTGAAGAGGCTGGATAAGAAGAGCCGCGTGGGTTCAAGTTGCATGGAAGAGGAGGTTACAGTCAGTGTGAAGACTGCTGCGTGAGTTTTTGAGATTTGGTGCAAATGCGTCTGTTGCATTTGTGAAAAAGCATGAGGTGCGTAAAGCGTGTGGTGTTTGAAGACATGGAGTTTTTGCCGACCATGGGCCAATCATGAATTTTGCTGCATTTGTATGGACGGATCAGTTTTGTTTCTTGTGCATGTGGAAAGCGCCAACCTCATACAATGCTCTACGTGAGTATATAAGAATTCGAGAAGCACGATCTACGTGAGGTTAAAACATGAGGTTCTTTTTTGTTTGCATGCTTTTAAAGTCATAGCATGAAGCGTTTGATTATTTGAGAGAGGTATAAAGTTTTTTTCAAAATGAGGGAGTTATTCACTTCATTATTAAAGTGGGTATTTAAAGTTTTAAGAATTTTTTATTACTTTATATATAAAGTGGAGTTATGAAAGGATATAAGTGTAGTGAAGTGGATACTTTCTTATAAAGTGGATGTGTGTATTAAAAAGCAATTTAAATTTCTTAAAAAGAAATCCTTTTTAACATGAGAATCTTTGAGTTTTTTATGCATGATTTAAAAGTGGTTGCATGCATGATTTACGCTGAGAACAGAGGTAGATTTGGATCAGTGGATCCGAAGATAGAGCGACAAACTGCTCAACATAGGAGAAAACTCGACAGAAAGTTGCATATCCTTGGTGACTTACTTGTAGAGACTAAATTGCAGTGATGGTGAATCCTCTAGCAGAGACCTACCTCAATGAAACCAACAAGTTAGATGGCTCGAATTTCATTAACTGGAAATTCAAGATGCAAACGCTCATGGAAGGCTATGGTGTCTGGAACATTGCAAAGGGAACTGAACTGAAACCTGATGCGGCTGCAGGTGCGACAACAACACAAATCCAAGATTGGGAGAAGCGTGAAAACAAGGCAAAGGTATTGTTGCGCATGTCTGTTAAAGATAGCATAATTACACATATTAGAGAAGCTACAATTATGCTGCAACATGGACAATGCTTAAAACATTGTATGAAACTAGCAACACAAATCACATTTTGTTCCTGAAAACTAAAATGCTAGGCATTAAGATGGATGGAAATGAATCTGTTAGTTCATTTTTGGGTCGTATTAAAGAGGTAAAAGACAACCTAGTAAATATAGGGGAAACTATTTCCAACACTGATCTGGTCACTATTACCTTAAATGGTATGCTAGAAGATTATCATATGTTCATAACAGGTCTCGCAACAAGGGAGAAACCTCCTACATTTGAAGAACTAACAGGTATTTTGTTGCAAGAGGAAGAGAGGTGCGAGAATCTGAAGCCTCCGAGTAAATATTTGGCACTGTGGTCAAATAATAAATCTGCGAGAGGGAGATCAAGAGTAAGAGGCAGAGGAGGCAGTTCATGGCAGAGAGGTGGTTCATGGTAGAGAGGCAGTTCATCGCAGAGAAGACAACCTCCAAATCAAGGTATGCAATATGATAGGAATGAGTCAAAGAGTTGTTTATATTGTGGTCGACTTGGACATACTGTTAAAGACTGTCATGAGTGTTGGCGTTCGGAAGTCACTCCTGGATTGCTAACAGGAGCAGAGCCCGAAGCCCATCAGATTTAATGTCACGGTTTGTTTTAAAGGGTGATCAGATGAAGGAAAACTCGAAACCATACAATCTCAACTCAGAAACCGGAC
>SNQJ01S0004192.1:35824-52391 GCA_010110895.2 Picea sitchensis | reverse complement strand
GCGAGTCTTTCACTCTGTATTTTTACAGTCTCTGTACATTTCTTTCATTAATAGAAATCATGTATTACTGTATCTCTATGTTTATGGTTGCATCTCTGATATATTTATGTTATATTATTGGATATACGCGATATCTCTGTGCATTTCTTTATTATATCTCCACTCTCATTTCGTGCCGAAAATAATCCGGATCACCCCTAGCCCGCATTAGCTCAGTCATAATGGAGCGATCAACAATTTGTTGGTACAATGATTTAAGCATAGATGATTTTAGGGGCTAAATTTCACAAATGGGTTATTTTTCCATGTTTTTTCCCAAAAAAAGATTCGGCAATTTCCATTTTTTCAAAAAGAGATTCACCCAAATTCCATAGAATAAAATTATTTTATCTTAAAAATTGCCAAAATGTTATAGAAATTATATAAAATCCTTAGAAATTTGAATATTTTTACAAAACTATCGCCAAACATTTTATATTTTGCATATTAAGGACTAGTAAGATTAGCCCATGTTTCTACATTTTAATATAATTTTCTATCCTTAAAATCATCCCTGGGTTTAAGTGAGGCAAGGATGAGGCTGCATCTTGCCTCCCACTCTTGGCATGCAAGGAAAGCAATTTTCAACCATGGCATTTGCTACCTTGGAAGATCCAAAGAATCCTGAGGTTGCAAATGGTTGGGATCCCTCGACAGAAGATCCCTCTGATATGATTGGCAAAATCCTTTCCCTATAAGACTAATGATGATCCCCCTCTTGATGCATAGATTCATGTTTAGTGTTTTATGTATTAGGGTTGAGGCCATGTGGCACTTTGGACATGTTTATTTTCTATAGTCACGGTTTTTCATTCTTAGGTGTTTTGTCTTAAGCCAATGTGGCTTTTGGGTTTTCTTTCTTTTTCCTAGTGTTAGTTGTGGTTGGTTGCATATCCCACTTTTTTTATATTAAAGGGATGTAATATTCTCTTATTAATAGCCAAAAGAAGTTTTAGAGTGAAATAAACTCGATGAGGACAAATAAAACTCAACCAAGAGACATCAATAAAACATGGACCGAGGAAACAAAGTGAAAGACAAACATATAAACCTCGATGAGTAAAAGCTTTATGTCAAACAAAGAAAAGTATTCTTTGTTGAGCAAAGAAATGAGTCTAGGTACCGAAAAAAAGGCATCCCCAATTGGCTTCACCAATGTGACACATAGAACATTCAAAAGTTAACACATGGTAGTTAATCTCACACAAAAAAAAAAAGATAACATCAAGCATAATGTATGAAACACAACGACCACGGAAAAGAAGCTACAACCAATATTATTCTTCTAAACATCATTGTGTATTACACACCTTCTAACTATAAGTTAATCTATACACAATTTTAAAGGCCATGTTCTTTACTGGAGAATTTCAAAGCTTAGTATTGCAACCATGAAATTCGTTGACATTAAAAAAAACATATATAATTCATATTATTAATCTAAACTTACAACCGTCATTATTCTAATCACAACAAATCCACTTTCAAATATATGCTATTTATGCTAAGGGATGAAGAATTATAATTGTTTTTAAATATATATATTTTAATTTGTTGCCGCAAATAACCTTGTTAAAAGTGATTAATTTAACTCTCATAGTAAATCAAGTGATTTTAAAGTAGAAAAATGATTTTGGGATGAGATTTATTTACTCCATCGAAGACCAATAAAGACACGCTTACTAACAAAATTATAGCCATTCAAAACGACAAAATGCAATTGTGAAGAGGGTTATTCCTCATGACCTTGTTAAAATTGATTAATCTAATAGCCATTCAAAAGGACAAAGTGCAATTATCAAGAGGGTTATTCCCCATCCAACACAAATCAATAAAGATGGGCCCTTGACTAATAAAGCTATGCTGCCCATTTTTAATAATTTAATGATGTTGATACACATCATTAAATTATTAAAAATTAAAATATATTAAAAATTAGATTAAATTTAAATTATTATTATTTTTAAAATTTAAATGAAATCTAAAATATGAATATGAATGTCTTATATTAAATGTATAAAGTATTATCTCAAATTATAGTAAATTATTTTACACAATAATATCTCTAATCTAGACAACAAACTATATTGAACTTTAGATTTGATGAAAGCTTATGAGAACCTAAGACGCCCAAAATAATTCAAGAATTTACATTAGATTATGCTTTTCCACGTCTCTCGCATAGGACAATACTTTATATTAGAAAGTTTGTTTGCTATAATATTTGTAGATGTTACATGTGTGACTAAAGTTCCACCAAAGTAGTCGTCTTTATCCATATGCTACGTACTAAAATAAAATAAAAAATTACGCTCCTCATAATAATTATTGAGGTTTTGTTTATTTACAGAGTTTTATTAATTAATCATTGCGTAACTTGTCCTGCAATACTGAATGAGTGAACAAGGCCTAAGAATGGTTAGAATGGTTTAGCTTCAGCCTTTACCCATTAAAACCTATAGGCATAGGTAAGCTAACTGTACACCAATTACATTCAATGTGACAAAACCATCCATTCAAATTTTATCATTCAATGTGACAAAACCTATACAGGCGTTCAAAGATAAGGCGGCTCTATCTCTCTTAAGGCTATCCCAACCCACCCGACGGTCCTGTTTTATCATTCAATGTGACAAAACCTATAGGCATACGTAAGCTACAGTGAATGTACACCAATTACATTCAATGTGACAAAACCAATTACATTCAATGTGACAAAACCAATTACAGTTAATGTACACCATTCAAATTTTATCATTCTAAGATGGATTGGATTTGATATGACTACGATTCAGGATGCCGTGTTGACTACGATGCAGTGGAGAGACGTAGCAGCCGCCATGAGTTTGCCATCGGAAGCTGCCCAGAAAATAAGACGCACACGCCGATACCCCTTTCGTTTGTTCACGTTCAAGGACTTTTTTTGTTATATCAGTATGCGATTCATGCTTGCAGCTGGGATAGCAGCAATCCTGCTTGAGCCGGGTCGAGAGTCGTTTTTCTTTTCAGTGGCCTTTTGTTGATATTAGGCAGACACGGGATTGTTCGAAACGATAGGAGAGCACTGATTAAGCCATGGCATTATCTAGGTGTTTGGGCCTGCTATTGATTCTCCAACTGATATGCCCTATGTCCTCCCAGCCCAGTGTTGCAGAAAATGATATAGAGTGTCTTCAAGCCATTCACAGTCAATTGAAGGACCCTCTAGGGAACCTCTACACCTGGAACTTCGATAACACCTCTACCAAGGGGTTTATTTGCAATTTTCTGGGAATTACTTGTTGGCACGACGATGATAACAAAGTGCTGTCAATTTCGCTTCAAGAGATGGGCCTTCAAGGTGAGTTTCCACCTGGAGTAAAGTACTGTGGGAGTATGACGAGCTTGACTCTCTCCCAAAATAATCTTAAGGGGACCATTCCCAAGGAACTCTGCCAATGGCTTCCTTATCTGGTAAGCATTGATCTCTCCCAGAACGAGTTTACGGGATCTATTCCTCCCGAGCTTCATAATTGCACATATCTCAATGTCCTCCGCCTGAATGGCAATAAACTTACAGGGGAAATTCCGTGGCAATTGTCACGGCTCGATAACCTGAAGGAATTGAATGTTGCAAACAACAAGCTTACTGGATATATACCTTCATTAAGCCACAACATGAGCGCCTCTAGTTTTGAGAATAACCGTGGGCTATGTGGGTTTCCCCTTTCAAATACATGCCCAGCATCGGTCAATCCCATGGTTGTCATGGCTTTTCTCCTCTTTGGCATGGTGTTAATTGTCTGGATATTACTGGGTATTTGGTGGATGATTTCTAAAGCAAAAAGCAGAAGATCTGTTAAAATCCCAGTACCAACATCCAAAGAGCCCAGCGATTGGCAGAAATATGTACGAGCTCGGGGATCCGTTCAAATTCGCTTGTTCGAGAAGCCCATCAGAAAGATGAGATTGGTCGATCTTGTGGCTGCGACTGACGACTTTAGCGAACAAAATATCATATTGTGCGGAAGAACAGGTATACTCTACAAAGCCAAGCTGCGTGATGGGTTTTTGTTGGCAGTAAAAAGACTTCGGCCATGTTCACAGAGTGCAAAAGATTTCAAGTGCGAGATGAAGACATTAGCCCGCCTGAGGCACCGCAATCTTGTTCCTCTTCTGGGCTATTGCATTGCAGACGAAGAGAGGGTGTTGGTGTACAAATACATGGCCAGGGGAACACTCCTCAACTGCCTCCATGGCCTTCATGGCGAACAAAATACGCTCGACTTGGCGACGAGGATCAAGATCTGTATGGGCACGGCGAGAGGACTCGCATGGCTTCACCACAGCTGCAATCCCCACGTCGTCCATCGCAATATAAGCAGTGGAATCATCTTCCTGGATAAAGAATACGAAGCGCGCATAAGTGGATTCGGATTGGCCAGACTTATGAATGCGGAGAACACTTGTGTTCCCATTTCTTCCTCCGGAGAGGATGATCAGCTTGTGGAGGAATTTGGATACGATGCTCCAGAAGTGTGGAGGAACTCGTCTGTTGCGACATTGAAAGGCGACGTGTACAGTTTTGGAATACTGGTGTTAGAGATAGTCACTGGGTTAAGGCCTTGTGACACGGTAATGGATGATGAAAGTAGAAATGAAATGACTTTCCTTGAGTGGATACATGGTCGTTTTGCGCATGAGGGCGATCGTGTAGAACAGGCAATACACAGCTACCGTGCGAATCAGATCGATGTATCATCAGATGAATGGATACGCCGTCTTTTTGTACACGAGGGCGTCGATTGTGTACAAAGCTGTCATGCCAATCAGATGGGTCCATTATCAGGCGAAGGGAGCTCAACGACTCCACATGAGGGCGTTGATTGTGTAGAGCCGGCAATACAAAGCTGTCATGCCAATCAGATGGGTCTATTTTCAGACGAAGAGAGTTCGGTCGTTGCAGAGGTGATGCGGTTGGCGTTTCGATGTGTGAATTATAATCCAGATATGAGACCGTCCATGTATGAAGTGTACAAGTGTTTCACGAAGATTACAGAGAGGTTTGGTAATATTTCAGACGAGTCTGGTTAAAACAAAGGTAGTTGAAGTGATAATGGTTAACGAGTTGCATGGGATTGCACAGTTATTAGTAGGATTGGAATAAGCATGCCACACTGTGGATGCCGTGAATGTTCTATTAGTAATTTTTTTTATTTCAATGTGGAATATCAAAATATTAGATGAATACTATTTAATATTTTATGTAATCAATTCATTATCATATATTCCATATTTTCAATGATAAATTAACACGCGAATAATATATTTTGTCTATTATCACCATGCTGAGGAAATGATTAATACTTTTATTTTAATCCCCATGAAAAATCTCTGACATGGTCATCAATATTAGTTGATATTGAATTGAATATTGATATTCCTTTGAATCAAAGGAAAATTTCCATTGCATATAGGTTAGAAGCTATTACAATCATTCCTCACAATCAATTGACTATCCAAGCTATACCTAATTCACTGTGTTTTGTTGATTATTTAAAATTTCAGATTCTGAATATGTATATATCAGCTTGTCACATTTTTGCAACTTGTTAAAAATAATATTTTTACTTGAGATTTTTTGTTCTTGAATCATGTATTTTTTCATCTGCAAATGTTAAAGAAGATGAAATTAAATTTGAATAATATAACCTTTTTATTGATGATTCTCAAAAAAAACAAAATGTTTTGTAAGTTTTTGTTAAGGAAAATCTAGTATGAGTAGAGTTCCAAATACAATAACAACATTTAAAAAACAAAATGACATAACCTTCTCAAAATCAAAACCTTATCTAATGAGCTTTATTCAAAAAATATTAACTTCCTAAATTAATAGATTGATTCCTAAGTATGTTAAAATAAAAAGGTTAGAATAGGACTCTAACATACCCTCTCCTTTCAAAAGCAATATTGTTTCAAGATTCAAAATGGGGAAATTGCCATAAAATTCAATTTATGTTGGTTCTCATGTGGTATCTTTGAACTGCATGTCCTTCTATGAATGAATACTTCTTATGTGGTATCTTTGAACTTCATGTTCTTCTATGAATGAAGACTTCCCAAACAATGAGTTAGCATACTTGGAGTTCTTTGGTGATCAATACTACTTGTTATAGTCAAATGAAGTTCTAGAGGGCCAGTTTGAACATGGAATTTCATCCCACAAGCTTTTTCCAATAGTACACATGAAAGGTTGGACAGATCTGAGTGGGCTGGGAAAACCAATCTGTGGTCAACTTGTACAATGTGCTGGAAAACCTGAACTACATGCTCTTAAGTAGTATCTGGTATAGGAGGGCCTTATCCCACCTTCCTTTCTTTCAGTAGGGCACTTCTCAACAGAGAAGGGCGCTACCACTTTTTCCCCCTCAAGGTTGGAGGGTAGATCACTCTTACCACCCCCTTCCTTGGCCTTGGTTTGATGGGTTGCCTTGGTTTGCTGGGTTGCGAGATCAAATGACCATTTTTCTTTAGACAAAACGAAGAAAGTAGACCCAATCAATCTATCATCTCGGGGTCAAATTCAATAAATAATTATTGACAATTTCGTTCAGTTCTATAGATCGCTTGGTTGCACCGAGAATTGGCGGATAAGGAAGAAGCATTAGAAAAGCTACAGGAATTTGTCCAAGAGCACACAAAAGTAAGACATCCTTCCATTAATACCATAGAATCTTTCTTACCTACACATTGAATCCATGATTCTTCAATGTGGGTGAGATGAAACCTTGATGCATCTATTCTGGTTTTCTCCTTTGACCAAGCTTGCATGGGATTAAGTGGATTCCTCTTTCCAATCATTCCTTCCAGTGTTCATTTCATGGAAAATCATTCTCTTGGGGGATATGTTTTAATGAGATGTTGAATTCCACTCTACCCATATGTTTTTGTGGTCTAAAATGCTTTATTAGTGTCTGTCGAAGGCATAGAGGGACTATAGCGATCGATAATTCGTTGACTTCATATTAATATGTCCTTTGACTATAAATTTTCACATCATCTGTATTGTTCGAAATATAGAAGTAAAAACATTAAAAACCTTATATGCCATTGTCTCATTTGAGAATAGATTGGAAGTCTTATTGCCAGCTTCGTTGCTCCCAATGTTGTAAACATTTAGATATCCAAAGTTTTGAGCTTGGATGCTCCTTTTTAATTTTTAATTTTTTATTGAAATGTTTCAATCTCGAAAGTTCTGAGCATCGACACTATTTTTTAATGTTTTTATTATTTCTATTTGTATTGAAATGTTTACATACCGAAAGTTTAGAGCATTGACACTCTTTTTGAGGTACTTCAATAGGCTTGGCAACTTAAATGTTTACATAGTGCGATGCCCTTAAACAGGTCTGAAAACTTAAATGTTTGCATAGCGCGAAGCCCTTAAACAACCCCAACAACCTTAAATGTTTACCTAAATAGGATTCTCACAATACATTTTTTCTCAAATTTTTCCATACAATGTTGCAGTGAATTTGGATAATATTGTTGTCCACCATCAGTTGCATAGTCATTGTATTATTCATACTTCTTCTATGCTTGGAATGCAATTTAGTCATCATTGAAGATGCATATATTGTTTACTGGTTCAATGGCTGCTTCTTGTTCGTTGGTTCGTTGGTTCGTCAATTGTTGCTTGTTGTTGTTTGGTTCAACTTTGCAAGGTTGAGGACCTACACTTGTGGTTGGACATGTTGGTGCTTGTTGTTTGCTTTTGTTTTCTTCAAATTTGCAAGGTTGGGGTCTTGCACTCGCAGTTGGAGCTGTTTTTTTTACATTGCGAGGTTTAAGTCATGCACCCACAATTGGACTTGTGCTTCTGTCGTTCATCATTTCCGAGTAAGTTTCGATGCCATAATTTCATTTGTATTCATTCTTTGTTGTTTACTGTTTGCAGTTTGCAAGTAAGAATGTTTGATTATTTCCACTTGCATGGTCATCATATGTTTCAGATTTCTTTTGTGTTTGGGATGCAATTTGGTCATCATTGAAGATACATATGTTGTTTACTGGTTCAATGGTTGTTGCTTGTTCGATGGTTTGTTGGTTTGTTAGTTGTTTCTTGTTGTTGTTTGGTTCAAGTTTGAGGTTCTACATCTGTAGTTGGACATGTTGGTGCTTGCTCACTATTTTTTTTCTCACTGCTTGCTTTTGTTTGCTTCATATTTGCAAGGTTGGGGTCCTGTGTCGACAGTTAGAGTTGTTTTTTTTCACCTTGTGGTGTTCAAGTCCTGCACCCGCAAGTGGACCTGCGGTTCTATCATTCATCATTAACGAGTAAGTTTCAATAGTATACTTCCATTCATGTTCGTTGTTTACTATTCGTTGTTTTTATTTTGCAAGTAAGAATGCTTAAGTATTTATTCATCGTTCTTGTCCTGCAAACTTCCCATAGAGGTTGGCATATCTTTTTCTCCTACTCTTCAATTTCTCTTTGATTTTTTCTTGGGACTTTGCACCATGTCCAAGCCAATGTCGTGTGCACAACTCCGACTGTCATTTTTTATAGCATTGCAAATTCCGGTTCTTTGTTGTGTGTGACGAATTCAAAATCTAGCGCCTATCTCATACCTGCCTATCCCGTACAGGAATCAAACCCGTGTCTTTCAAATGAAAAATACGATGTCAATCTTGTTTCCTTTGCATGATGTTATTGTAGAATAAAATGACATGTAGGTGTAGAAGGAATAAGTATGGTACAACCGTGCCTAGGCTGCAACAAAATTGCACAAAATTGACATATCTTTCCATCCTGCTCTTAAATTTTGCTCCAATTTTTTCTTCTAACTCTGAACCATACCTACATGCCTTTGAAAAATGTTCTTGTAGAAAAAAAATATATTGAGATGGTGCTAACAAGAGTGTTGTTTTGTGGATTTCAATTTTCAATATTCAATTTCTATGTTGCTTCACGTGCAACATTGCTAACATAATGAATGTGTTCTCAAATGCATCACATCATTTACATCTGGATGAAACCATCATCATTCTAGGATACTTCAGTGTTGACATGCTACAAAATAGTGGCATAACAAATAATTGGACAACTACATGTGCAATTACAATGTCCTCTTTCTTTCAGTTAAGATAAAACATGTGTAAAACACACTTATTAACCATATATGTTGAAATGTGCCCATATCACAATACAACCTCTTTATCCTATATAGATACTATTCTGACCACAATACAATTTGTCTTGTACTTGAAATATAAAATATACATCAAAGATATTGCAAAATTATATTTCCATGTCTCAAAGCATATCTGGATACTTTGCTGCACAAAACTAAATCATTCAGTTATGACCATGCAATTTCTTAATATTTTATGGCTTGTAATATATTTTGGACAGGAAAAATTCCATATAATTACAACCATGGATCAAGAAAAGCAAAGGTTCATGTTTCTAACTCTCTTTTATTCTATTCCTTTGATTCTCATTTATTGTATGTACATATTACTTGTTCTCCCTTGCATACTAGCTTCCATTCATATTCATTGTATTTTGTGCGTTCCCACATTGAAACAAATAGAATAACTGGAGAAGAGGAAGGACTCTTTACCGCAAATGTAGAAGAGGAGATACAAAGGTTCATGCTTGTACTCTTATTTCATATTCCATTGTTATGTATTTCATTTATTGTTTGTATATGTGTTCTACTGCTTTGCACCTAATTTATTGTATGTAGATATTACGTATCTTCCTACATAATAACTTATCTTCATGTCAATTGTATTCTTTGTGCTGCTACATTGAAATAAATTGAACTCTGTTTATTTTTTTACATGTCTTCATGCATACCAACTTACCTTCATGTCCATTGTATTTTCTACATTGCTACATTTAGACAAACTGAATAATTGGAGAAGACGAGGGACTCTTTGCCGCAAATGTAGAAGAGGAGATACAAAGGTGCATGCTTCTACTCTTATGTCATATTTCATTGTTTAGTATTTCATTTATTGTCTGTATATTTGTTCTACTTGTTCTACGGCTTTGCACCTAATTTATTGTATGTAGATACTACGTATATTCCTACATAGTAACTTATCTTCATGTGAATTGTATTCTCTGTGCTGCTACATTGAATAAAATAGAATTGTATTTATTTTTTTACATGTCTTTCTACATACTAACTTACCTTCATGTCCACTATATTTTCTGCGTTGCTACATTGATCCCGCTGACCTTGCCCTACTTTTTTCTCCTTAGCATCCATGTTTCTTTGAAAGGGATAGACTAAGCAATGACTTAATTATGAAGGGGAATTACTTCTAGGAGCCAGGGAGAGGGGGGTGGTTCTGGCTACGAGGCTAAAAACTTGGTCTGCGTTAAGATGAGGGGCACCAAAGGGATAGAAATGAAGCCAAACTAGGTTGGAGAACCCACTTAGAATGTGGTAAACTCTCTGTAATTTCCCTTTCCAAATAGGAGCTCTAGAAAAGGAGGCTTGATGGTCTAAACCACCCCGTTAGACTATAGCCAGGGCCAAAGAGGGGTAAATAGGGTTACTAGAGGTCACTCCAGTCACAGGTGTTATATTCGGAAAGTGACATTGAGCTAAAAAGGGTTAACAACGCTTTTAAGTCATTATGAGCTAAAAATAGAAGTCAACAGTGAATTAGGGTTTCAACAATGATTTAAGGTTTCAGCATGATTTAGGGTTTCAGAAAGCCTTAAAGGAAGGGTCAACAACCTAATTCATCATTATGCAGATTATGACTTGTCATTGAGGAGAAGAGGCGCATCTCAGGAGAGATAGTTCAGTGTATTCCAGGAGGAAGACAACAGTTGGCTGATTTCGGTGTTCAAAGACACACCTTAGTCACCGGGAAGATCATCCAGGTCTTCCATCATTCTTCATTGATTCTGCAGTGCTCCCATATTTCGGGTATTATCTTTTAGTTGCTTATTTGTATTCTGGAGCTAAGATCCTTTTGTATTTTGATCTAGCTGAGTGTTTTTATTTTATTCAGGCGCAGTTGCTTATTTTCTGGCTAAGATCCTTTGTATGTTGATTTAGTCAATTATTTTCAGCTATTCAGCTGCATTCAACCATTTTGTAATCCACAGAGATATCATAATCCAAACTTGCAGTCCTTTGTCACGTTTATACACACGAGAGAGGAGACACCGGACAAAAAGGAGCGTAAGCTCGCAAGGGATATGCGCAGAGCTCTCCAGTGAGTCGTGAACTGAATGCCACGAGCTTGATGCCGAGGAGCATCTGAGAAACCTCATCGAGGCCATAACCGAGAGAGAAATCTTTGGGTTACAGAGAACATGACCCAAATAGAAGTGAAAACGGAGGAAGAACCCTCGAGAAGTGTGAGAATTCCCTGGTGATATCATGGCTTGGCACGGGGGTGGCCAGAGTGCTAAGAATGAATGCCTATGTGCCTATGGTTGGGTGGAAGGACGAACACCCACAGTTAGTTGGTTGGTGGAAACCTGTAATAGATAAGTGATCTCCTACCCTATGTAATTTATCTGTAACTATGTATGAATTGGCTATACTGTGTATGTTGCAGGAATTGTGCATGACTTCTTAATGGATATACTGTATTCCTTTCATCATTGCTTGGTTGTATAATTAGGCCAGTAAGAAATCATATGGTTAGGATATGTTTTATACTCGTAAATACTTGTGTCCTGTGGTGGCATAAGCCCAAGTCACGAACTATGTGTTTGTCGACCGTGAACACAGTTTCATGTACGCATGTAAACCTTCCTAATCGTTTTGAGTCTCTTGGAGGATGAAGCCTATTAAGCCCATAATAAGAGTGAAAGACTCTTAAGTCCTTCATAGCTGACGAATCTCAAGAGGGATAACACTTGCAGAGTGTTCCTTAAACCTAGGTGGATTGTAAAGGAAGGGACAAAGGTTCGAAACCTTTGGAGACCGAAATTATTCAAGGAATGGAAGCAGTGAAGGCTCTAGAGGAAAAATGGTCGATATTGGAGGAACACAGAGACGAGGACGGACAACCGTCAAATCTACAGAAGTAGCAATAACCTTAACACTTCATGCCCAAAGGGGGATTTTGACGTTTGGGGAAACAGAGGTAGAGATCCCTTCGAACGCGCGATACACGAAATCTCAACGGGAAGTTAGACCGTCAGATATCAAGTTGGACATGTGTCAACCGATGGAAGAACCAAAGGAGGGACGCATGGCAATCGGGCAGCATTTCGCTAACTCGCGATTGGGAGTGGTCAAAGGGAAAGACTACACAAACTCACGATATGCAAAATAACGACGTGATCATGGTCGTTGACCCAGGAGTGGTATGGACCGTCAATTGTCTAGAGGGAGATTTTAGTGTTTTGGGAGTCGGGGGTTCAAAGGAAAGAACCTTACAACGTGCGATTCATGAAATCATGAACTCTTTGAAGAGGAAATCAAGGTATCCATTGTAGAGGACGCATGGCGAGACCTCAGCATTTCGTTGACTCGTAGAGAAAGAAGGTCAAAGAACATACTGTTTGAACTCGCGATGTGCGAAGTCGCAATTTGATCGTATCCATCCATCAAGGAGGGAACATCCGTTAGGTGGGGAGCACGTGGTTGATAGGTGGTGTAACAACAAGCACCCAGAGAAAGGTGGAAGCGGGTGACAGGTGGTGGACACATGTCGCCTGCGAAAGAGTCAACCCATTGTTGACTTATTGTGTTTCGGGGTTTCGAAGGGTGAAGAAGTTGCACCTTGATCGCTAAGGTCGCAAAACACCGAGAGCCAAGGTCTCATGCGACGGGCGTCAGTGACACATCTCGTAAGCGGAGTACAGTGGAGGAGACAAGTGGCGTGTACATGTCTCTTTGGCAGAGTCCACGTAACGTTGACCTTTCGCATCTTAGGGATTCGCAAAGGAGGAGCACAAGGGCTCAAAACCCCAACTCGTGAAGTCGTGAGTTGCAAGTAGTGCTAGCATTTAGCCTAGCCTATGATTATATGTAGCAGGTGCTAGTGAGGAGGGAGCCATACCCGTATCACATTTCGGGCATCGGTGTTTGGAGAAAGAGGACTCGAGAGCCTTGACTCTCCAACTCGCGAGTTGAAAAAGGCGCTTTCACTAAGTCCAGGTTGTGGTCTCTTGAAGGAGGATAAGGGAAGGGATGGTCTACGCTAGGCCCGTAGAAATTCAGGGATTCTGTCCCTCGAAGAAAAGACAAAAAAAAAAAAATTGGTTGTCGTAGTTGGTGTGTGACAAATTGGTATCAGAGCATGGTTATAACACTTGGCCTGCTTGGGCTCATGTACGAGTCGCGTAAGGAGATATTGTTATCTGCATTTTTTCTTTAAGGAGAAGGACTGCAGAATGAAATTGTAATTTGAGAATTTCTATAGAATTCTAGCAAAGGAATTATATTGTTCCTTTGTCAAAATGATAACTACTCTTATAGGAGTAGGGATGCACTGATCAATATTACTGATAAGACCTGAGTGTGAATAACAGAGGTGGAATAAATTGTGCTATGAAGTTGCACGAGCCAGAAAAAGGACATGAAATGAGTTGTTCTATTATAGTGTGACGATGGCTACCTATTAAAGAAGGTAGAGTCTCTTGCAATTGAGATGGTTGGTTAGGTAAGAATTAAGATCCTCATGAAGAACTCCTTCATGATTTAGGAAATCTGGTAAGGACTGGTAGGATCCTTAGAAAGTTATAATTATTTCATTATTAAAATACTAAACCCTAAGCATATAACTCCTCACGATTGAGAGGACTGATGAAAATATGTAGGGTCAGATTACCTGACCTATAATGGTTAGAATCGACAACAAGGATAATTTGTTTAAACAAGATTAAGAGGAGTCCTTTGGGACTGTTGCTAATTCCCAAGAGTGACCCTTGTTGGTTGTTCCCATAAAGAGAGGGTAACATCTGTATGAGTTATGACTATGAGATTAGTCATGTAAGTAACTTAAAAGCTCAGAAGAGATAGCGGGGAAATTTTGTATGCCGAACGTGCGTATAGAATAAAGCTTGTGTTAAAGTTTGAAAACTCCGGAGGTTGAGCACAGAGTATACCAGGAGGAGTAGTGGTTTTAAGTATCGAGAGGAAACACTTAGAAAAAGTTTCTAAGTTTCGAAGAGTTGAAGCATTCAAAGGTGAAGCGTAGAAAACTGAAGTTCGAAGAAAGAACAAGTACGGAGGATTGAGCAGGAGAAATCTTCAGAAAAGAATTTTGAAGATTGAATAAGATCGAGAGTCAAGATCCATTCAGAAAGAGCCGAAATGTTTCAAGTTGTTTGATCTTGGAGAAGTAGCACACTGGTTAGTTGTGAGGAGATATCGGAATTTCGCAAAACCAAAGGGCTTGGAAGAAGCAACGAGAAATTCGCGAAAAGATCATAGACGTTGATCAAGGAGCGATCTCGACCATTGATCGTCCAGAGATAATTTCCCAATTTTGGGGATCAAAGGATTTGAGGTGCTTCATAACAAAAGTCCCAAAATCGTAAAATGTAAAGCGCCTTTTAGTTCGAATCGTGGTCACCGCCGGTGGTCGCGTGAGGAGAAGGCGTGAACTAGTATGATGAATACTTAGTTGTGTTCAAATGTACTTGAGTGCATAAGTTTAATGCATTGTGAAGCTTCATAATAGGAAGCCTGATATTAATACCGGTAAGGTATGAATGATATTAAACGTGCAAGTAATGCACATGTATGATGTAAGAGTATAAGTATACTAGAGGCCCAATATGATTGCCCTGATGAGTGAAACGTGAAGCAAGTATTGCTTTTGTCCAGATTAAATGAATACTATGGAGGCATAGCTGACTCCATTCTGGGGAGTCATGAAAGTTATGTTCCAAATAATAGCTTGAGGGTCATGTATTCCATTTCCTCAGGAAGTACCAATATAATTAGATGAAAGGGTAAATGAGCAAAGATGCTTTCTTGTCATAATAAGAGACAAATGATTATGCCTTTGAGCATCACATGAGAAGGATTGTGAATGAATCTGAATTGACTGACCTTAACAGTAATGATGCATGTGGGCAGTAAATTATACCTATGGCAACTACACACAGGCTTACGATTATGAGTATAGATAAGTACATCGTGGATGTAAGTTAGCAAAAACCTAGAACATGTGCAGATGCATAATCTAGAATGCATACCAGAAAGGTATGTCTATGTCCCTTAAAGAATGCTTATTAACAAGCTGAAGTTAATTCGAGCTTGAGGCCATCACAGACAGTGATGGATGATATGCAACAAGGAAGTTGCATACCGAAGGAGTTCCTTGTGGAGGAACTATGTGAAGACTCTGTCAAGAAAACGAAGTCACAACCTTAATGACTATTGAGAATTAAGCAGTAAGCCACAGGCTTATATATATACACCAGAATCCTGGATTACATTTTGAAAAATATCATGTAATGAATAAGAAGACTAATAAATGAATATTGACCAATTCTGATAACCGCATGGTAGTGTGAAAGATGCACATATTCATGATTCATTATGGGCAAAATATTTTTCTATTAAAGCATGATGAAGTATCCTAAGAGTTAGGATGAGCCTAACCCAGGGCTGCTAAAGAAAAGAGCAGAAAGACCAGAATAAAAAATAAATAAATAGAGTGCATAAGTAAAGGAGGAACACTTTCCTCACCCTAAGAACCCTAAATTGTTTAACAGAGTCGTAGGATTAAAAGAACCGTCGTGGAAATCGGTATAGTTGCTAAAAGGAAAGTAAACCCCTTGAGTATGATTAAATGAATAAATGAGTACATTTAACTAATTAGTCTTGGTTGAGGCCATGATTAAGAAAAGGCGGTGAGACCTTAGAGATAACTTGACTAGGTTGAACTCTAGCCCTGGCGGTGTAGAAAGAGTTGGAAGAAGGGGAGAGTCCCCAATTATTTCCTTGCTGAGTATTATGTTTTCTATGGGATGAGAAAGCTAGTGCATTGATGAACGAAAATGTTTTGACACCATAGTGATGATGGTTGTAATACTATGAAAACGATTGAGAACTGTTGTGTTGCACTCATGAAAACATTAAGGATAGTGTGATGAAGTACATACGGATATGTTGGGACATGTCTGAAAATATTTTATTAATTTAAATGCTATGGTTCTTGCATTTTAATTTTCATGATGACTAATGTGCCTATGGTGTATGTCATGTGTAGAAAGAAATAAGATTGAAACTGTTGAGAAAGACAAATGCCAATAATGAACAACCTCAAGCAAAGGGTGACCATGGGAAGGTTGCGGTCGAAAGATTGTTGAGAGGACTATGAAAATCCCACTAAAGCATTGTTGATGAGGTAGAGATCAGAAAGAGAGTGCTAGCAGCCAAGAACCGGTATAAAGATATCCATGCCTATGTGGCACAAGGTATGAAGGGATTTGGTAAGAACCCCTTCCGAAATATTTTATTGTCTCATGTTATGCATGAAAATTGAAAGGGCAGTGGTATGCCATGGATACCCAAGTAGGGTATGATTCAGGAAGGAGAACCTA
>SNQJ01S0004192.1:0-22639 GCA_010110895.2 Picea sitchensis | reverse complement strand
TTATAATGTAAGGTTGTCTTAAAAAATTCAAAATTCTTCAAAACTTCAACAAAATTGCCTCTTCTGGACTATTCTTAGTGTAATACCCTAATCTTGACCCCTTGAACTTGATCTTGTTTATATTGTAATTATGATTTTCATTTACTATGTGTTGCTTTACACCATGAGGTAGTTTACATGGTGATTTTGAACACTGACAAACATGATGATTTTAATGTTAATGAAAGGTTCCAAGGTTGACTAGTGGGGAGGACATAGATGAGGCTATGAGGCACTATAGGGGAAAATTAAGGTGTTCTAATGGGGGAATGACCTATGCCTTATGATGATACCTTACCTTATCCATAACCTCCTTCTTTTAATTGTCAGATTTATATTTATCCTCAAAATTGTGCTAAATTGTATTAAGAGCCTATTTTAATAACCAGGGAAATTTGAATATGTGAACTTAGTAATCCTATGCCAAAGTTCCTAACTCGTAGTTTGTAGTAATTATCTCCTATACCCAAGACATGACCTCATATTTTATAGTAACCACCTCCTACCATTTAGGAATCAAGAAATGAGTGGAGGGAAGACTCCTCCCTCTAACTCATTTTCACCAATTCATTCATGTAAATTTGAATTGAGAAAGGAGAGTGGGGAAAAGAGGGTTTTTGAGGAAAAAGAGAGGTTTTGAGAAACAAAAATCAATTGCTTTGATATATGATCTATGAAGAGATGAAAGAGAGGTTGTTGGGTAATATTAGACACCATTAGAGAGAAACTAGATACCATTACATATCCTTGAAGGTTGTTGGTCAATAAGGTTGTCCAAAGAACCATAAAATCCATGTCAAAGAAGTTTTACAAGGTTGGAAATAAAATATGGAAGTAGATAGCAACTTGGGATTATCTTGTGCTTATTGAAGAGAATAGAAAGGAAGGTCATACCTAAGAGACTAAAGAGAATAGAAAGCATGACCTTTTGTGTTGTATGGAGCAAGGAAATAAGTGCCAAGTGCCATGTTAGCTAAGAGATGGAATAAAAATATAATAGTGACTTTCTTGGTTGGTATCTTGGCAACTTTTAGTGAAGAGATGTGTGGTTTGGGAAACCTCTATAATGTTCTTCTCTTGGGTGGTGTTGAGGGGTCTAAAATCCCTTTGACTCAAAAGTAGGAACCAAACCCTCTTAAGAGGCCCAATTAGACTCGTAAGCATTTTGTGAGTGGTATGGTTCTCCAGATCTGTGATCTGGATGGATTTATCGATGGGCTTTAATCGTGATCGATAGGTATGTCTTTCTGTGAAACCTTTCATCAAGTTATGCAATTCTCTTTTTGTTCTTTTCTAACATTTGTGAGAAAAAAAAAAGGGGGTGGGGCTTAAACTAATGACAGAGGGAAGTTACGATGTATTGGAGAAAGATGGGTTTTGGGATAACCTTTATACGTCAACATGAAGACGATGAGGATCAAGCCTACTTCAAGCTAGAAATAATACCATTGACTTGTAGACATTCAACATCGTCTAAGATGACGGTTGCAGAAAGAGAATATGTACGTAATAGAAAATGAGTGCAAGAAAAGTAATTTTCAATACTCTACTAGCAATCACATATTAACACAATCGATTTATATTCATCAATTAGAATAAAAGAATTGTCGCAACATTACAAGATAACTTAAACAATAGATATAACAACTCTTACTCAATACACCAACAAATATTGAATTCGAAGATGGAGATAATCCTCCTCGGTCCAGTCACATTCACGCCTTAGATGAAAGAAGTGTCTTTGGTTCTAAAAAGAACTTCTAAATTAAAATAACTTGCACAAAAATAATTCTCTTACAATATCCAAGAAAAAATATTTCTCTCCAAAACCATCGAACCTTAACACAAGGTCGATTCTCTTATTTATAAAAATAACTAAACTAAAAATAGCTACTAAAGTTGTGTTAAGTGGAGAAAACAACATGTGGTGAACTTTATCTATCTGTTCTCTTTCGACTTCTTTATATCATCTCGTCATTTTACCAAAGTGGATTGTTCCTCTCGTATTCTGACCATTTACAGAAGAGATCTTTACATGTATTTGCGTAAGGGAACCTATGTTGATCCATCGGAGCGGAGAGGACCTCCTTTATCTCAATTGTTTGTTCTTTGTACTTGATTAGTTTGACACTCACACGTTGTAATACTGCAAGAGATTTAATCGGAGGCTTCATGAACTTCTTCAATTGGCCCAGGATTATGCTTGAAACCCGTGAAATCTTTGTTTTGCATACCTGGTATTGCTTTGCATGTCGCTTTACTATATCATGTAAATCAGTGAAATCCTCCAGCGAGCCAAACTCTAGCAATTCGATACCTCTCATTTCTTGGTTGATTTTTTCCCAACTTTTCACACACTCTTCCCATATTTCCTGCATTTTTCGTCGGGGTTCATGGACCATGTATACCCAGTGTTCAGCTACCTTCTGTATTCAGGCGATGTTGTTGTCTATAAGCACTTGGATTCCATGTTCTTCTATATCTTGGCCCTTCTACACTTCGTTGATGTAGTCGATCTGTTCCAGGGCTTGTTGTGCCTTCTCATACCACCGTTGCATGTCTTTGCAAGTTGTTAGCCCCATAATGGTATTTTCTTGAAAATCATCTATTCGGGCAGTGAAGAGGTCCCTCTCCTTTTTATATTGTGCATATATCTCTCGGAACTCACTTTTCAAGAGTAGAAATGCCTAGGTTGAATTTTGGTAATATTCAGCTTGATGTCGTAGGTGGTCCAGCTCTTTCCTCATGGAATCTACCTCCCCTTCATCCCTTTTTTCCCTTTTTAATGTGACATCAGTTATGGCCATCCCTGATCTGATTAGCTCATTCATCCTAGTATTTTATGTGTCGAATAGCATCTCTTCTATGGTTATGAACAGGATGTTATCGAGCATAAGCTTTCTTTTCTTGACTATTCTTTTCATCATGACCTTCCTTTTTCTATCATAAGAAATAGCCTATATATCAACGACCTCGTCTATTGGTTCAAGAATCTGTTGATCCCCCCAAGACAAAGTATTTCCTAGGCTTCCTGTCGTATAGAGGTGTTCCATGGTAGGCTCTCTATATCTTCCAAGGGTGGGAACTTGACCTCCTTCTTCCTCAGTTAGTGGTTTATGTGGTAATATTGGTGTCGACGCTTTCTTTTTTCCATGGCTTGGTCCACTCATCTCCCTAGCAGGGAGCTTCTTGTGTGTCCTGGTGACTCGTCCTTTCTGTCGGTCCTCGTCGGTTAACGAATTCTTTTTATTAGATGGAGAAGTGGGTGGAAGATCGATATTAGATGAGAGTTTGGTCATCGGGATATCGATTTCTGAATGCCCCATTCCTTCTTTGTGTTATCCTGCATCCATGTCATTCTTGGAGATGGCATCATGAGGTTGTGTTTCCCCCGACGAATGTGTTTCCAGTTGCTTGAGAAATGCAGTGTCGAGAGTGGTCCAAGCTTCCAAGTCACCTTCTTAGGGATTTCAGACTAAATCATTAGAGGTTGGAGAAGATGTCTCCCCTGGTTCTTCCTCCTGTGTGATTAGCATTAGGGTTATGTGCAAAGATTATGAGCCTTCCTCGTCATCGTATATGGTGATTAAATCTATGAAAACGGTATGCATACACGTCTCGCTTGATGCCTTTGCTTGCCTTTTCTGAGTTGTATTTTCCATCGATGATCCTGCCTGGGATGATATGGGGCTAGTGTTTTCTTGGGTGGAAGTCTCTTCTGGTGGAACTGTCTTTGAAAAAATCAATTTTGCCTCTTGGTCGTTTCTATCGACCGAGGTTATTCTTGAGGGTCTTTCCAATAACAATGTCCCTCTTTTCCATGCTTCTGTTGCTTCTGTTTCTCTGATTTCTTCTCTTATCCTGATGACTTCTTGAGTGGTGTGCTTTATTGTCTCAACGTGTTCATCCATGTTCATTGCTTTAAACTTGGTTAAACTAGGGTTATCCCTTCTTTGGAGCACCTCCTCCCAATCTTGGGTGCCCTCGGTGAAGATCCCATCTTCAAAACTATCATGAGCATATGGCCAATATGAGGATTCTTGCCCTACGTGCTGGGGTACCAATCCTTTTAGGTCATGCTTGCGAAAATGGCTTGTGGGGAACTGATACTCAAGCTGACTCAATCCTTCTTGTTTTGCATGTGCAATGTCTTTAACCATATAAAACCCAATATGAAATCCATAAGGAATGAAGGCCCTCTTCTTATCCTTCACTAAAGAAGCGTTATAGCCTTGTAGGATGGTATGGTAACAAGTCTCTCCCAATATCATACGGTATGGGACATGAGTGGGGAGTAAGTATGGTACACCAATAGCCTCGAACACTCTAATGTAAGTGCTTGTTTCTTTTAAATACCAATGGCCAACTTTGGATATCATCTTTTTGGCTGCCACTGAAATCCTCGGGCATTCTTTTCTAAAGATAATGAAGTGTATTCTTTCTACAAACTTGTCACATATCATGGCGTAAAACCTTTTGCACCTATTCTCCCATAAAATATTGAGATAAACGTGCACAAGCAACTCGACAACATGTCAGTTTAAATTCATACCTGTGAAAGCGTTTCTCACACAGATCACGTCCAACAGGTAAGATTCCATGAAGAATCCTGATGTTTCTCCTTATTTTGGTGTCTGGGCCTGTAGGATGTTGATACTCATTTGTTTTTAAATAATAGCTCCCCAATTTAAACTGCTCTAGGATATCGCTATGGTATATGCTAAGGGAATCCATGCTTCTAAGAACTTCGAGCAATCCTTTTCTCCATACAATCGATAGATCAAGGCCATTAAATACATATAGGGATCTCTAAGGTTTACCGTGTTGTACCAGCCATTTTTCATGTTTGTGAAATTTTTATCCTCTCTCCACCATGCGGCTAGTAACTGACTGGTGTCATGAATCTCATAAAACCTGACCACAAAATCTGTATTCAGCCTCTCCTCTGGGTCTCTGAGTTTGTAATATTTTTGCACATCCATTGGAAGAAAAATACCAACACACTCACCCTCCCCATTGTTGATTGTGTACTTCAGCGTGTCTACATGGTCAATTATCCATCCTATGGTTTCAATGCAAGGAAGAATTGGGGTCCGGAAAGCCACCATGTGCAGAGACGATCGCCTAATATTCAAGAAAACTTGGTCATCCAATACCCTAATGTCTGGGTTATTGTGAGGTTTAAATTATGGGTAATCTTCCTGATTGATTTTATTATAAAGGTCATCGCAATGTGGGAGAATTACTTCAGATCCAGTGCCTACCTCTGTATTCCCGAACGTTGGAGGTTGGGTAAACTGTTTTTTGGTCGAAGTCTGGATAATTGATTCTGTTTTTTAAACAAATTCAAGCTCCCTTGCGGCCGCCGGTGTCGACCCTTCGTCGATCTCCAGTTATTTCATTTTGGGCATTCTTGGTGAGCACCTGATCATTGTATTTCGTGAAGGAATTTTCCTGCACAAATGTTATAATGAGTTGCAAGACAACTTCAAAAAGAGTTATTCGATGCAATCGTAAATGAAAACAACAAAGACAGTGCTTACCTCTTCCTTGCAAGAAATAACCTGAGATTACTGGTAATTGAAGTGATACACTGTGTTGTAGCCTCATTTATGCTCTCTCTCGCTCCTTCATCTTCTTGGGAGATCAGTAGTTTACGAACAGAATACCACTCTTGGGAAAAACCTTATAAATTTAAACATACCTACCTTGTCGCATCGAGTCTTAAACTCAGGAGTACAAATGAGACTTGTACAATCTATAATAGAATCCACACCATGCTTAGGATTAAATGTAACGCATGATGGTGACGCAGAAGCGTGTTATTTCAGAGTTCATCGATGAATTTAAATTTTTGAATGTTGATCGGGGTGCGACGTCGTGGCTTGAGGTATCGGTTACATGAAATTATTATTTGACTAACAATCACAGATCCCTTCCTTCACTCAGCTAGAGGTGTCCCATCAAGTTACTCGGGCGTTTCGCATTTCAAAGGAACTAGTAGGATCGACATTGGGGAGATGTGTGATCAAAATTTTTCCCTTTCCTTGGTGGTCTTGGAGTCTCTCTCAGGAATGAAATCGCACTATGGAAGAGTGAACGACTGGGATTAATATCTTAAATGGATGGCACAGATCATATAAAACCTAACGTTCGATATCTTATCATATGTTGGTATTCAATGAGTGCATCGGCCTCGACAGTTTGTCATTGACGTTGCCTCGTTGGTATTCTTAGGAAAAAAAATTGATGTTGAACAAAATTGTCATACAGTGTTGACGTGGAAGTACAGATACGACATGCTGACGTGGACATGATGATGTAACATAGGGAATATCAAGAGATGACGTGGGAGATGACCAAGCAATACGGACCATCTACGTGGCAAGACACATGGAGGTTGATTTGACCTCTTCGACATGAGAAGCGTTTTTGACATCGATGATTTTCCCTAGACATATGTTTCTAGCTACCTTCCTTTCCCCCTTTTCGTCGATGCCGACAATGTATTGGCAATCGACGATTGTTTTTGTTTATGTTGGAAGTTTGTCTTTTGGATTTCGTCGATGTCGACGATACATCGACAATTTTTTAAGAACTCTTTGTTGGGTCCAAAATTCGATTGACGCATGGATTTTTTTTAGAAAACAAATTTTAAGTTGTGTGCACTTAGTATTTATGCCAAGTTTACTTAGAGAAAAAGTTCAATCTATCAACAAACTTCAAAACAAACAAAATTTGATCAATGATAAAAAACAACAACAGAAAAATCCATCCTTCTCAGCAAAACTGACTCTATTCAGAAATGAAAAAGTGGTACCCAAAAGAAAATTTTCGCAAATTGTTTTAGGGAATGTTGAGTGCTCAACAAATGGTGATTTTATAGGTGAAAACAAAATCTATGCTCCTTCCCTCGTGCTTATCCTATGCAATTTGGTTGAGAAACCATCTGGATTTATTCTATTATTTCCAACATAACCTTTCCATCAATGTGTACACAAGTTCCCGAGTCCATGAATCTGAATCCGCCTATGGGGTTTATATTTTTACCATCCTCTTTCCTCTTGAAAACAATCCATGTCCTTCCTAGACAAGATTATGGTAGGGAATCCATTTTCATGAGGCCATTTAGCTATCATTCCTGTATTACGGTGTTGCTCCCCTGCCAGGGAGCATCCATAGCCCCGATGGAGTCACCCCGACATCACATACCTTGCCCCACTGCCAACAATCATCCATATCCCCAGCGGAGTTATCTGCATACCCTATCGTACTTTGAACTCTCTTTCTTTTTTCTTTTTTTTTATATGGATCGTCTTTTGATCATCCTTTTCTGGCATAAATGCCAAGAGTGATTCGGAGAGGAGGATATCTGTTTTTTTTTTTTTTAAGGTGAAATTGTTAAGGTGGAGCTCTCCTTGTCTCTATTTAGAGGCACATGTGATTCTTTCCAGCTATCCATCCTTCATTTTATCTTTACCAAGCCAATAGGTCGATATTTCATTGTTTCCCCAGGTAGTATGCTTGCAAAGATAAAATAGGATTTTGAAAATTTGTGTTTGCTCAACGTCTCTTATTTTGCATGGAAGTGTAGGTCAGGCACAGAGTCTGTTTCACTGTATTCCCTCAATAAAACATTAATTTCAACCATTCCTTTATGAAACACAACTTCATCAAAAGAAAATAACAAGCAAAAAGAAAGAATGAAAAAGGGGCTTGAAAACCATCTTCCCTGAAACACACACACTTGTTCTAATCAAAATGCAAGCTGAAAAAGAAACTATAATTCAAACAAAGCATCAAAAGATTATTTTTTTTTAAGAAAAAATATTCTTTTATGGCCTAGCCATTTACCGATAGGGTGTCATATTCCACCCTCAAATTATGCAATAGGTATGTGCCTGCCCCAATCTTCTAGGCCATCTGGAAAGGTCCAAGCCAGAGATTTTGGAACTTTGAGTGTTTTCCTTTGGGCTCGTTTGCTTTATCCCACTTCAAGACTAGGTCCCCTACTTCGAAAAAAAAATCTTTGGCCTTATTCTTATCGAACCATCTTTTAACTACTTGTTGATAAGCAATGAACTTAAATTTATCCTTTTCCCTTTCGTCGTCCAACATGAGAAGGGTATCAATCCTTTGTTGTATAATGGATGAGGGCTGACCTCTTGATGTCTGAGCAAGTTGTAAATATGGAAGATATAATCTGTTTGGGTAAATGGCTTCTTATCCATATACTAGAAAATATAGAGAGATCCCTATGGCTTCTTTAGGTGTTACTCTATCGGCCCATAGGGAATTATGAAGTAAATTATGCAAGTTCATCTGATTTTCAACAACTATTTTTTTTTAATCCTCACTAGGTTTTTATTAGTTGACTCTGCTACCCCATTCCCTTGTGGATATTAGTTTGTATAATATCTTATTATGATCCCCTTATCAAGGGTGAATTCTATCAATAGTGTGGAGGAAAAGTAGGAAGCATTGTCGAAAATGAGGAAGGAGGGTATCCCAAACCTTGTTATCAGTTGTTGTTCTAGAAATTGGATTACTACCTTTTCATTAACATGCATGAGAGGGACAACCTATGTCCATCTCATAAAATAATATGTGGCAGTCAAGATATATTTATGTTGTTTTGAAGAATTGGGAGTAATTTCCCCTATGATGTATATTCCTCATTACTCGAATGGTCTAGATATGATCATCGGTTGGATTGGAACGGTTGCCCTCTTTTCTCTATCGGTGCTTACTTGACAAGATTTACATTTCCTGGCATATGCATGAGCGTCCCTGAACAGAGTAGGCCAGTAATAACCAACCCTTAATATTTTGTGAGTCATGGTTTCTCTTGCAAAATATCAACCCGTTGGACCGTCATGGAGTTCTCTCAGTACCTTTTCTGCATCATCATGTTCAATAAATCTAAGGAGTACTCCATCATAATTCACTCAGAAAAGCAAAGAATTTATGCTGTGATATTGAGTGGATTTTAATCTGAGGGCTCTCCTTTCTCTAGGGTTTAGGTTTTCCGAAAAATTTCCATGATGTAGGAGATAAGACAAGTTTCCACACCATGATTATTTCCCAGGAGGTACATATAAGGCTTCATTGCACCATAATAACAACTCATTTTCCAAAACAAAGTCTTCTGCGTTAATCAGTTCTTGGGGCTCAGTGGCCAGTTTACACAATCCTTGACCCTTGACTATTTTGGCAGGTTTTATGTCTAGATCAAATTCTTGGATGAATTCCATCCAATTTCTCCTTCTTTCTCCCATTTCTTGTTGAGTGAACAACGATCAGACTACGAGGTGAGGTACTATGACTTTAGTGTGATTCTTCGGGATATAGGATATGAAATGTTTGACCGCTTTATAAAATGTGTAAGCATGTTTGTCTATAACAGGGTAGTTCAATTGGTCTCCTTGGATTTTAGTGCTCATAAATGATATTGGTGCCTCATTGTTTTCATCATCCTTCTAGGTAAGCACCACATCCAAGGATTGGTCATAAGCAAAGGTATAAAGGAAAAAATCTTTGTTGAAATCAGGGCTTCGTAGAACTAGTGCTTGGGAGATGGAAGTTTTTATATTGTTGAAAGCATGTTTCCTTCCTTCATCCCATTTAAACTCTGCATCTTTTCAAATCATTTTTTGTAAAGGTTTAACAGTTTTGGTGAAGTTAGGAGTAAATTTTCTCGCAAAGTTGATTTTCCCAAAGAAAGATTGCATGGCATTTTTATTGTGAGGAAAGGGGAGTTGATCTATAGTTTTTATCTTCTCAGGGTCGATGTTAATTCCTCCTTGAGATATAATATGACCTAATAGTTTCCCTTCCTCTACGCCAAAGATGGTTTTCTGAGGATTCAAATATATTCCATATTTCCTACACCTTTCGAAGATCTGAGTCAAATGTTGAATGTGGTCTTCCTTATTTTTTGAGTATATCGTTACGTCATCTAAATAAACTACCACACACTTGTTAATTAATCCCTGGAAAGATACATCAATGGCCCTTTGGAAGGTTTCCCCTGCATTAATCAACCCGAAGGGCATGCATTTATCAGCAAAGGTTCCCCATTTGGTTCAGAAGCTAGTTTCTAATCGATCTTCTTCTGAAACCAGGACCTGGTTATATCTCGAGAAATAGTCTAGGAGGGAAAAATTTCAGAGTCGGATATTGTCTATAAGAGTTTTTCCATGGGTGGAACTGGGCATTTATCTTTTTTTGATGATCTGTTAAGGTTTCTAAAATCCACACACGGGCGGATCTCCCCAGAATTCTTTTTGGCATGCACCAAATTGGCTACCCAGGTAGAGTGTCAGACCTGAAAGATAATCTTGGCATCTAATAATTTATCCATCTCTTGATACATCAGAGGTTCCAGAGACAGTTGGCACTTCCTAAGATTTTATTGGAAATCTTTTATTCCATATTTTAATAGAATCGTGTGTTGGATAATGCGAGTATCATATGTTTTCAATTCTCAGTAAGACCAAGCAAAGACATCTTGATATTCCTTAAATAATTTAAGATAAGATTTCTTATATTCTTTGGACATAGTCTTACATAGGCTGACATTCTTGGGATTCTCAGGGGTGACTAGGTTTATAGCTTTATATATAGGACATGAGCTCCCTATTTTTTCATTCTTCGGCCCTTTAAATCTTTCTCTCAGGTCGAAAAGGTTCTCCAAATTCGCTACTCCTTTAGGTATCGTGTGAAACTTGGGTTTGTCATCAGTGTGGTCTTTCCCTTTTTTATGTTTGTGGAGATGTAATTCTATGAATAGTTCTTGGAATACTTCATCATCAATGGCCAAATCCTTAAAATTCTCATGATTATTCAGGAAACCTACAATATGTTCATCCCCTTCAAAAACTTTCCAGTTAGAAATATTGTTAGGTACCAACGGTTTGTAGAGTAGTTCCATTGCAGACCTTTAGGCTTCATAATCTTCTAAAGGAGATAATCTTGAGGTTGCAGTGGCTACAGAATCAGCATGGGTATTTTTTGTCCTGGGAACAACGATAATGTTGAAAGCATCAAAATTGTATATTAGTCAGTGAACCTCTTGTTGATAATTCCTTAAGTGAGGTGAAATGCAATGGATGATATTATTCACTTGCCTGGCGATAATTTCGGAATCTCCAAAGACTTTCAATTCTTTAATGTTTAAGTCTATGACTTTCTTGAGTCCCTGGACTAGAGCTTCATATTCAATAGTGTTATTAGTGCATTCGAATTCTAATATACAGAATAAGAAACTTTGTTTCCCCTTTGGGTAAATTAGGATGCACCCCGCTCCCAACCCCTCTTGTGATTTAGAACCATCAAATTACAACGTCCAAATTTGGGGAGGAAAATTTCTGACTTCTTCATGTCTAGCTATTTTTACGATTTCAATGTTCTTGTCTGCTACTCCTGTCAGAGAATCCTGATAGATGATTCTTTCCTCTGTGGCCACTAGTAAGTCTAGTTGAAATATCATTTCATATTTTTGTGTGGAAGGCATTTCAGACATGTGAGGGGAAAAATTACTAAAATCAGAATCACAGGAATAATTTCCTAACACAGAGAATTATGTTGTCGAGGGTTCATTTGGTGTCTCTAAATCAATGACAGTATGTTTGAGGTATATTTCTCTGTCGATCCTGATCATGTTTGGATGTCCTTTCAATGGAAACCATAGGTGAGCCCAGTTGGTGCTAAAATATCCGTTTAATTTCTCAGACCAAACTCGGCTAAGCAACATTCCATAATCTTCTGGGATGTGTACCACGATTATTTCAATTACTTGAACAAATTTTGGGTGTGTAGCAATTCTGATCATGACATATTTAAATTCCCCAATGACCTTTACCTGAGTCTTATCTAGTTGTATAACGTGTTTATCACTTTTGACTGGGGTTGTGTTCAATTTCTTGCAAATTGACAATGGCATAACATTTGAAGATGCCCTTGAATCGACTAGGAAATTATGTATATTTATGTTAAAGACCTCAAACATCAAGAGGAAAGGAGGAACAAAAGGCCTTCCTCTTTTGTCTAAAGAAAAAGCATTCACACTTGGCTTATTTGTTAAGTCTGTGGGAGATGGGACGTAACCTTGATCAATGCTTGTCATAAGGGGTATCTATTAATTTTAAGGTCTGCAACAACAAAAAAAATTGTTGAAGAATCCTACACATGTCCATGACAGACACATCAGCTTTCATCTTCTTTAAGTCTTCTACTACATTGTAGTCTAGCTTAGGCGTTTCCTGTGTGTGTATGTTTGTGGGCTTTCTTTGGGAAGAAATTGGTGGTTTGGGGTGATCGATCGCTTGATTTCCTCGAGATGATTGAGTAGTTGTGGGGTTAATTTGGATAGGTTGGATTTTACTTTGCATCTGTATAGCCAGAATATCAACAGGGGGTCCTTGCCCCTCTGAGGTGTCAGTGAAAGGCATTGGGTGGTTGGAATCCCATAACAACATGGATGTCTCTTCAGGTGGTTCTTGACTTTCTTGATCGACGACAATTATTGTCGAGCCAAGCCACTGGGTTGTTCAGTTAGAGAACATTCATCTAGGAATCGATTAGCCATTATACTCATAGCATGCACCCATTGGGGGCAGTCCCTTTCTAGATGTTTTTCTTGATGATATGTACAGAAGGAGTCAGATGCTACGTTCCCTAAGTCGATGTTTAGGTTGGCCAGGGGAGATTTTATAGATTTGAAAGGTGGTTTCCTTTTGACAAAGGGTTTATAAGGTCTTTGATTTCGGTTCCCTTACCCGGCACTCCTTTTCATATCTACGATCTCATTGGAAAGTTTTTGATCATCCGTTGTAGTTTTTCTATATCCCCTCCCTCTTTTTCGGGACCTTGGTCTATTTGTTTTCCCAGGGGTCTAGTAAACAAAAGTCCCCTCTTAGGTGGAGGTTGGGTTTCCTTTTTCATTAGTGAGATCTAACCTTCTTTGCATCCTTTCATTTGGAATTCAATCATTTTAGCTTCTTTGAAATTTCTAGCTAGAGTATTCTTGGTAACCCTTTTTATGAACATGGAAATAGAAGCTGGGAGAGAATTAGCCTATACTTCAATATGGAACTCCAGAGTGGGTTTATCCTCAGGTTGGAATTTGTTTAAAATGGTGATGAACCTTTGGTTGAAATCTTTGACCTTTTTCTTTTGGACTCATAGTGGCGGTGAAAAGTTCAGCCATTAAATCTTTTGTAGTAGTTTCTTCAGCAAATTTGTCCAAAAAATCCTTTTGAAACTTTATCTAGCTAGTTATGGAACCAACCGGTAGGTTGAAATACCAAGTTGAACCTGAATTTTCAAATGTATAAGGGAATAGTCTACACACCACATCTTCGTGTTGTAAATTCATCAACCTTATGGCTAATATGATCTTCAGGCAATCCAGAGGTTTCAGGGTCAAATTTGGGAAGTAGTTTTTCTAGATGTCTGGGTAGGTTATACATCCGTCTTGGAATCGCCAAATCATCTCTTGCCAACCATGGTTGGTGATCTCTAGGATGATCTCTCCCTTCTCCGTTGTTATCATTATTATCCCCCGTGTCTTTTGATTCCAAACCTGAGTGATCTGAGTTAGACCCTTCCTCTTCAGATTCAGAATTGTCAGGTTCAAAGTAGTTATTGGCTAGTGGGGTGACAGCTAGTGTTTCAAGTATCATACCAAGGGGTTGTTCGATCTCTGTGAGGGAAAATTCTATAATTTATTCTACCATGTGAACGAATACCTAATCGGGTGTCAACAATTGGTCTTCTTATTTGTTTACTTTGAGGAAGTAAAGGAGCTAAAGGTAATTCTCTAATCTGTCGGGCATAAGCTCTGGTGATTCTTATGAACTTATTTAACTCTTCGTGGGGAAGAATGTAAGGTATTCAAGGTACATGCATTCTTCCTCTTCATGTTGAGATGAGTTACTCGTAGTGGTAGTATTCTATGTATGTGGGTTGTCTTGAGAATGACTAGCCATGCATGCGGGTTGTTTTGAATGTATAGGCTTTGTGAAATATATTATTAGAAATATTGTTAGCCATGCATTCGTCCAGGCCCTCCTTCAGGAACCAATTCTATTGAGGGGTCTAAAATCCCTTTGACTCAACTGTAGGAATCAAACCTGCTTAAGAGGCCCAATTAGACTCGTAAGCGTTTGGTGAGTGGTATGGTTCTCCAGATATGTGATTTGGCTGGATTTATTGATGGGATTTAATCGTGACCGATAGGTATGTCTTTCTATGAAACCTTTCCCCAGGTTATGCAGTTCTTTTTTTTTTCTTTTCTAACATTTGTGATAGAAAAAAAGGGGGTGGGGATTAAACTAATTACAGAGGGAAGTTATGATATATTGGAGAAAGATAGGTTTTGGGATAACCTTTATACCTCAGCATGCAGACAATGAGAATTGAACCTACTTCAAGAAAGCAATAATAACATTGACTTGTAGACAGTCAACATTGTCTGAGATGATGGTTGCAGAAAGAGAATACGTACGTAATAGAAAATGAGTGTAAGAAAAGTAATTTTAAATACTCTACTATCAATCACATATTAACACAAGCAATTTATATCCATCAATTAGAATAAAAGAATTGTCATAGTATTACAAGATAACTTAAATAACATATAAAACAACTCTAACTCAATACAACAACAAATATTGAATATGAAGACGAAGATAATCCTCCTTGGTCCAGTCACATTCACGCCTCAGATGAAAGAAGTGTCTTTGGTTCTAAACAAAAATTCTAAATTAAAATAACTTGCATAGAAGTAATTCTCTTACGATATCCAAGAAAAATTCTTTCTCTCTAAAACCATCGACCCTTAACACAAGGTCGATTCTCTTATTTATAAAAATAACTAAACTAAAAATAGCTACTAAAGTTGTGTTAAGTGGATAAAACAACACGTGGTAAACTTTATCTATCTATTATCTTTTGTATTCTTTAGATCATCTCGTCATTTTACTGAAGTGGATTGTTCCTCTCGTATTCTGACCATTTGCAGAAGAGATCTTTGCAAATATTTGCATAAGGAAACCTGTGTTGATCCATCAAAGTAGAGAGGACCTCCTTTATCTCAATTGTTCATTCTTTGTACTTGATTAGTTTGACACTCATAAGTTATAAGACTGCAAGAGCTTTAATCGGAGGCTTCATGAACTTCTTCAATTGGCCCAGGACTACGCTTGAAACCTATGAAATCTTTGTTTTGTATACCCAATCTTGCTCTGCATGTCGCTTGACTATATCATATAAATCAGTGAAATCCTTCGGTGGGCCAAACTCTAGCAAGTCAATACCTCTCATTTCTTGGTTGATTTTTTCCCAACTTTTCACACACTCTTCCCACCTTTCCTACATTTTTTGTTGGGGTTCCTGGACCATGTATACCCAATGTTTAGTTTCCTTCCATATTCGAGTGATGTTGTTGTCCATAAGTACTCGGATGCCATGTTCTTATGTATCTCGGCCCTTCTGCACTTCGTTGATGTAGTCGACTTGTTCCAGGGCTTGATGTTCTGTCTCATACCACTGTTCCACGTCTTTGTAGGTTTATATCCCCATAAGGGTATCTCCTTGAAAATCATCTATTTGGGCGATGAAGAGATCCCTCTCCTTTTTGAATTGTGCATACCTCTCTCAGAACTCACATATCAAGAGTACCACCGCCTGGGTCAAATTTTGGTAATATTCAGCTTGATGTCGCAGGTGGTCCAATTCTTTCCTCATGGAATCTACCTCCCTTTCATCCCTTTTTTCCCTGTCTAATGTGGCATCGGTTATGGCCATTCATGCTCCAATTAGCTAAATTATCCTGGTATTTTCTTTGTCGAATAAAATCTCTTATGTGGTTATGAACAGGGTGCTATTGAGCGTAAGCTTCCTTTTCCTGATTGTTATTTTCATCACAGCCTTCATTTTCCTATCATAAGCAATAGCATGTATATCAACGACTTCATCTACTGGTTCAGGAATCTATTGATCCCCCCAGGACAAATTATTTCCTAGGATTCCCACCGTATAGAGGTATTCCATGGTAGGCTCTCTATCTCTTTCAAGGGTGGGAACTTGACCTCCTTCTTCTTTAGTCGATGGTTTATGTGGTAATATTGGTGCCAACGCTTGTTCCATTCCATGGCTTGGTCCACTCAGCTCCCTATAAGGGGAGCTTCTCGGGCATCCTGGTGACTTGGACTTCTGCTGGTCCTTTTCAGTTGACGGAGTCTTTGTCTTATATGTAGAAGTGGGTAGAGGATCGGTATTGGTTGAGAGTTCAGTCATCAGGATACTGATTTCTGGCTTCCCCATTCCTTCTTCTTGTTCTCCCGCATCCATGTCATTCTTAGAGCTGTCATCATGAGGTTGAGTTTCCCCTGATGGTTGTGTTTCCAGTTTCTTGAGAAATACAGTGTCGAGAGTGTTCCTAGCTTCCATGTATCTTTCTCAAGGATTTTGGACTAAATCATTAGATGTTGGAGCAGATGTCTCCCATGTTTCTTCCTCCTATGTAATTATCACTCGGGTTATGTGTGAAGCTTCTGAGCCTTCCTCGCCATCGTATACAGTGATTAAATCTATGAGGATGGTAGGCATACCCATCTCACTTGATGTCTTCGCTTTCCTTTGATGAGTTGTATTTGTCACCGATGATCCTACCTGGGTCGATACGGGGCTAGTGTTTTCTTGGGCGGAAATCTCTTTTGGTGGAACTATCTTTGAAACATTTGGTTCTACCTCCTGGCCATTTGTATTGGTCGGGGTAATTCTCGAGGGTCTTTCCAGTAACAATGTCCACCTTTTCCATGCTTCTATCTCTTTTGCTGCTCTAATGTCTTCTATTATCCTGATGGATTCTTGAGCGGTGTGCTCTATCATCTCAACTTGTTCTTCCATGGTCATTGATTTAAACTTGTTCAAACTAAGTTTATCCCTTCTTTGGAGCATGTCCTCCCTATATTGGGCGCCCTCGGTGACGATCTCATCTTTGAAACTGTCATGAGAATATGGCCAATATGAGGATACCTAGCCCGTGTGTTGGGGTACTAATCATTTTGGGTCATGCTTGCGAAAATGGCATGTGGGGAGCCAATACTCAAGCTGACTCAATCTTTCTTGTTTTTCCTCTATAGTGTCTTTAACCATATAAAACCTAATATGAAATCCATAAGGAATGAAGGCCCTCTTCTTATCCTTCACCAAAGAAGCATTATAGCCTTGTAGGATGGTCTGATAACAAATATTTCCTAATAACAGACGATCTGGGACATGAGTAGGGAGTAAGTGTGGTGCACCAATAGCCCCAAACACTCTGATGTAAGTGCTTGTTTCTTTGAAATACTAGTGGTCAACTTTGGATATCATCCTTTTGGTTATCGCTAAAAGCTTCAAGCATTCTTTTCTAAAGATAATGAAGTGTATTGTAGCTATTAAATCATCACATATCATGGAGTAAAAAAATTTGTACATATTCTCCCACAAACTACTGAAATAAACGTGCACATGTAGCTCGACAACATGTCAGTTTAAATTCATACCTGTGAAAGCATTTCTCGCACAGATCACGTCCAACAGGTAAGATGTCATGAATAAGATTGATGTTTCTCCTTCTTTTGGTGTATGGGCCTATAGGATGTTGATACTCGGTTGTTTTGAAATAATATCTCCCCAACTGAAACTATTGCAGGAGATCAATATGGTATATGTTAAGGGCATCCATGCTTCTGAGAGCTTCGAACAGTCCTTTTCTCCATACAATCGGAAGATCAAGGCCATCAAATACATATAGGGCTCTCTGAGGTTTATCGTGTTGTACCATCCATTGCTCCTATTTGTGAAATTTTTACCCTCTCTCCACCATGAGTCTAGTAATCGAATGGTGTCATGAATCTCATAAAACGTAACCAAAAAATCTATATTCAGCCTCTCCTCTGGGTCTCTAAGTTTGTAATATTTTTGCACCTCCACTAGAAGAAAAATACCAACACACTCACCCTCCTCATTGTTGACCATGCACTTCACCGTGTTTGTGTGTTCAATCATCCATCCTATGGTTTTGATGCAGGACATAATTGGGGTCCAGAAAGCCACCCTGTGCAGAGACGATCACCTCATATTCAGGAAAACTTGGTCATCCAATACCCTGACGTCTGGGTTGTTCTGAGCTGTAAATTTTGGGTAATCTTCCTTACTGATTTTATTATAAATCTCACCCTAATGTGGGAGCATTACTTTAGATCCAGTGCCTGCCTTTGTATCCCCAAACGTTGTAGGATGGGTAAATTGTTTTTTGGTCAAAGTCGGGATAATTGATTCCATTTTTGAAACAAATTCAAGCTCCCTTGCAGCCGTCGGTGTCGACCCTTCGTTGATATCTAGTTCTTTCATTTTTGGAATTCTTAGTGAGCGCCAGGTCGTTGGATTTCACGGAGGCATTTTCCTGCACAAAATGATATAATGAGCTGCAATCCAACTTTGACAAGCGTTATTCGATGCAATCGTAAATGAAAACAACAAAGACAGTGGTTACCTCTTCCTTGCAAGAAATAACTTGAGCTTACCGGTAATTGAAGTGATACAGTGTGTTTTAGCCTCCTTAATTGTCTCTCTCTCGCTCCTTCGTCTACTTGGGAGATCAGTGGTTTGTGAATGGAATACCACGCTTGGGAAAAAACTTATAAATTTAAACATACCTACCTTGTCGCATCGAGTCTTAAATGCAAGAGTACAAATGTGACCTATACAATTTATAATAGAATCTACACCATGCTTAGGATTAAATGTAAGGCAAGATGGCGGTGCAAAAGTGTTTTATTTCAGAGTTCATTGAAGAATTTAAATTTTTGAATGTTGATTGGCACGCGGCGCCGTGTCTCGAGGTATCGATTACATGAAATTTTTATTTTAATAACAATAATAGATCCCATCCTTCACTCAGCTAGAGGTGTCCCATCAAGTTACCTGGGCATTTCGCATTTCAAAGGAACTAGTAGGATCGACATCGGGGAGATGTGTTATCAAAATTTCACCCTTTCTTATGTTGATCGGCGTGGTCTTAAATGGACAATGCATTTCATTCAGCGTCGTCGGCGTCGGTGGAGAAAAGTTAGATCTAAAACCTAACGTTCGATGTCCTAAGATCTGTCGGTAGTCAATGAGTGCATCGATGTCGACAGTTTGTCTTTGACATTGCTTCATTGGTATTCTTAGGAAAAAAATTTGATGACGACCCAAACTATCGTACAGTGATGATGTGGAAGTGTTGACGTGGAAGTACGGATATGACATGTTGATGTGGACATGCTGATGTAACATGAGGAATATCAAGAGATGACGTGGGAGATGATCAAGCAATACATACCATCTACGTGGCAAGACACGTGGCAATTGATTTGACCTCTTCGTTGTGAGAAGTGTTTTCGGCATTGGTGATTTTCCCTAGACATATATTTCTAGCTACCGTCCTTTCCCCCTTTTCGCCAATGCCAATGATGTATTGGCGATCGACGATTGTTGTTGTTTATTTTGGTAGTTTGTCTTTCAGATTTTGTCGATGCCGACGATACATCGGCAATTTATTAAGAACTCCCTACTGGGTCCAAAATCGATGATTGGCATGTGGATTTTTTTTAGAAAACAAATTTTAAGTTGTGTGCACTTTGTCTTTATGCCACGTTTACTTAGAGAAAATTTTAAATCTGTCAACAAACTTCAAACAAAAAAAAATGTGATCGATGATAAAACACAACAACAAAAAAATACATCCATCCCAACAAAACTGACTCTATTCATAAATGAAAAAGTGGTACCCAAAAGAAAATTTTCACAAAGTCTTTTAGGGTGTGTTGAGCGCTCAAACAATGGTGATTTTATGGGCGAAATTAGAATCTTTGCTCCTTCCGTCGTGCTTATCCTGTTCAAATTATTTGAGAAACCGTCTAGCTTTATTCTATTATTTCCAACATAACCTTTCCATCAATGTGTACACCATTTTCGGGGTTCGTGAATCTGGATCTGTCTATGGGGTTTATCTTTTTCCCATCCTCTTTCCTCTTGACCACAATCCATGTCCTTCCTAGACAAGAGCCAGGTAGGTCATCCATTGGCGTGAGGCCATTTAGCTATCATTCCTTTCTTACGGTGTTGCTTTGCTACCAACGAGTGTCCATAGCCCCGACGGATTCACCCCGACATCATAGACCTTGCTTCGCTGCCAGCGAGCATCCATAGCCCCAGTGGAGTTATCTTCATACCCTCTCAAACTTTTCACTCCCTTTCTTTTCTTTTTTTTTATATGGATCATCTTTTGATCGTCCTTTTCTGGCATAAATACCAAGAGTGAGTCGAAGAGGAGGATATCTAGTTTTTTTTAAAGGTGAAAATGTTAATGTGGAGCTCTCCCTGGCTCTATCTAGAGGCACATGTGATTATTTCCAGCTAGCCATCCTTCCTTTTAGATTTACCAGGCCACTAGGAACATATTTCATCGTTTCCCCAGGTAGTATGCTTGCAAAGATAAAATATGATTTTGAAAATTTGTGTCTGCTCAACGTCTCTTATTTTGCATGTAAGTGTAGGTCAAGAGCAGAGTCTGCTTCACCATATTCCCTCAATAAAACATTAAAGTCAACCATTATTTTATGAAACACAACTTAATCAAAATAAAATAAAAAGCAAAAAGAAAGAATGAAAAGGGGGATCGAAAACAATCTTCCCTGAAACATACAAACTTGTTCTAATTAAAATGCAAGTTGAAAAAGAAACAATAATTCAAACAAAGCATCAAAATAATTATTTATTTATTTATTTATTTTTAAGAAAAGGGCCTGTCCATTTACCGAGAGGGTGTCATATTCCCCACTCAAATTCTACAATCGGTATGTTCCTACCCCGATATTCTCGACCACCTGGAAAATTCCAAGCTAGAGGTTTTGGAACTTTGAGTGTTTTCCTTTGGACTCGTTTGCTTTATCCCACTTCAAGACTAGGTCCCCTACTTAGAATTTTTTTTCTTTGGCCTTATTTTTATCAAACCATCTTTTAACTACCTACTAATGAGTAGTGAACCTAAATTTAGCCTTTTCACTTTCTTCATCCAACATGAGAAGGGTATCAATCCTTTATTGTATAGAGGATGAGGGTTGACCTTTTGATGCCTGAGCAAGTTGTGAAGATGGAAAATACAATTTGTTTGGGAGAATGATTTCTTGTCCATATACTAGAAAATACAAAGAGTTTCATATGGATTCTTTAGGCGTTACTCTATCGGCCCATAGGCCATTATGAAGTAAATTATACCAGTTCCTCTAATTTTCAACAACTATTTTGTTTTAATCCTCACTAGGTTTTTATTAGTTGACTTTGCTAACCCACTCCCTTGCAGATAGTAGTTTGTAGAATATCTTATTATGATCCCCTTATCAAGGGAGAATACTATCAATAGTGTGGAGGAAAAGTAGGAAGCATTATCAAAAACGAGAATGGAGGGTATACCAAACCTTGTTATTAGTTGTTGTTGTAGAAATTGGATTACTACCTTTTCATTAACATGTGTGAGAGGGATAGCCTCCATCCATCTCGTAAAATAATATGTGGCAGTCAAGATATATTTATGTTGTTTCGAAGAATTGGGAGTAATTTCCCCTATGACGTCTATTCCCTATTGCTCGAATGGTCTAGATATGGTCACCGGCTGTAGTGGAACAGTTGCCCTCTTTTCTCTACCGGTGCTTACTTGACAAGATTTACATTTCTTGGCATATGCATGGGTGTCCCTGAATAGAGTAGGCCACTAATAACCAGCCCTTAATATTTTTTGAGTCGTGGTTTCTCCTGCAAAATTTCCACCCGCTAGATCTTCATGGATTTCTCTCATTACCTTTTCTGCATCATCATGTTCAAGACATATAAGGATTACTCCATCATAATTCACTCGGAAAAGCACAAAATTTATGAGGCAATATTGAGCAGATTTTAATCTAAGGGCTCTCATTTCTCTAGGGTTTAGGTTTCCTGGAAAAGCACAGAATTTATGAGGCGATATTGAGATAAGACAAGTTTCCATACCAGAATTCTCTCCCAAGAGGTACGTATAAGGATTCGTTGCACCATAATGACAACTCATTTTCCCAACCGAAGTCTCATGCATTAATTAGGTCTTGGGCCTCAGCGACCAGTTTACACAATCCTTGACCCTTGATTATTTTGGAAGGTTTTATGTCTAGATCAAATTCTTGGAAGACTACCATCCAATTTCCCCTTCTTTCTCCCATTTCATGTTGAGTGAACAATGATCGGACTGCGGGGTGAGGTACTATGACTTTAGTGTGATTCTTCGAGACATAGGATCTGTAATGTTTGACCTCTTTATAAACTGTGTAAGCATGTTTGTCTATAGCAGGGTACTTCAGTTTGTCTCTTTGCAGGTTATTGCTCATAAATGATATCGGTGCCTCATTGTTTTCATCATCCTTCTGGGTAAGCACTGCAACCAAGGATTGGTCAGAAGCAAAGGTATAAAGGAAAAAATCTTTGTTGAAATCAGGGCTTCATAGCACTGGTGCTTGGGAGATGGTAGTTTTGA
>SNQJ01S0004191.1:312669-326434 GCA_010110895.2 Picea sitchensis | reverse complement strand
GCTTATCCTAAGCATATTCACGTCCTGGCTTAAGTTGACATCTCATCTCCACATCTAACGGTTATTGCAGACCCTAAGGTCCTCTGAAAGAATCTCATCCATTCATCGGGGTTTATCATCACAAGAATCCAGACTCTCGATCACGGGACTCCCGAATCCTCGATCCCCATTTTCCCGATGCAGTTAATCTCTCGAAACGTGGCCTCTTCCAACCAGACGGCTCAGACCTACTCCGGGGTTTCCACCATGGGAAATACTGAACTCTCGTCAACAGGAATCCCAATTCCGCGATCGCCGATGAGCCAATTCACCGATATGGTCCTTTACGTGTTAGCCCTTTTAGCTAAACTCCTGGCCCACGTGACCACTATCTAACAAGGCTGCAGCCTTATCTCCTGACGCAGCCGCACCTATAGGCACGCCCGCTCACATAGGATCTTCTCTTCCTCGACCTGAAGAACGCCAAGGTTCCTCTATTTCCCTGTCGGGAAATCTTCTCCCACAGATCTTCTCTCACAATCTCCCTCTCTTTACTTATCGGGGAATTGGACTTCGCAACTCTGCGAGTTTAGTGGTTGACCTTTTGTTTACGAATCCATGAAACCCGATACCCGGTCAACGCTGACTTCCTCCTTTGATTTTTCCAGATTTTCCCTATCGGGATCTCAACACTTGTGGTGTCGAGCAACTTGTCTTACAGACTCTCGATGCTCGATATGCCGAAACTCTGATGCACACGTGCGAGTTGACCTTTCCACTTTTCGTCACTTCTATCAGGATTTCGGACTTCACAGGATCGCGAATCCTAACGCCCAATGTTTCGGGACTTTACTTTCCCCGAACTCCGATACGGTGTGCCACCGGTCCTCCACTAACTTCCTGTGGCCCCACACACTGTCCTTTGACTATCGGGATATCGCGTATTGCGATATCGCAATTCTTGTTGCAATTATTTGGAGCTTCGACTCACGAAACCCCGATCCACGATATGCGTGTGAAATCAAACGACCCTCGTGGTCCTGATTAACGGCTCCGCCCCTCCTGAGCTTGGAACCTTTTGGGAATACATCACCGTATCTTCCCTGCACCTTTCCAAGATCTAACGGCTTACGGTGGTTCACGAATTCTCCTCGGGGAATTCCGACCGTCCATTCCTTCCTGATGAATTCTGCGAAATGAATCAAGTACTTCCTCCATAAAGACTTGTTCACCTGCGTGCAACCCTGCAGCGCCTGCTTGATCACTCCAACCACAACTTCTCTATGCAATCCTTCGATGAATTCGATGACTATATCCTCCCTGAGCTTCTCCACAACTTCAAGTCTTTATAAAGAAAACCCTCTTGCACGCACTCCTTGTGGAAAACCTTCAACATGTCTAAGTGTTGAAGTCCCTCGACTTTGCACACCCCTGCAGCAGCAGTCTTTCATCTCTTTACCCAGGTTCACAACCCTGAGACTCTTACCCAGCCTACACACTCCTTGCACGGCCCTATGCCCAACTGCACCTTTGAGGAAATGAGAACAAAAGCTATCTCTATTTGAACCCCTCTATCAATGCACTCCGTGCAGACAATTCGACTGCACTCCTTGCAGGAATTCTCTAGCTCAAATAGAGAAACAATTGAAACTCATTCCATCTCCCTCTCAGACTTCAATTCATACATGAAATCACATACACAACATATAAAAGCAAATGTATGACAGGAAGCAAACATTCATGAGCATATCAACATCAAAAACACAGAGAACAACACAAACCATGAATTTGAATTAGAACTCTTCTATTAATTCAAATGTCTGTACATGGGTGTCTTACACATCTCTCTGCTTCTCCTATGCTCTTCCTGCTCCTCCTGAAATTCTCTATCTATTCCCAAATTATGTTACAATGCACAATGAGGGTGTTTATATCCGTTCTCCCTCCTTCTTTCTAAAACAGTCTAATCTATGAATTTAAGTCTATCTACCTGCATTAACTATATTAAATGTTGGTTATCTACTAAAGGACGAGAGATATCCAATCAAGTTCCATTTACAATATACAAAGTGCGCTTCATTAAATTTTCACATTAATGTTCGCGCAACAGTTCCAAAGTGTTTTCAAAATTTGTGCTGGCTTGTCCAGCTGTCTTCCGCTTCTGCACTGGATCGCTTGACGTGTTGGCGATGCTCCTGCATCATACTCCCTTGCTTGAAAAATTTCATGGGCTCCTTTCCATGAGCTCTTGCATGGTCTGTCCATTCTTCTATATCTCTGCTTCATTCTCCCAGCTGGCATCTTCCACTGGATGGCCCTTCCATTTGACCAGATACTCATAGTATTCTTTCCTCCTGGGCTTCTTACCCACTCTCTTGTCCAATATGCATTCCATCTGCGGCTTCTCTGCAACTGGAAATTGTTTCATCCACTAGATCACTGGCTGCTCAGCTCTAGTCTCTGCTTCTCCAGCCCTGTATGGGTATAAATCTGGGACATTGAATATCAGAGATATTCTGATCCCATTGGGTAATTCAATCTCATAAGCATTTTCTCCCAATCTCTTCAAGACCTTACATGGCCTGATTTTCTTCATTTTTAATTTATTGTATGTTCCTCTAGGGAACCTTTCCTTCCTTAAATGTGCCAGAACTAGATCACCAACTTCAAACTGAAGTTGTCTCTTCCGCTGGTCTGCTCTGCGCTTATATTCACGACTTGATTCCAGCAATCGTTTCTTCACTTGGCTGTGAAGTTCCTTCATCGCCTCTGCGAACTCTTCGGCACTTGCGCTCCTAGTCGCAGTCCATTCTGAATCCCTCAGTTCAGAAAATCCTCTCGATAGAATTCCATATACGATCTGAAATGGACTTTGCCCTGTGCTTCGATTCACTGAGTCATTGTATGCAAACTCTGCCTATGGCAATATACTATCCCACTGGCTATGGTGCTCTGTCACCAAGCTTCTCAGCAAGTCTCCCAGACTTCTGTTGACCACCTCTGTTTGTCCATCCATCTGAGGATGATAAGCCAAAATAAACATCAAATTAGTCCCCAACTTTTTCTATAATGTCCTCCAGAAGTGCCCTATGAATTTAGTGTCTCTGTCCGAAACTATGCTTTTCGGCAATCCATGAAGTCGAATGACCTCCTTGAAAAANTCACTAGTCTTCTGCCATGGAATGAAGTGTGCCATCTTAGAAAACCTATCCACTACCACAAAGATTGAATCAACACCTCTTTGTGTCTTTGGCAACCCTAATACAAAATCCATGCTTATCGCATCCCATGGTCTCTCTGGTATGGGCAATGGCTGATAAAAACCTGCATTCCGCTTCCTTCCCTTCGAATGTTGGCAAATTCGACATCTGTCAATGAATCTCTTGACATCTGCTTGCATTCCCGGCCAAAATTATGATTTTCTCAGCTTCGCGAATGTCTTATCATGGCCAAAATGTCCTACTAATCCACCACTGTGTTTCTCCTTTAACAGATTCTCTGTCATGGAGCAATTTGGAATGCACAATTGATTGCCTCTGAACAATAATCCTTCTTGGATCATATAGTCTGTCCAAGGGATTCTATCCCTGAGAACTGGATTCTCAGCTGCTTCATACGCTTCCTTGAAATCCTGATCATCTGCATACATGTCCCTGAGATCATCAAAACCCAACGTTTTGACTCGAAACTCCTGCAATAGAAAACACTTCCTGCTCAAAGCATTAGCCACTTTGTTAACAGTACCCGAAATGTGTTTAATCACAAATGTGAAATTCTGCATATACTCTACCCATTTTACATGTCTCTGATTCAACTTCTCCTATTGAGTCACAAACTGCAATGTGTGGTTATCACTATATAAAAAAAATTCCTTTGGGATCAAGTAATGCCTCCACTTCTTCAGTGCCTGGATGATGGCATAAAATTCCTTTTCATATGTGGAGTATTTCACCTTTGCCTCATTCAGCTTCTCACTGAAATATGCAATCAGTCTTTCTTCCTGACTCAAGACTTCTCCTATGGCAAACCCGCTTGCATCACATTTCACCTGAAATGTCTTCTGGAAATCCGGCAACACCAAAACTGGTTGTTCCGTGATCTTCCGTCTCAACAGTTTGAATCTCTTCTCAGCCTCATCAGTCCAGTGAAAATATTCATGTCTTTTCTTCACTGTGTCCATCATCACTGCGCTAATCCCACTGAAATTCTTGATGAACCTCCGGTAGAAACTAGCCAGCCCATGAAAACTTCTCACCTCAAAAATATTTCTCGGTGATGGCCAATTCTTGATCACTTCCACCTTATCCGGATCCATCTTCAATTCATTCGCAGATATAACAAAACCCAGATAAATGAGCTATGTCTTCATAAATGAAGATTTCCTCATGTTAATCAACAACTTCTCCCGCTGTAGCTTCTTCATTACTGTAGCTAAATGCTTCAGATGTTCTGCCCTTGTCTTGCTGAAAATCAGTATATCATCCAGATATACGATGACAAACTTTCCAATGAAATATTTCAGGACTTCATTCATTAACCTCATAAAGGTACTCGGTGCATTTGTCAAGCCAAACGGCATGACTAGCCATTCATACAGTCCTTCGTTGGTTTTGAAGGCTGTCTTCCACTCATCGCCTTCCCTCATGCGAATCTGGTGATATCCGCTTTTCAAATCAATCTTTAAAAAGTACCTTGCTCAGCTCAAGAAATCCATCAGATCATCCATCCTTGGCAATGGAAATCTATACCTGATAGTTATCTTATTAATCGCCCTTGAGTCATTACACATCCTCCAGCCTCCGTCTTTTTTTGGACTGAGTACCGTTGGAACAACACACGGACTCAAGCTTTCCCTGGCTAATTCTTTGTCCAATAACTCCTAGACCTACTTCTTAACCTCTTCATTTTCTTGCGGCGTTAATTTGTATGCGTATTTATTTGGAAAACTAGCTCCTGGTATGAGATCAATTTGATGACTCACACTCCTGACCAGTGGCAACGAACGAGGTAATTCGTCCACTATTATGTCAACAAACTCTTCCAGCAGTTCCTGGACTTCCTCTGGTAAATTGTCTACTCTTGTACTAGTCAGAACAATCCTCGGTTTCTTGACCACAAAGAATTGTGGATCTTCCTTCTTCTTAACCTCATTAAGAAGTTCCTTCCCACTCATGAGAAGTACATGTGTGTCCTCCCATTCTTCTCTAGGGTATATGTATTCATTCTCCTGTCATGAATCACATTCCTATCATATTGCCATGGTCTACCCAACAATAGATGACAAACATCCATAGGAATGAAATCACATAAGATCTTATCATTATATCCACCTATCTTGAATTCAACCAAGCATTGTTTAGTAACAGTTACTTGGTGTCCTTTTTGTAGCCACGAAACTCTGTATGGGCTTGGATGATCAATTGTCTCCAGCTCCAGCTTCTCTACCATCTTGGTTGAAACGAGATTATCTATGCTACCACTGTCTACGATGACCTTGCATACCCTGTCCTTGGTCTTGCAAGCAGTTCTAAAAATTCTGGTCCTTTGGACTGAACTTTCCACCTCCTTCTCAGGTGTTAAGAGAACTTTACGCATCATCAATGACCTTCCGCCTTCAGCGTCTTCGGCCTCAACATCCCACCTCTGCGCCTCGGTGATGTGAGCTTCTCCAATGTCCTTCCTTTTCTTTGGACACTTATAAGACTTGTGCCCATTCTTTTCGCATGTGATTACTCCACCTCTTCCTCTTCCTCTGCCTCTAGTACGAGGAAAAGTGTTGTTGTCAGCATAATCTCCCCTCGACTCTGTATGCTACCCTCTCTGTGAACTTCCACCCCTCTCTGTATGAGTTTGAGGTTTCTTCCATTCCTCCTTGGGTTTCTGATACTTGTCCTGGGCAACTGCTTTGCCTCTGGGCTAGCTTTTGCCTCGGCCCCTCTAACTCTGTTTTCGGCTCAGCTTCTCCTCAGCTTTCAGAGCCATCTGATAAGCATCCTCCACCGTTCGGATGGTTACCATGCTCATCTCATCCTAGATATCGTATCTTAGGCCATTCATATACCTGGAAACCTTCTCATCATCGCTCTCCCGATGACCTGCCCTGATGTTCAGTCGATAGAATTCCTCAGTGTATTCTTTCACTATCATCAGCTTCTATCTCAGGTTCTGCATCCTCCTGAACAGAGTAATTTGATAATCTTTGGGGATGAATTTCACCTTCATCTTCACGATCATCCTGTCCCAACTTTTAATTTTTTGCTTTCCCTTGCAACATCTATTAGCTTGTAGTTCATCCCACCACAATGTTGCATGTCCCTTCAAGCGTGGAACAACATGCTTGACTTTCTTGTCCTCTTCGACGTCTTCATAGTCGAAGTAAGTATCTAGATCTCTAATCCAATCTAGAATATCCTCCGCATCCAAGTTTCCCTCGTAAACTGGAATGCCCATCTTTGCTTTTGCACCCATCCTGGAAATAGCTCTGATCAAATGCTCATTTGATGCATCTTCAACTGCAACTTCTTCCTATTGTTTAGCCTCTATTTCACTATCGGTATCACTCAGATCCTTGACACTAGCTATGTGTATTTGTGTTGTCTCCATGTCCTCGAGTCTCGCTCAGAGGTCACGCATTTGTCTCTCCATTTCTGGATTGGTTACCTGCTTACCTCTTCTCTGCACCTCCCTATCCTCTGGATCGGGTGACTGCATGTCCCTTCTCCTGGGCAGCATGGCAAATTCTCTTTCTCTGCTACAGAAAGCAAAGAATCCTTCTGCACTCTGATACCACTCTTGACACAGCCGCACCCACAGGCACGGCCGCTCACACAGGATCTTCTCTTCCTCGACCCGAAGAATGCCAAGGTTCTTCTATTTCCTTGTCGGGAAATCTGCTCCCATAGATCTTCTCTCGCAATCTCCCTCTCTTTACTTATCGGGGAATCAGACTTCGCAACTCTGCGATTTTAGTGGTCGACATTTTGTTTACGAATCCATGAAACCCGATACCCAATCAATGTTGACTTCCTCCTTTTCTTTGTTGGGATTTTCCCTATCGGGATCTCGGCACTCGCAGTGTCGAGCAACTCGTCTTACCAACTCCCGATGCCCGATATGCCGAAACTTCGACGCACACGTGTGAGTTGACCTTTCCACTTTCCGTCACTTCTATCGGGATTTCGGACTTCGCGGGATCGCGAATCCTAACGCCCAATGTTTCGGGACTTTACTTTCCCCGAACTCCGATACAGTGCGCCACCTGTCTTCCACTAACTTCTTGTGGCCCCACACACTGTCCTTCGATTGTTGGGATATCGCGTATCGCGATATCATGATTCTTGTTGCAATTATTTGGAGCTTCGACTCACGAAACCCCGATCCACAATATGCGTGTGAAATCCAACGACCCTCGTGGTCCTGATCAACGGCTCCACCCCTCTTGAGCTTGGAACCTTTTGGGAATACATCTTCGTATCTTCCCTGCACCTTTCCAAGATCTAACGGCTTACGGTGGTTCGTGAATTCTCCTCGGGGAATTCTGACCGTCCATTCCTTCCTGATGAATTCTGCGAAATGAATCAAGTACTTCCTCCACGAAGACTTGTTCACCTACATGCAACCCTGCAGCGCCTGCTTGAACACTCCAACCACAACTTCTCTATGAAATCCTTCGACGAATTCGATGACTATATCCTCCCTAAGCTTCTCCATGACTTCAAGTCTTTATAAAGAAAACCCTCTTGCATGCACTCCTTGCTGCAAACCTTCAACATGTCTAAGTGTTGAAGTCCCTCGACTCTGCACACCCCTGCTGCAGCAGTCTTTCAGCACTTTACCCAGGTTCACAACCCTGAGACTCTTACCCAGCCTGTGCACTCCTTGCACGGCCCTGTGCCCAACTGCACCTTTGAGGAAATGAGAACAAAATCTATCTCTATTTGAACCCCTCTGTCAGCGCACTCCTTGCGGACAATTCGACTGCACTCCTTGAAGGAATTCTCTGGATCAAATAGAGAAACAATTGAAACTCATTCCATCTCCCTCTCAGACTTCAATTCATACATGAAATCATATACACAACATATAAAAGAAAATGTATGACAGGAAGCAAACATTCATGAGCATATCAACATCAAATACACAAAGAACAACACAAACCATGAATTTGAATCAGAACTCTTCTATTAATTCAAATGTCTATACATGGGTGTCTTACACATATCTCTACTTCTCCTATGCTCTTCCTGCTCCTCCATAAATTCTCTATCTATTCCTGAATTATGTTACAATGCACAATGAGGGTGTCTATAGCCGTTCTCCCTCCTTCTTTCTAAAACAGTCTAATCTATGAATTTAAGTCTATCTACCTGCATTAACTATATTAAATGTTGGTTATCTACTAAAGGACGAGAGCTATCCGCTCAAGGTCCATTTATGATATACAAAGTGCACTTCATTAAATTTTCACATTAATGTTCACACAACAGTTCCAAAGTGTTTTCAAAATTTGTGCTGGCTTGTCCAACTATCTTCCGCTTCCGTTCTAGCTCGCTTGACGTGTTGGCGATGCTCCTGCATCATCTCCTATCGGGTTTTTGGACTTTCCAATGCTGGAATGTACTCGTCCTCAGGATTCGCGATCCGCTGAATCCCGATATGCCAATATAATGACAACTGGCCCTATAATGGACGCTTTTCACTTTGTCGGGATTTCGGACTTCGCAGTTTCGAAGTGTATGGACTTCTTGTCCACAGGATTCCTGATTTCCTGATGGATGACTTTCCTTTCGGGACTTTTCCCGAATGCTCTGATTGCCACCACGCGTCCTCTCATGATGGATGGTCCTGATCACTTCTCTCGATTTCAGAGTTTCCGCTGCTGAGATATTCCGGCATCTTGTATCTTCAATATCCGAAATGCCGACGGGCTCCCGATCTTGTCCACGTGTACTCCTATGATGGATGGCTCCTATTCATTCTGGGATTTTCACTAGGAAAATTCCCTACCTCATGTCATCGTGAATCCCGATTTCATGAATGCCGATATCCCGATGGCCATGCCTCTCATCGAGATTTTCAACCTCCTATTCACGAGGGCTTAACCCTCATGCATCTCTTAATAGATCCAACAACTGTTGGGTTTTTCTGGCTAAGATCTAACGGCTCAGATCTTTCCCACCTTGTGCACTCTTACACTACTTCATGGATGTGGAAAAATCAACGGTCCAGGTGTTCTCATGGACCGTGGGGGTCTACGATCCTATTTTCCTCACTATTCATGAACATAGAGGAAAAGGGGCAAGGTATGTAATGCCCTCGTTTCTTTTGTCAATCAAACGGTCATGAATGACCATGGGTCTTCCGACGGAATCTCATCCGTCGATCGATACTTATCCCTACTCTTATACTTCGAGATTTTAAGCAGGTCATTCCTCCTCGTACAGGGTTGTTAAGACTTGCATAGCCAAGTCCTTTTTCCAGGTTCTTGGTAACCCTTTCCAAGGAGGGACTCTCTGTGAAGAGATCTATTCCGGGGCATCCCTGGAGACAGATAAGGGTAAACAACTTCCTGAGAATGGGTTGGAAGCCTGACTTGGTTCAACTTATGCATAGTTAAATTCATTTATCAACATAAGCCATGCGTGATTTTTCTGTTATAAGCATATACAACTACTAGTGCTGATCAAAATACTACTCAGACATTCTTAAAATGAAAACATTCACAGTTCCACAGCTTATGAGCATTTTTATCAAAATACATATATTTCAAGGTGCTAGAGGCAAAACACTTATCAAAAATAACACCAGGGTTAAGCAACTGCTAAGAGGGGTGCTCATTTCCACCCAACCGTAGGCTTAGCGACTCCCAACGGATTTAACATTAGCCACCCCCGAGCTGAGACCACGATGTTGTGAGACTACGTCTCTGTTTTCCAGTGACCAGGAGTGAAGGTTGCAATCCTTCTTCTCTGCTATCACTCACTCTGCATATTCCCAGAGTTCTCCCCTCGCGTTTGCCCCCAATCGCTTCTACCCCACGCCTTATCCTCTTGTGAGGTTGTGTGTGGCATGATTACCCTCGCGTTGATCAGGTCTGACGACTTTACAGATGGGAGGTTCACCTCCCATCCCTCATCAAACCATCTACCTACCAGCCTGCGAGACATTTAATTCGGGGCCAGCGAGCCGCTTTTGGTTCTCCAGGCCAGTGGAGTCCAAATACGGTATTAATTCTTGGTGGAAGTTAACGCCACCTTTCCAGGTGCCTTCCACCGTCATCGTGGTCTGTTTTTCTGCACATCCCCTCTCAGCAGTCCTGCAATAAAATTCATAATTTTATTCACATTCATTGACCTTTTCCTCATGGTCCATTTACATCACATATTCGCATTTATGAGTTTGCCATAGTTCTTGGCCAGTCCAGTTATTTTTTACAAGCTGGGGGAAACAGGGTGTTACACAAACTTAGTAAGTTTTTCTCAAACTTAATGGATTCTTGGAAGCCTTCCTCCAGGGTGTGTCTATCAGTGTTTTTCATATGCATGACCATGGATATGGGTAAAACATATGTATATAATTCAGTGGTAAGATCTTCTGCAAGTTTAGAGGTGCGAGGGATTCATTTGAATTTCATGATAAAGCATTTATTATAATCAATTACCAACTCATTTGGGTCCATTTTGACTCTTGAAAGTTCAAGAACACATGTTGCAGGTGTCTTGTTTTCCTCGAATTTCCTTATAAATGTATTTTCAAAGGTTTCCCAATTCGTGATAGAGGATTCTTCAAGGGAGAAATACCAAGTAGACGCTTTCTCTTCAAAGGATAGGGGAAAAATCCAATAGACAACATCTTCATACCTAACACCTTGATGTCTAATAATGAGCATAAAATTCTTAATATGATGTTCTGATGAATCTTCTTGGTCTGGGTCGAACTTAGGAAAACATTTCTCAGGATGCTTGGGCATGTCATGCTGAATACCAGGTATGATGACTGCATCAGGGGTTAACCAAGGCTGTTAGGGTGGTTGATTTGGTTTGGGTTGGCTCCAACCATGTTTTTGGGTTGAAAAATGACAATTTGATAGGGGTTATTATCAGGTTGACTCCCTGGTTCATCACCTTCTTCAGAACTTTATTCAGGCTCGTTTCTAGGAGTCAGAGGTCGTGATTCAGGAGGGGAAGGTGGTATTCCTATGGCTCCACCAACTAACCAGTATGATTCTAAACCAGGGTCATAGTATGGTTCTAGACGAAGGGTTATCCTGTTAGAGGTTTGGATCAAAGAAGAAGGGATTTGTATTTCGACTATTTTCTTGATTCTCAACAACTGAATAATTAAGGGAAAACTATCCAGTATGCCTGCTCAATTTCCTAGTGAGAGCATGATTGGTATGTTTAGTGGAGTGTCTTACTATGGATTCAATTTCTGAGATGGTCAATATAGAGGGTTGTGAGGAAAATAAGGAAGACTCAATATGTTAGGAGGAATGGTGAGTGTTGAACTGAGCTGGGGTGTTCACAGTGTAACCTAAGATAAGGGGAGTTTGCTCAGGGTGAATTCGATGGGAGTCACTAGATGAGGGGTTGTTCAAATGTGGAATAAAACAAGAAGTTTTATAGTTACTCTGTGTATCCATTCAATTATATGGCCCTCCTTCTAGCGCCATTTCCATTGACGGGTCGAAATGGCCCATTCAATCATATCAAGGAAAGCACCATGTGGCATGTCCCAATTGGACCCACTCTTGTTTGGGATAGTGCTTCCGACAATTTTATGGCCTTGTTACCTTATTAACTAACAAACTGAATAAATATGAATAAGAGAACCACATGTTCTCAGGTGAATTAAAGATGATGATTCTAACTAACTATTCCTAAAAATAAGATGTATGATTAAAGGACTAGGATGCAAGTCTTAATCTACCCTAAACTAACCTATCCTAATCTGGAGCAGTCTATGAAATGAACATAGTAGAAAAATAATATTACTTTCATAGAATAAATTCATATAATAAGGAACATGGAATCTAACATAGTAACCCTTTATAATCAATAACAATGGATTAGCAAATGAAGTTACTAGGTCACTGTATTCGTAAAGGAAGGCAATAACAATCATAAACAACTAAATATTGACGAAGAAGTAATTCCAGGATTAACATTCAGAATTCACCAAAGATATATATCCATAGACATGAATTATTGGATTACTGAGAGGGGGGGTGAATAAGGAATAGAGAAATTAAATTCTTTTCTAACCACAAAATGAAAGTGTTATATCAATGTAGCATTATCATCCAATAGTTCCAGAGTAAATAAACAATGAACAAATAAGAAATCATACACATACACAGTACTCTAGTGTTTTTACGTGGAAACCCAAAGTGGGAGAAAACCACATAATGTTTTTTCTTATATGTATTTAAGAATTACATTCATTGGAAGAACCAACTTCCTTTTTTTTCCAGCTGTAATTGGAAGGAGGCTCCAACCCCCTAGTTTCGCAGGCTACAACCTAAGGGAAGATCCAACTCCTCAATTCTTTGGCTACAACCAGAAGGAGGATACAACACCCTATGTTCTTTGGCTACAACCGGAAGGTGGCTACAACTACCTATCCTTTCCATGTCCAACTTCCCTGATGTAGAAGTAGAATGATGGAAACAGTGTCACACTATCACTGTGAGATATACCACCGTAACAAAATGTACCATTTCTCTGCATCCAACTTGTACTACTGCCCTACAATCAATATGTTCCTGAACTAAGTATGTAACAAAAAATACACAGATACGCGACCCGTAGTTCTGCAACATGCATATGTATGCACCCTATCTATTATGCATCATGCACATGTACGCGTCATGTCTGTTATGCCGCCTGTGTATACCTTATGAAAACTAGGGTTTTCTTTCTTCTGAAAATGTCTGACCCTCTGCAACCTCTTTCACATAGATCTACAACATGTCACTATATCCAGGCTGTAACTGTACCTCGTGCATGCATCCTCATACATAAACTTTACCCAAAGAATCTATATCTCTCTCTTGTCATGTGTCATATAAGTGTGTGTAATCATGAACAATTATAACAACCCTCACATGATCTAGAAAACAAACCCTTTCTGATATTCATCCTTTCAATACATCAACCACTTCACAAATGCAAGCTCTCAACCATGTACAACAAAAACCCTTAGACATATGCTTAGAAATACAAGATGTGCCTTAAATCTAGCAAGAAGTATCAATGATAAATGTTGATTATACCAACACTGTATTTTTGTAGATTTGACTTATACATAAGATCCCATACAACCATTAATTTTTCTAGGGAGAATCCTCAAGTCTCTATAACCATTTATCATGCATACATCAAAATCCAACTACTCATATAAATAATACATACATTTTGAACTAGTGGATAGATCTGATGTATTTGATCACTGTAGACCTTCGTAGGAGCTTGAGCTCAGAATCTAGAACCTCGATATTTTCATCTTCTCAAGTTTTTATGGATTTAACCTCATGTGTGTGCCCTAATACACTTGCAACCCGTGTATGTACGCACCCTAATACACTATTAGCCCGCGTACACCTAAAAAATTATGGTTTTTTAGTATTTGTTGTAATTCTGAAACTTTCGTCATCAACCCTTCGTGCTACCTCAAACTTTCACAAATTCAGATGTATCAATGAGTACTTGCAATAATCCTTACACAACAATAGATATTCAATATGTTCAAGTGTGATTAAATGAGAGAGCCTTGCCTCTTATTTATA
>SNQJ01S0004191.1:292064-312659 GCA_010110895.2 Picea sitchensis | reverse complement strand
GTTACCTTATTAACTAACAAACTGAATAAATATGAATAAGAGAACCACATGTTCTCAGGTGAATTAAAGATGATGATTCTAACTAACTATTCCTAAAAATAAGATGTATGATTAAAGGACTAGGATGCAAGTCTTAATCTACCCTAAACTAACCTATCCTAATCTGGAGCAGTCTATGAAATGAACATAGTAGAAAAATAATATTACTTTCATAGAATAAATTCATATAATAAGGAACATGGAATCTAACATAGTAACCCTTTATAATCAATAACAATGGATTAGCAAATGAAGTTACTAGGTCACTGTATTCGTAAAGGAAGGCAATAACAATCATAAACAACTAAATATTGACGAAGAAGTAATTCCAGGATTAACATTCAGAATTCACCAAAGATATATATCCATAGACATGAATTATTGGATTACTGAGAGGGGGGGTGAATAAGGAATAGAGAAATTAAATTCTTTTCTAACCACAAAATGAAAGTGTTATATCAATGTAGCATTATCATCCAATAGTTCCAGAGTAAATAAACAATGAACAAATAAGAAATCATACACATACACAGTACTCTAGTGTTTTTACGTGGAAACCCAAAGTGGGAGAAAACCACATAATGTTTTTTCTTATATGTATTTAAGAATTACATTCATTGGAAGAACCAACTTCCTTTTTTTTCCAGCTGTAATTGGAAGGAGGCTCCAACCCCCTAGTTTCGCAGGCTACAACCTAAGGGAAGATCCAACTCCTCAATTCTTTGGCTACAACCAGAAGGAGGATACAACACCCTATGTTCTTTGGCTACAACCGGAAGGTGGCTACAACTACCTATCCTTTCCATGTCCAACTTCCCTGATGTAGAAGTAGAATGATGGAAACAGTGTCACACTATCACTGTGAGATATACCACCGTAACAAAATGTACCATTTCTCTGCATCCAACTTGTACTACTGCCCTACAATCAATATGTTCCTGAACTAAGTATGTAACAAAAAATACACAGATACGCGACCCGTAGTTCTGCAACATGCATATGTATGCACCCTATCTATTATGCATCATGCACATGTACGCGTCATGTCTGTTATGCCGCCTGTGTATACCTTATGAAAACTAGGGTTTTCTTTCTTCTGAAAATGTCTGACCCTCTGCAACCTCTTTCACATAGATCTACAACATGTCACTATATCCAGGCTGTAACTGTACCTCGTGCATGCATCCTCATACATAAACTTTACCCAAAGAATCTATATCTCTCTCTTGTCATGTGTCATATAAGTGTGTGTAATCATGAACAATTATAACAACCCTCACATGATCTAGAAAACAAACCCTTTCTGATATTCATCCTTTCAATACATCAACCACTTCACAAATGCAAGCTCTCAACCATGTACAACAAAAACCCTTAGACATATGCTTAGAAATACAAGATGTGCCTTAAATCTAGCAAGAAGTATCAATGATAAATGTTGATTATACCAACACTGTATTTTTGTAGATTTGACTTATACATAAGATCCCATACAACCATTAATTTTTCTAGGGAGAATCCTCAAGTCTCTATAACCATTTATCATGCATACATCAAAATCCAACTACTCATATAAATAATACATACATTTTGAACTAGTGGATAGATCTGATGTATTTGATCACTGTAGACCTTCGTAGGAGCTTGAGCTCAGAATCTAGAACCTCGATATTTTCATCTTCTCAAGTTTTTATGGATTTAACCTCATGTGTGTGCCCTAATACACTTGCAACCCGTGTATGTACGCACCCTAATACACTATTAGCCCGCGTACACCTAAAAAATTATGGTTTTTTAGTATTTGTTGTAATTCTGAAACTTTCGTCATCAACCCTTCGTGCTACCTCAAACTTTCACAAATTCAGATGTATCAATGAGTACTTGCAATAATCCTTACACAACAATAGATATTCAATATGTTCAAGTGTGATTAAATGAGAGAGCCTTGCCTCTTATTTATAATTTCATGTAGCATCCTCAAGGGGTTACTTTTTAACCATATTAACCCACTTTCCTTATTTTAGGGTTAACCCACTTATAACCACTTGTCCACTTAACTTAATCACTTTCCATAATTAGTACATTATCCATTAAATTTATTATTTAAATATTTTTTTTTGCATCCTCTTTGACTTATAGTACACTCATCACTTCACTTTATTATTTAAACAATTTCTTCTTTGAAAACACTTTGACCTTTTGGGGATTCTAGATGACTCATGAGGGTTCTCCAACTTCACATGGCCATAACTCTCTAACCATGAGGAGTTATGTGATGTTCCATATACCACCAAAAATGGCATGACATATAATATCCATCTAGAATAGTCTTACCTGAAAATATATCAAAACTCATACCATTATCCATCAAAACAAATTGGGTCCATTACCCAAAGCTTTGTGCTACCATAATTCACTACTAGAATTTATTCAAGGGTTGACATCAATGACAACCAACCCTATTAATCGACAATAACCCCCTTTGGCATTGATGGAAAAACTCTGATGCAACACTGAAGTCATTTCATGCAATACTGAATTCATATCACTCATGCTCCCCCGGTGACCATCACTCCCCCTGGAACCATGCCTAGGTGCTTTGCATCTGATAAATATCTCTCACTTTTTCATCAATGGAAAAGGTATCTTTCCATCTGGGGCTTATCCCCCTAAGTGAACTATCCTTGGGGACACTCCCCCTGACATAACTCTTCTTGAAATTGAGCTCCTGACCTGAACTATCCTCTTTATGGTTCTTCCTTGTGTAGAAATAAGACATGTAAGATAATAATTCAAAAGCATTCATTTTGGAGTATAAATTACTCTGAATCTATGGTGAAGATACTCAAAGGATTCTCTTGGAAGAAGTTTTGTAAAGATGTTTGCCACTTGTTCTTTTCTACCCACATATTCAACTCTAATGTTCTTCTCTACAACCTGTTCCCATAAAAAGTGATGCTTGATTTGAATTTTCTTCGTCTTGGAGTGCATCACCGGGTTCTTTGATATGCTGATGGCACTTGTATTATCACAATAGATTTGAATGGGATCATCATACTCAAACTGTATATCTATCAGATTTTGTTTCATCCATAGAACCTGTGTACAACATGTTGTTGCTGCAATATACTCTGCCTCGACAGTAGATAAGGATATTGATGATTGTTTCTTTCTTAGCCATGATACTAAACACTCACCCAAGTAGAATGCTGCTCCACTATTTCTTTGTCGGTCATCAACACAACCTGCCCAATCTGCATCTATGTAGGCAATAAGAGATAGATCCTTTCCTTTTGGATACAATAATCCAAACTCTTTTGTTGATTTGAGATATCTGAAAATCCTCTTCACTGCTAAGACATGTGATTCCTTTGGTGCTTCTTGAAATCGTGCCACCTATCCAACTACCTACATTACATCTGGTCTAGATGTTGTCATATATAGTAAGTTTCCAATGATTGACTTGTATTTATTGCCTCTGGTCTGTATACTTTGAATCATCATATTTTCTCAACTTACAACTTGTTTGCATAGGAGTGGTCACTGGTTTCCAATCTTCCATTCCGAACCTCTTTAGCATTTCTATGATACACTTAGTTTGAGAAATAAAAATTCCTTGGTTGCTTTGACGTATCTAAAGACCCAGAAAGAAGGATAGTTCTCCAAGTAATGACATTTCAAATTCATTATGTATATCCTTTGCAATTTTTTGTCTTAACCTATCATCATTGCTTCCAAAAATAATATCATCAACATAAAATTCAATTAATAAAATACTATCTTGAGTTACCTTGATGTAGAGGTTGTTGTCTTCCCTTCCTTTTATGAACCCTGCCTACTGTAGATATTTAGCCCATCTAGAGTACCATGCTCTAGGAGCATGTTTTAGACCATACAAGGCCTTCTTCAATTTACAGAAATAATTTGCATTCTCTGACAACCTAAATCCTTCTGGTTGTTCAATGTATACTTCTTATTCAAGTTCCCCATTTAGAAAATTTGATTTCACGTCCATCTGATACACTTTAATATTCTTGGATAATTCGTAAGCTAAAATCAATCGTATTGCTTACATTCTAGAAACTAGGGAAAATGTCTCTTCGAAGTCGATTCCTTCAACCTGTGTGTATCCTTTACATACCGATATAGCTTTGTTCCTTGTAACCTATCCATATTCATTCAATTTATTTCGGAATACCCACTTTGTGCCAATCACATTCTTATTCTTTGGTATTCAAGCCAATTCCCAAGTGTCATTCTTCTCTATTTTAACTAATTCTTCATCCATGGCCTTATTCCAAAATTCATCCTTGTTGCCCTCTTCAAAAATGTTTGGTTCAATCGTAGATGAGAGTTCTAGGTGTGTTTGTTCTAGTGAACGGATTCTTCATCTAGTATCATCTCCTGCATATTTGTTTCTGATATCTGATCTGAAGGATGATTCTTCTGTACTCGTTTTCTTGGTGCCTTTGGAGGCAATTGTTAAATTTTCTCTTCTACTTCTCCCTGATCCTTTTCATCTTCCCTGTCTACTTCTTCTTCTTCTTCGTAAAGTTGTTCCATTGATTCATTTTCTTCTTCCTTTTATTCTCATTGTTATAACAAGATTTGCCTCACCCTATGGAATCTTGCATAGAGGACCTTTTTCCATTTCCCTATGCAGACTTTTCATCCTTTTTTTCAAATCCCAGAGATAAAAATACATTTTTTTCTACATGTACACACCTTGCCTACTATACAACATGCGTATACGCAGGTTGCACCACTACAGTCCGCGTACATTAGGATTTGTTCCCAAAAATGAAAAATGGTGTTGGGTTTCCATGTCACAATAGGAGATATATGATCCTTGGCCTTCCATATACTGGAAATTCTCTGACACGGCCCTTAAGTTCCATTTGAAGGATATAAATGGGCCAATTCTGAGCTATGGAAAAGAGGAGAGATAAATCAACTTTGAGAGCAAAGTTACTTTGGAGAAATTATTTACTTCATATTGTGTCTACATCCCTTTGTCCTTTAAGTCTGGAAACAATGTTCAACCCCCAAGATCTTCCCTTATTGATTGTGAACCTCATTGTCTCTCTTCTATGAGCTTGCCTTTGGTGGAGGATTGAAGTGGTGGAGGCCCAGCCGGAAATAACTTAGTTTCTCAGTTCTGAACCGTGCCAACACAGAAGCCTGTAACTTTTTCACTTATGTTGATCATATATTAATAGAAATATTGTTTTCCCGTCCAATTGATATATTAAAAACATTTGAATTATTATTCCATGGGCGTATTTTTTATGTATATTAATGGATTATTCTATTGAATGTGATAACATCATATATTATCACCATATGATTTCTTTTCTTGGTTGTTGAGGACTAGTTGCAAGTATATTTCTTTGGGTCAAGTTCTCAGTAGTGGAATTCATCGGATGTCTAGACGAGGTAGGCCTTTTATCTTGTCTTGCTAGCATATTTGTTTATATAACATACTTGGGAATAGAGTTGATTTCTGCAGTCATTTCCATCTTTTGTGGTTTACCCTAGCCATAGAGATCTTTTCCTCATAAAACATGAATAGAAAAAACGTAGCAGAAAGTACCCAAGATAAGAGAGAAAATAAAATACAAGGGTATGATACCAACCCCATATGTGCACAAAAATAAGAAAGCACACAAGGAACCGATCGTTTATAAACCGATGGATGATGATATGGATAGGATCAATTACCAAATAAAGGATTCCACTGAGGAGGTATTTCAGCTGATGTCACAACTATAGGAATAAATCGGTAAGAATATGGAAGAGTAGCTAACTAAATTGAAACAATGGTTGGATATAGTAAGCTTGGCAGCAGAAAGAAGATCCAATGAAGAAAAACTGACAGGACTGATGGGGGAAGTATAAGCTACCACTCCTCAGTTCTCACAAATGGTTTTAGGGCACAGAGTGATAAAAATCCCAACAGATGCAATCAAGTTCCCCACACCTGAGATGAAATAAAAAGAACAAGGAATAAGTCACTTGGACTTAGTCGTCTCATAGATTCCCTCAATAGTGCTACAGGAATTGCAAATAGGTATCATGTAGGAATTACGATTCTATGTAGAGTCCTATTTTAGCGAGTTGATAAAAGTTGCAGTGAAAAAGATAAAGCTATAGTAGGAATACGCAATGGATCTACAGGAAAAGAGCAGAGTGGAGAAAAAAGTTGAAATCACACTGAAGCAGAAGAGCGAGGGAAAATAAAATGTTGATAAATCACTGATAGAGAAGGAATAAGTCGAGCAAATGGTGCAATAGATACAAATAGCCCTACAAACAATGTATAAATAAATCCCAGAAGTACCAATGAAAGTATAAGCCACAATGGAATAACAAGTTTCAAATATTGGTGAATTCATAAAGGGGTTTTGAACCAATATTGAAGACTTGGAATCGCACACAGTACCAGGGACACCATCATAAGAAAGGGAACAAAGGGAAAAGGCAGTGTAGACATCAATTGAAAAAATTAAAATCCTAGAATAGGAATGTGCAAGGATGTGTGATGAGAGAACACATATTTGTACCTAGCTCATATGAATCCAGAGATGAATACGATGGAGGATAAAATAAGGAGAGCGCAAGAGAGGTCCCACCAAGCAAATGAAAGCATTAATAATTTACCACCTGTGAAATGGATGACAACAATTATGGATAACAGACAGTTGTATGTTGATGTAGAACAGATGAAAGCATAACATAAGCATATTGTGCATAAATTGGAACACCTGTAAGATGAAGCACTCCAGGTGATAGGGGAGTTGGACACTACGTAGGGCATGGTGAAGCAAGAAGCACAGGAAACTGAGGATAAGATCACGACTTTGACTACACATACGATGGAGGAAATTTTGATTAAGGAAGAAAAAGTCACAAAAGAGGTACACACAAATAGGGAGATCCTCCAAAAGTTGATGGAGACATGGAAAAGTGTGACACAATAGGTGTGAGTGTCTCAAGTGATTTTTGGGGGCCTATTGGACAGGCAGTTTTGGATACAATTTTGAGGAAAATACCAAGTATGGAGAAAAAGTGCAGAAAAAGAGGAAATGGGAGAAGCCAGGGTCAAAGAACGTAGTAAAAGCACACTTAGAAAAAGATAAAAAAAATCAAGAAAATCAAGAAAATCAAGAAGATCAAGAAGATCAAGAAAATCAAGAAGACCAAGAAGATAAATTGAGGGAAAGTAGGCACAAAAGGTGGAAAACACCACCCGAGCAAAGAATTGTAACCGACTCATGATGAGTTTTCATAGGGTTTTGAGCCCTAATATCCTATATAAATACGCAATGGGTCAGGCAGATTAAAGGTTTTTGATATTATTGTTTTTTTTTTGGGTAGTGTAGTTGTTTTTTTCTCTCTTTGTCTCTCTCGTGATTCCTTTTGGTCTAGTTTGATGAGTATTGGGAGAGAAGAGAGACTGACAGGAAGAGATATTGTGTCTGAGAATTAGTAGAGTGAATGGGAGGAATCTTTTACATCATAGGCTAGGTGGGATGGGGAGTGATTATGATGTATCCATTGTAGCATAGTGGGCAAACTTGAGATTGTTTCCTAAATAAGCATAATAAATAAGTAAGCAATTGTGGATGTATCCTAGGGTTGGGTGAACCACGTTAAATTATGTGTTGAATGTCTATTTATATGCTTATTCATGTCTACTTTGATTATGAATGGTAATATCTATCTTTCTTGATGATTTGATGTTGTGTAGTAGATTAAATGGTTCAATAACTAAGCGATATGGTAAATTTCATCAGAATCATATGTTTGAATCGATTAAGGATTAAATAGACTTCGAATATTGCACATAGTAAAAATAGGTTGTAATTAATAAGTTGGTCAACTCACATTCTCTCACCAATACAGAGACTTGGTTCCTATTGTCCCCATAGATACCTCGGGTGAGAAATTTCATGTTTGTAGGTGACACCGAAAGGTATGGTGCTTGAAGGGTTTGTTTGTTATGTAACTTGAACCAGCTAGGGTCTTTCACTTGCATGCCAATAATTCCCTACCAAATTATTTCATGGGGTGAAGGGAATATTTGTCCATCAAACCCCTCACTTGGGATTTTTTTTTTTCTGTCCTCGGGCCCTAATCCTACTTTGGGATGGGTTCCTTCATTGAGAAATGGATTTAAATATGTCGGTGTGTCATCTGCATCCAACCCCATCACATTCTTCGGTGGATTTGGAAGTAATCACTTTTCCTCATCTGGGGTGCCGCTTGGGGGAAACCCTTGTTGTTTGTTGTAGCTTCAATAGGTATTCCCACAAGAAGAAAAGGTGTCAGGCATGTGGGAATATTTGTTGGCACCATATTATCCTTTTGTTTCAGTGAAATCGACCCCAAAATGAGGCTAGGGCATCATGGGAAAGATGATGAGATTTGTGGGTTTGTGATGGGGTGTCACACACACAAATAGGAATAAAATATTCTAATTAATTGTTGATATTAGGAAGGTCTCCTAAAATAACTCATTGTACTTGTATATAAAGGAGACATGTCATTGTGACATTGAATAATTGTGCAAGGATGGAGTTAGCATAAGTGAGTTTGCACTTGTGCTAGGACGCTTGGTGTTTTTAGTAAAGGTAGATTTTGCATGACAAACAATGTGGCCTAAGGTTGAAGACTCTTTATTTATGTTACTGGTAGGGAAAAGAACACTACAAATGTCGGAGAGAAAGGCAGTCATATAATGAACAAAATTTTATGAGTGGAGAAAAATGTATGAAAGTGTCTGTATAGTTTTTCGTATGTACGCGAATAGTCGTGGGAATAGTCGCGTACATATGTGGGTTGCAGTGGGAAGAATTGTGTACATACGTGGGTTTCAGTGGGCATAGTCATGTACATTCATACAAAGTTTTCTAGGAAAGCACAAGACTGTACAGGCTAACATGTGACATCAACAGGGCATACAAGCGGTCTACAATAGATTTGTGGGAAGAAGATATTTCCAAGATATTTGTTGAGGTTTGGTTTTTCTTATTTGTATGGTTATTGAAGGACAAGGTTGTCCTCATATTTTAGTGATATTTGTATTTTTTGAGAGGAAAAGGATTTCCTCATATTTGGTGATATTGTACTAGTTGGGAGGGATGGTTTTACCCTTAGAATTTATGAATTTAACAAGGTTGCAAAAAATAAATATTGTGTCCCATATGTATTGGTGATTCTTATCTAATATTTTTTGTTTCCATTGCATCTAATTTTAGTCAATAATTTTCAGTGTAAAATTGTTCAGTGCTAACAGCTAAGGTTTTACTATTAGATCATTAGGAAGCAATTTTCATATCTGAAAATTAGTCACATAGACTTGCATGTGAAAACTTACATGGTATCAAATCTTGGGATTTGAAGAGAATGAGATTATATTTGATACACATGGTTTCTATAGTTGGGTGCATATTTTTTGTTTTTTCTTGGTAGGTCAACATGGTGAACACATTGAATCTTGAGGACAGGTTGGAAGGGGAAAGAAACTTCCAGGCTTGGAAGGCTAGGGTTCTTCTCTTATTGGAGGAGAATGACCTCAAAGAGTATGTTGGGTATTTGGTTCCTATACTGACTGATCCAATATATTTTTCATTCCATAAGAAGAGGGAAGTGAAGGGAAAGTGAGTTTTTCTAGAATCCATAAAGGATCACTTGATTCCTCGCATTGCAGAGAAGACATCTTCCAAGGATATGTATGATCCTATGGTAGGAATATACCATAATGGGAATAAATGAAGGAAGTTTCATTTGAAGCATCGACTTCAAGTTGTTCAGATGTCTAGTGAGGACATAGTTGTGAAATATCTTATGAATATTACACATATCTGAGATCATCTTTTGGCCATTGGTGATAAGGTGGAGGATGTTGAGTTTGTGAATGTGGCATTGACAGGTCTTCCCAGGTCTTGGGAACCATTTTTGTAGGGGATCTATGCATGAGATAAGTTACCTGTAACACCCCAGGTTTTGATCCCCATATTAAATAATATATTTTGTTAATTTTCAAGAGGCCAGAGGGCCCAAACAATTAAAAGAGGCTAGTGTGCCTAATAAATGTAATATTTTGATCATTATTAATAATAAACACATCGTTGGCTTCCATCCAGACAAGGACTAGAGTTATAGGGGCTATGATTCCACAAGAGAGGGGAATTGAGGGGCTAAATGTTTATTCCTATTTTGATTACCCTTTTGTCTAAGGGAGTGGATCAGTTAGGTGAGCTTATTTGGGGGGAAGGCCATGAGGTTCTTGATTCCCCAAGAATTACTTAAACCCACCATTGGTCTGTTGTGGGGTTCGTTATTCACTCGTTCACTTTCTCACTGGTTCATTCATTCACTCACTTACTCAATCATTCATTCATTCCATTCTTGTCTATCTTTAACTCATTTTTCCTCATCCGAGTCTTAGCTTGGGGAAAGGAAAACAAACTATTGAAGAGTATCCATGGTATTTATTGTAACAAATATTGAAATTTTGGCTTTCGGTCACTTAGGAGAATGAATGGAAGCATTGGCAGTGGAACGACCGCATACACCGAGCATTAAGCCACATGGAGAAAAAGATGAAGAGTCCGGGTTTTTTGTTGTCTAGTATTTGGTCGACGTAGATATCTTAATAACTACAACCCCGATCCCTGAATTCACTAAAGTATTAAAGGATAACCCGGGTCAAATAAAGATTAAGAAAGATTAACATTAATAAATCTCATCGCAATTTTGCGATTCGGGATTTCTCACGTCAAGTATTATCGAATTCCTGACACTTAACTCCATGAAAGATTAAAGATTAATTTCTAATCATGATTAATTAAGAGATTAAAACAAATGATTATCATCTAATTAATCCCATCGCGATTTCACGATTCAGGATTCCTTGCATGTCATAACTCTTGAGGACATGATACCCGAAACCCGAAGGCATGAAAGAGTGCAATGCAAAATCTGAAATATATTTCGGGGATTTGTCCATCGGGGATTTGGCTGACGTGAAGGTTTTAATAACCACTACTTCGTTTCCTCGAATCCCAAAAACCCAAAATCGGGACTCCAGTCATATGCAAAATTGCTTTAGAAAAACACATTTTTTGCGGCCGTGGAGAGGTCATTTTTCGCGTTCGAATAGTCGATCGACATCTAAAAATCCTAATTTGTCTAGTGGTGTCTTTAGAATTTCATTTTGATCTTGGTAAGGAATTCAAAATTCCCCCACAATATGAGGTTCGTTTTCAGAAATATGGTGTTTTTACTGTGCCGAGTCATCATTTTCAAATGAGGATTCTGAGTGACCGGAGTATCATTTTGAGAAACGGTTGGAGGAGTTTCTGCCTAACACATCAGAGATCATTAGAATCTTTCAATTTTACTATAGGTTTCACATATTGGGAGAATCAAATCCATCTTTGAGCCCTAATTTTCGGATTTCATATTTTCCTGTTTTGACATATTTTTGTTAAATGTAGATTTGGGAAAAATGAAAAGGGGTCTGAGGGAACTGAGAGAGGTTTTTTCTCATAATAAACAGATTCAAAAAATACCCTTTCAGTTTATACAAATTTGTCTCTATTCGAGAGATACAGATCCATAACTGCAACCCTAGTTTTCGACAGTTTGGCCCAATTTCTATGGTAGAAAGTTTCAAGAATTGGTTGTAACTGTTGTTATCTTTTAGATTAGAAAGGATTTTGACCTCAACACATATATGAGGCATATTTTTAAAATGAGGGAGAAGGAGTAGTACTCCGGGGCTATAGCACTTGTTTTTATGTTTAATAAAAGAGTGCAGAGCATTTTTTATCTATATCAGAGATTATTGTGATTTTGTTTGCAGAGAATGTCTTATTGCTTCGTTTTCACATCATTTCACTTGGTTTTATTTCCATTTTCTTCCTGATTTGTAACTGTGTTTGTAATGGAATTCATCTGTTTGTTAGATTCTCTGTTGCTGGATAGGTTATAGGTTGTTTCTTGTAGAGATATGAAGGTTCATAATTCATCCTTGCTAGATGCTCTGTCCCAACTATATCTTTCCACTGATTTATTCTTGGAATTCACTCATTGCTATGTGATCCTGTCATTTTGATATGTTTTCTCTTTATTCTACTGCCATACTTTATATAAATCCTTCCCTTTGTAATCATCTTCTATCTCGCCTCTAATCCATGGATTTCCATTGCCGAAACACTCTTATTACTTTCTTGATCATTTGACTCCATGCCTAATGGACTACTTTCCGGTCCAACCCATCAACCCTAAAAACCCAAAGCTTTCTGTTACCCACAGATCTTCCCACTGTTAAGCTTATTGAATATCCTATTGTGACATATTTTTGAGAGATCCCTCTCGGGTTGGAAGGGGCAGTTTCCAATCAAAAGTGGTTCGAGGTTATCTCAGAATTTACTTGCATGCAACCCAATTCAAGTCCGAGTGACAAAATTTATTTCATTTAAAATGTGATAAGGCTTGACTCTATTACATCCTAGAACCAACTCTTGCATAACATTTTCTGGCAACATTGTTGGGGACGGAGGAAAGAAGTTATCTTCCCTGGGAAATGACAAAAATTTCAGATATATTTCTTGATGGTGAACAAGGGAGAGGCATTCAATTGGTTGTGATCATTCACCTGGCGACTCCTTGGTTCAAAGACTGATCCAGGTGGATATCGGGGGCCACCCATATTTTCCAAATAGCTCAAAACAATTTTCTGGCCATTTTGGCAATTTACTATTTTTAGCAGGTTTTCACTTCCGGGGCCATTTTGAGGGCCTAAATGAAGTTTTTTCGAGATCGAGGTTCTCAATGATAGCCGAAGGCATAATTGAGCCCCCAAAATGAATCTCCTCGACGTGCATCCAAAAACCTAACCCTGGAGATGGCATGCAAAAGTCATGTGGGCCCGTTTGGGTAAGTTGGTTGCATCAACTTCCCGAGGTGTAGCTTTGCATATGATCTCCGTTTTAGAAGTGTGATAGCTCGTTGGATACTTTCAGGGATTATTTTCAGTACGAAATGAGGCGGAGATATAATAAATAAATGCAGAGATATTGCATATATCCAACAATATACTTGAGAAATATCGGTCAACCATAAACCACAGGAGATGTCTGATTATTACGATTTCTATTAATGAAAAGTATGCAGTAAAATATGATTGAAGAATTTCAGGCCAGGTGTGACTTATCTACGAGAAAGTGGCAATGACTACTCGCATTACATAGAAGATGGTTACAATGAGGATCACGGAGCCTTTTTACAATAATCGGGATTGCCAAAAGTCCTAGACATCAAGAAACCTAACCCTAGGAGATGAAATATACTACAAAGTATGTAAGGCCCCACGTTTGGGTAAGTTGAACATCAACTTGTGGTCGTAACACATCGATCTCCATTTTAGATGTGATGCTTCGTTGGAAAGGTATTGTCGAGGAGATTCATTTGGGGGCTCAATCATGCCTTTGGCTATCATTGAACTTGATCTCAGAAAAACTTCATTTAGGCCCTCAAAATGGCCCGGGTGAGCACTGCTAAAATAGTAATTGCCAAAATGGCAGGAAAATTATTTTGAGCCATTTGGAAAATGGAGTGGCCCCGATATCCACCTAGATCAATCCTCCCTCTTAGGAAGCAATGGTCTCATTGGAGCAGGGTTCGAGGAGAGGGAAAAGCATTTGTTGAATCTGCATCTTGGTGAGAAATTTGCTTGTCTTGCTGGAAGTCACGCTGCTTAGTTTGCAGAAATCATCCTGCAGACCACATTGTTTGGAAGTTTTGGACCTTTTTACCCGGTCTGGCTATTTTAGATGGGTACGTGATGGAAGGAATCTTAGGTGCTTTCTTTGCTAACCTGTATACGTTGGATAGAAGGTGCTGTAGTGTGTGGTGGCTGGGTATCATACTGTTCATAACTGAACAGATTGTGGAGAAGATGGAATTTTCTAGTATAGGATACTACCTTGCGTGCTTGTTTGGGTGCAGAGTAGGTGGTTGGAACTACCTCCCGGTTCTGTAGAGATGACCCCCAAGGTAATAATGACACTCACGATTCGAGACTCATAGTTATCATGGTGTTTCCACATATATAGCTGTCCCAAGAGAACATCCACAGACATCAGGTGGGGCAACATCACATAATACCACCTCATCCTTGAAGGGTTGGATCGCATTATGACAATGCGACGCTGGCAGGTGACGAATCTACCGCCCTTAGCGAAACCGCAATCTTTGTATGGTTCTTGGGTGTGGTGTTGTCGACAATCTATTTGTTTGGCGACCTCTCTTTGAGATGAGGTTCTAACCGGCTTCCGGCTATCAACAATAAAATCTTGATGGTCCTTCACCCACATGCAGTGAATGAAAAGAGCATCCCCATATAGGATCTATTGGTTCTTACGGTTGAATTCTTTGCGGTCCGCGACAATGGCGATTAGAGATTGGCGTCGATGATCGTCTTTTACGGTATTTGAGTGGGTCCTTGAATCGGGGTTCGCTCCTTGTCTTTGATCTTGTACAATGGCTGTTTTGACATTCGCCGGTGTTGTGCGGGGCTTTTGTGGAAATGCGCGCCATTTCCGGTGTGCTTCTTTGTCTTCCATTGACCCTTCTTTTCGCGTGTCTTGGACTGGTTTTCAGGAGGCTGTTTGTTGGAAAATGCTTTGTCATACTTTGGTTGACTGGCATTTGCGGACTGAATTCCCGTTGTTACGGTGCTTAAATTTACGCTCAATTTAGCGGCATACTCGATAAACCGAGTGGTGAGATGTTTAGAAAATCCATTTAGGTTTGGATGTATCTATGTAGACAACTGTGGTATTTAAGCACCAGATGTCTTTCATATTCTTTGATACCCAGCTTATTCTGCAAGGTATGGAAGGTATTGGTGAACTCTGGAACTTCTTGGCCTCTCTTGTGATGTGGTCCATCTCATGTATTGTTCTCATGGTTTTCCAACGGTAGTATTGTTCCTTTACGCATCCACAAAAATCTGATGGGCTCGGCCCCATATATTCAGACTCCTCTATGGAACTCTGCTCGATAAGTTTCCACCAATGTTTGACATGGGGAGAGCCTTAAGGAGTCTGCGAAGATTGATCTTTGTATACGAAAAAGGTATGAGCAGGAGAAATAACCTTCTATGGTTAACCATTTATCTAGGGCATCTGCATCTGTTGGACCTTCAAATCACCGGGAATATCAAAATTAACCTGTACCTTGAAGGCGAGGTGCCTCCCAGGTGGTAAACGGTAGAGATGTACCCGATGCTATTATTGATATGTGTTGAAGGATGTGGGAGAAAATTCTCCATCATTTTAGATCCCACCACGTGATGCTATTGGTAGGCGTTGAAGGATGTGGGAAAAATTCTCCATCATTTCGTCCCTCTGTCGCGTGAGAGCTTGCTCAAGCAACGGACTGATAGGCTCCGTCGATTTTCTTTTCTTCCGCCATTGAGGGTTTCTTTGGTGTGCGAGAGCGATTGTCTTCAAGCGAGACAAGCTCGAGACCCAACTTTCTATACTGGGACCTTGTCGGGGACATGCACTGAAAAAAACGAACAAGAGCAGCATGCTCTGATACCACTGATCCACCTGGATCAAAGACTCTACATGATTCATTGACAACTCCACTGGTCTCAAAATGTCGGATTCGTTCGTCGCTCGGATTGCTGCAAGGTTTTCTCCTCCAGACTTTGCAAATGTTTATGGTTTTCCAAATATTGTTCCAGACATTAAATTTTGGGAAGATGTCCTTCCTAAATTTGGAGAATATGCGGACGACAATCCCGTACAACACTTGTTTGAATTCCACAAGCTCATGGATGAATTAAATATACATCATGAAGATGCCCTCATGAAACTATTTATGTTTTCATTGGAAAAAGATTCTAGACTCTGGTATAAACCTTTACCTCATTCCAGTATTCCTTCATTGAAAGATTTTCACATACTTTTTCATCATAATTGTAAAAGAATCTATTCAACTGAAATACTTTTTGAAGATTGTTGTAATATAAAATTCATAAGACAAACAGATAAAACACATCTTCTTGAAGAGGAGGAAGGAATACCAGAAATTTCTCAAGTCGATGAAGATAATCAGTATGAAGAAGATTTGGCTAATTAAAAAGTAGGATATGATAGCTCTTGTGATCACATTCAAGAAGAAGATATTTAACATCATGGTCAACATGTAGAAGAGAAAGAAAACAATAGTTGCTTGATCTAGAAATTGCATAGACCAACTCCTCCTTTAACAGAAGAAGAGATAGATCTACTCCTAAATAGTCATGTTGCAACCCTTGCTTACATAGATATACAACATTCACATAGCCTTGAACATGTGAGTGAAACTTCTTCTATTACTGAAAATGAAAATCTAAGTTTAAATCATGACATCCATGGAACTTTAGAGGAAGTTAGTAAACCAATTTATGATGATGATTTCTGGCCAGAGGATCATCTTGTAGACACTATTTTGTTTCATGAAGAAGATAGGGTTGTCATGTTTAATAACCTTGAAGAATGTTTGTTGTTCGAAGATGATTTAGACTATGATTTGGAGGAGTGTGGATCTGAGATAGATAGCTTCACAGTTGATATTCCTAGCATTTGTCTGGCTGATGACACTGCTGAGTTATCTGATTAACCCGTTTATAATGAATATCTAGAAGAACAAGAAGAGAAGATTTATTTTTCATCACACACGATAATTTACAACAGTCCTCCTTTGTTTGATGAATGTGATGAAAGTGTTTCTGAAGATGATGAGCAGCAAGAAACTTTGGTTCAACAGGAAAGAAATAAGCAACATCATGAAAAAGATCAGCCTATCTATGACAGCTACCAAGAAGATCTTTGGACAACAAGTGAAGCACATAAGGAGGGGTTACTGAAACAATTGATCTCTCCTCCCTGTTTAGCAACCATTGAGAAACAAACCAGTAAGTTTCAATGCAACGTTTTTGCACCAGTGGAAGAAAAAATCAGCAGTGGACAAAGTGAACAAAAACATTTCAGATAGCTTGCCCAATAGGAGGAAGTATGGATTAATTGTGAAAGTGGTATATCTCTTCCCTTCTACGATCCAGTAGCATTTTATATGGAGTCAAAATGGGGGACTAAATTTTTATTTCCAACTTCTTGAAGTCTGAATTTTAAAACTATAAGTACCTACTCCCAGGGCATGTTTTGAAATTTGTAGCTGCTCCTCTCATCCTTTTTCTCAAAGATGGAAGTATAATTAAGTTTGTTAGTCGAATACTCGCTTGGTTGATTTGGAAGTTTTCCTATACTTGAACAAAGCAGTGATCTTGGTTAGAGTAGGTGATGTATATAAATAAGCTTGACTTTGAGCACTAGAGTACAACAGTGGTTTTCAGTATGTTTCTGGTTTAGTTTGGAATCCAATATGGTTTTGTTTAAAGCAATACGACTCCATAGCCCAATGAATGCATAAGCAGTTTTTTTGTTTCAGAAAGGTGCAAGTAAAGCGACAGAGTTCAAAGTGTGATAATGATGATTTCAGGTCACCCAATGGATGAAGGCATGTGGTCTACTATTCTTGGCGCTTTGCAGGAAAGAACCATCCCTAGATGGATCCTGTGTTGTAACAAATATTGAAATTGTGGCTTTCAGTCACTTAGGAGAATGAATGGAAGCATTGGCAGTGGAACGAACGCATACACCGAGCATTAAGCCACATGGAGAAAAATCTCAAGAGTCTGGGTTTTTTTCCATCTAGGATTTGGTCGACGTAGATATCTTAAGAAATACAGCCCCGATCCCCGAATTTACTAAAGTATTAAAGGATAAGCCGGGTCAAATAAAGATTAAGAAAGATTAACGTTAATAAATCTCATCCCAATTTCGCGATTCAGGATATCTAGCGTCAGGTATTATCGAAGTCTTGACACTTAACTCCATGAAAGGTTAAATATTAATTTATAAACATGATTAATTAAGAGATTAAAACAAATGATTATCGTCTAATTAATCCCATCACGATTTCGTGATTCAAGATTCCTTGCATGTCATAACTCTTGAGGACATGATACCCAAAACCCAAAGGCTCGAAAGAGTGCAATGTAAAATACAAAATATATTTTGGGGATTTGTCCATCAGGGATTTGGCCAACGTGAAGATTTTAATAACCACTGCTTCATTTCCTCGAATCCTGAAAACCCGAAATCGGGACTCCAGTCATATGCAAAATTGCTTTAGAAAAATGCAATTGTATCGGCCGTGGAGAGGTTGTTTTTCACGTTTGAATAGTTGATCAACATCTAAAACTCCTAAGTTGTCCAGTGGTTTCTTCAGAATTTCATTTTGAGCTTGGTAAGGCAGTCAAACGTCCCCTACAAGATGAGGTTCATTTTCAGAAATATGGAATTTTTACTGTGCTGAGTCATCATTTTCAAATGAGGATTCTGAGCGACTGGAGTATCATTTTGAGAAACATTTGGAGGATTTTGTGCTTAACAAATAAGAGATCATTAGATTCTTTCATTTTTACTACAGGTGTCACAGATTGGGAGAATCAAATCCATCTCCGAGCCCTAACTTTCAGATTTCATATTTTCCTGTTTTGACACATGCTTGTTAAATGTAGATTTGGGAAAAATGAAAAGGGTTCTGAGAGAACTGAGAAAGGTTTTTTCTCAGAATAAACAGATGCAAAAAATCCCCTTTTAGTTTATACACAACTATCTCTATTCGAGAGATACAGAGCCATAACTGCTGCCCTAGTTTTCGGCAGTTTGGCCCATTTTCTATGGCAAAAAGTTTCAAGAATTGGTTGTAACTGTTGTTATCTTTTAGATTAGAGAGGATTTCGACCTGAATACATATATGAGACATATTTGTAAAATGAGGGAGGAGGAGGAGTACTCTGGGGTTGTAGCACTTTTTTTCATGTTTAATAAAAGAGTGCAGAGCATTTTCGATCTATATCAGAGATTCTTGTGATTTTGTTTGCAGAGAATGTCTTATTGCTTCGTTTTCACATCATTTCACTTGGTTTTATTTCCATTTTCTTCCCGATTTGTAACTGTGTTTGTAATGGAATTCATCTGTTTGTTAGATGCTCTATTGCTGGACATGTTATAGGTTGTTTCTTATAGAGATATGAAGGTTCATAATTCATCCTTGCTAGATGCTCTGTCCCAACTATCTATTTCCAATGATTTATGCTTGGAATTCACTCATTGCTAAGTGCTCCTTGCATTTTGATATGTTTTCTCTTTATTCTGCTGCCATACTTTTTATAAATCCTTCCCTCTGTAATCAACTTCTATCTCGCCTTTGCTCCATGGATTTCCATTGTCGAAACACTCTTATTACTTTCTTGATCATTTGAATCCATGCCCAATGGACTACTTTATGGTCCAACCCATCAACCCTAAAAACCCAAAGCTTTCTGTTACCCACAGATCTTCCCACTATTAATCTTATTGAATATCCTATTGTGACATGTTTTCAAGAGATCCCTCTCGGGTTGGAAGGGGTAGTTTCCAATCAAAAGTGGTTCGAGGTTATCTCAGAATTTACTTGCATGCAACCCAAGTCAAGTCCGAGTGACAAAATTTATTTCATTTAAAATGTGCTAAGGCTTGGCTCTATTACAGCCTAGAACCAACTCTTGCACAACAGTATTATTGGTTGTAGAGCTCGCTAGTGTAATCTAGCCATGACTTGAGGCCTATATGTCTGAGATGCATTGGCCTGTGTCCAGCTTTGTTCATAGTTGCAAGTCCTGAGAGTTCCAGGATGGAGATTCTGGACCAGTTGCACTGGAGCCCTAGAAGGAGAAGGACTTCCTAAGGGATTATGTGTCATAGAAGGGTGGGGGTCCATTCTCTTGGGTGGTGTAGGCTATAGAAATTTTCAATACTAGAGTTCGCACCCTGCTAGAGATGGGACTTGTGAGAATGCAATTATGTTCGCACCTCACTTCCGTGACTCCATGGCCTCCGTGGCTCTGATACCATGTAGAAATTTCGATACAAATTAATGTATTTCTGCGATTCTCCTGATCTAACAATTTCCACCACTTGTTAAATACATAATCGCTTCTACTATTACTTTTTCGAAAGAAATTAAACCACGATCACAACCACAATGCACAAAGTGAAATATCAATAGCACACAACACAAAAGTTTTACCGGGAAAGCATAAAGCTAAAAACCCCAACTATCATATATTATGTATATCATGAATCATGAAACAATCTCGTACAAAACTCTAATCCAAGATCTCTCAGTACAATACAATCATCTCACACTGTCATACACAAATTAGCAAATGCATGCGCCAATTCCTGTGTCCAGACAGCCTGCCTCCTCTGCACAAAATCTGCAATCCAAATTCTCACAATGAATCGAATGAATCAATTGCCTCATTTGTACATGCTCATAAGCATATTCACTGCATGTGTGAACAAATCACAACTGATAGCCAAATTGTCCCTTTCACCTGTTATCTCAACTGGTGTCCATTGGAATGACATGCATGTAGTT
>SNQJ01S0004191.1:264161-292014 GCA_010110895.2 Picea sitchensis | reverse complement strand
ATTCACTGAACTCACACTAATACAACTAAGCTTAACTCACTTAACTACACTTATAATTCTATTACAATTCCAAATCACTCAGTTATGAATAGATTAATATTTATTGTCTAATTTAATTAAGGGAAAACTAAATTAGACACATGTTTCTTGTTGACTTTTCAACATAGGCTGGGTAGAAGAGAGTTGGATACTTGGATTGTTGTGAGTGTTGGGAAGGCCTGTGAGAGCTTGAGTGTTGACTAGTTTGGGAAGCCAAGTAACAATCTTGAACCATCCTTATGGATTCATAGCCCTGGCTTGGGGGTGACACTATTGTTGAGATTTGGAAAAGTAGTGTCTATGGTTGGGTGGAATGTCCTTGCTTTGCAGCCCGTTGGTGTCTTCTTCTATAAAGATAAGTGCTCTCTATTATAGTATTATTTACTTGTATATGAATGTATTTCACTGTGTATTTTTTTATCGTTTAATTGAATATTTAGAATATGCATGCTTGTTGGTTATTGTTGTGTATGTCATTAGGTATTTTCTTTTATGCATCCTTATTAATTTAAAAATGTATATGTAAGAAAAAGAAGTCCAAAGGTGGTCTTGAAGGTAGCATACCTCGGCCTATGGGTGGTGAGGTATGTTACAGATTGGTATCAGAGCTTCTGGTTGAAACACCGGGCTGGTATGGGTCAGGTCTGTTGGTTAGACTCTCATGGTTGAGATAGAATTCTAACCTTGAAGTTGAAAATCTCAAGAAGAATGGCGTGGAAGAATTTACGTAGGAGCTATAATGTAAGAGATCCTTTGTAAGGGATCGAAGGATCATGACCATCCCTTTCGAATCCAGGAGAAAATGACACTGTGTAATCAAGAGAGATCCAAGATCGCTGGATTGGAGGGAAACTGAAAAAGGGTCATCTGATGAAGGCAAATAAAGGGATAAATCACAACCATCAGATCTCATTGGAGAGAAATCGATGGTGGGGAGGTATTGCAGGGATAGGGAAGAAAATTAAAGTTTCTTCAAGTTGTGAGTCTGCAATCCCTCAGGATCATTGATATTGCTCGATTAATAGATCAACGGTAGATATCAATCCCACTATGGACGAGCATATTTTCTTTGCGGAGATCGATGAGGAAATTAAAGAGTGAGCGAGTTGAGTCTCTGCAATCACTCGTGGTCATTGATCTTCAAGCAAGGGACATGTGTCGGCAAATCGGCTAGTTCATAAGTTCAGTGCTCGGGAGAAATGGAATGTGTTGATGTGAAATCTCCCGAAGTCTCGAAGTTTGTCGATCATTGGATAGAGTGGTGGGTTTCAGGAGTGTTGAGTACCGTCATATCTGCACATGGGTGATTCTGAGCCGTGGATCTCACAATGGTTCAGGAGTTCGGTGTTCGGTAACAACAAATTTTACTAACTATAAATCTTCTGAAGCCTGGAGTTTGGAATTAATCTAGACCATCCGTTAAGGAAGACCCATGTCAACAGATTGGTCAATTCGAGAATTTGGAGCTTGGGAGAATTTGAGTGTGCTAGTGTGGAAAATCTCGAAGCCTGAAGTTTTGAAGCACAAAGAGTTGAAGTGGTGGGGCATGATGATGTCACTTGGAGGCCATGTCGACCCTAAAAGGTTAAGCAGTTCAAAAATTCAAATTTTGGGATATTTGAGGAATCCAAGTGTAAAATATTCCGAAGCCCTAAATTTTGAAGTGACATGGCTCGTTGATGTCACCTGGGATGACGTGGATACATGAGATGTGTGCCACATGTCAATGATTTTTGGGCCTATGGAAGATGGAAATTTTAGTTAGAACGTGACACATGTCACCCGCCTGATTGGGCCACGTGTCCACTTCTAGTATTTCACCACATAGTGATAGATCGTACAGTCTAGAGACTGGGCACTCCAGAGGAAAAATATGTGATAGTTTTCATTGGGTCAAGAACTCCCGAAGGTCGGAGTACATATCAACCGTTGATCCCAGAAGACATGCGACAGTAGATCTCGTAGTTCAGAGACCTGGTACTCTAGGGATTTTTAAGTATCTACAAGTGAAAAGTGTTGAAGCCCGAAGTCACGAAGGCACACACACCACCGATCTCATGAAGCCTCCATATGGGGGTAGGGTTGTCCATTTGATGGGATATTAAATATCTACCGTTTGATCCTTGTGGTGGCGCTAGTGGAGTTTTCGGTGAAGGGTAACTCTGGGAGGAAACAAGAGTTGACAATAGAGAACAAATGAAGGCCGAAGTCTGGAGGACTTGGTCCCGACACCAGTCCCATGCACATAATTAAGGGGTTAAAAATATTAGTTAAGAATGAAGATTTGATATATGGAAGAAGGTGAGGGAGCCTCCAGCCGTGATAGAGAGGATGAAGGCCATAATACCAGAGTTAGTAATGTAGACATAGAGTCCAATGGACACAAGGGTAGAGGAGAGAAAGAAACATTAATAGAAATTGTAAGAATCCTGAAAATAAAAGTGTAGAGCTACAAAGAAGACAATGAGAGACTGATGAGAGAGAAAAATCAAATAAATGAGCGAGTGATGTAGAGCTTAAATCAGTTGCAGAGGAAAAGAAGGAATGGTTCTGAGAAAGGGGAAGAAGTAAGGTTTCTTGAAAGGAGATATTATCGTGGAAGAGTTGGCTATTCAAGAAGTGCTAGAAGAATTCCTAGACACCACTCACCTCCATACTCAACAAGGAGGTTTTATGCATCTGAAGATTCCATAAGTAGTCCAGAGGTGTCCCCTGTTATGCACCAAAGAAGAAGACATGAATTGAAAAATTTGCAAGGAGAGTTGAGGAAGCTCAAGCCACCATCCTTTGATGGTGAAAGAGAAAGGGAAGATGATGTCTAGGCATCGTTTCTTGGAATCGGGAGATATTTTCAATTGCATAACTATTCATCAAACCTAGAAGCCAGGATTGACACCTACCATTTACATGGGAAATATGCAATGTGGTGGGATCAACTGAAGCAAGTTGAACATATTAATGAGAGTAGGATCACTTGGAATAATTTCAAGAAGTACTTCCAGAAGGAGTACCTCTCGGAGCTTTTTTATGAAAAGAAAATGTAGGAGTTCTTTGACCTTAGGCTTGGAAGCATGACTATGGCAGAATATGAGAAGAAGTTATTGGGGTTGTTAAAGTAATGATGAAAAGGTGAAAATAAAGGGATTTCTAAGTGGACTGACAACCTTTTATAAAGAAAATATTAGGTATGATGAGCCCAAGACCTTGACTGAGGCCATCGGGAAGGCTAAATACTTGTATGAGCAAGGCCATGGTAGAGAATCCCTTCATAAATCTTGGAAGGGTAAGAAGGAGGAGAAATTCGATCAGAGGAGGAAAGGATTCAAACCTCCCTTCAATATGAATGAGCCTAACAGAAATCATCAAGATCAATATGCTAAGGGTGAACCCAAGAAACAAGACTCCGTGGGAAAAAGGGGAATACCACCAATCCAATGTTGGGATGCAAAGAATATTACCTATACAAGGATTGACCACACAGAAAGGATAGAGTGAAGATTGTGCACAACTTTCAAGAGGCTACAACAATCAAAGATATGGGAAGAATTTATGCATCTTTAGATGATTGAAAAGGAGAGTATCAATCCAATATGATCGAGGTGGAAGGTAAGATCATAAGTCATTCTATTTCTACTTTAATTGATTCGGGAGCAAGTCATTTTTACATTGATCCTAGTGGATAGATTACATTTGGAGAAATGTAATCTTGGAAAATCAAGTTTGGTTCAGTTAGCCACTGGAACCAAAAGGAGAGTCCATGATATGGTCAGAAGTTGTTCCATAAGTCTTAATGGTGTGAATACTAGTCTTGATCTAAATATCATACCCTTGCGGTCTTATGATATTCTAATTAGAATGGATTGGTTGGACAAGAATCATGTTATCATAGATTTTCATAGCAAGACATTTACCTATCTTGATGCAGATGGAAAACAGAACACTTTGAAAGGGGTTCCAAGACCCATCTCTATAAGGGAGATTTCAGCCTTACAGTTGAAGAGATTTTTTAGAAAACGATGTCAATTGTATGCAGCTCATATGGGAGATCCATAAAATACAAAGGAGCCAAGCTTTGAAGATTTCTCAGTACTACAGGAATTTGAATATGTATTCCAAGAAATACTAGGGTTTCCACCAAGAAGGGAGATAGATTTGTCAATTGATTTAGTTCCAAGAGCTGCCCCGGTGTCAAAAACACCTTATAGAATGAGCACACCAGAGTTAAAAGAATTACAAATGCAGTTGGAGGAATTGTTGAAGAAAGGGTACATACGTCCAAGTGTTTCACCTTGGGGAGCACTAGTACTTTTTTTCAAAAAGAAGGATGGAACCTTGAGGCTATGTATTGACTTTCGACAACTGAATAAGTATACTATAAAGAACAAGTATCCTCTACCTAGAATTGATGACCTCTTTGATCAGCTAAGAGTAGAAAAGATATTTTCAAAGATTGACCTGAGGTCAAGATACCATCAAGTAAGGAACAAGGAAGAAGACATTAATAAGACAACCTTTAGAACCAGGTATGGGCATTATGAATTTGTAGTGGTGCCATTTGGAATGACCAATGCACCAACTATCTTTATGGGCTTAATGAATAAAATATTCAGAAATTATTTGGATAAGTTTGTCATAGTATTCTTGGATGACATACTTGTCTATTCCAAGTCTGAAGAGGAGCATGAACATCAATTAAGATTGGTATGGCAATTGTTGAGAGAACATCAGTTGTATTCCAAGATGAGTAAGTGTTCTTTTATCAAAGGAAGATCCATTACTTGAGACACATTATTTCAGAGCAAGTCATAGTAGTAGATCCAGAGAAGATTGAAGCCATTAGAGGATGGCCAACACCCGGAAATGTGTCAAAAGTCAGATATTTTATGGGATTAGTTGGTTACTACAAAAGGATCATAGTAGGGTTCTCTAAGATTGCTCATCCCATCACTTATTTGAAAAAGAAGGGAACTAAATTTGAATGGACACCTAAGTGTGAAGAGAATTTTAATTTGTTGAAGGAAGTACTTACTAGTGCACCCGTGTTAAGGATTGTTGACCCAAAGGAAAGTTTTGTGGTATGTACAGATGAATGCAAGGAAGGGCTTGGGGGAGTCCTCAGGAAAAATGGACATGTCATTGGTTAAGGAAAATGAGAGGAACTATGCCATGCATTGCTTGGAGCTTGCTTCCATTGTCCATGCCTTGAAGATGTGGAGGCATTATCTCATGGGGAAGAGATTTGAATTAAGGACAGACCACATTGGCCTAAAGTATCTTTTTGAACAACCAACCTTGAATGCCAGCAAAACAAGATGGCTGGAATTTTTAAGTGAATATGATCTCAATGTCAAGAATATCAAAGGAAAAGAGAATAAATTTGTCGATGCACTTAGTAGAAGAGTGCATCTCATGCATGCTACTGCTGTCAGTATGCATCATTGCAACTTGAAGAGAAGAATGTTAGATGATCTTGTTACAGATCAACATTACCTACAGATAAAGGAAATTTTACAGTGAGGAGATGTACAACAGAAAATAAAGGAGTATGAGATAAAGGAAGATAGATTACTTATGCATAAGAATAGAATCTATGTTCCTAGTTCTGGAGAACTGAGGAATTTGGTATTGAAGGAAATGCATGATGTTCCTTATGTCAGACATCCCGGTTACTAGAAAATGATTACAACAGTAAGAAGCCAATTATTTTGGCTAGGAATGAAAAAGGATGTTGTTGATTACATCGCTCGATGTATGGAATGTAAAAAGGTGAAGGTTGAGCATAGGCACCCAACGGGTTTGTTGCAGCCATTACAAATCCCAGGGAAGAAATGGGAAGTGATAACCATTGATTTCATAACTAAATTACCCAGGACAACAAGACAACATGATTCAATCATGGTAGTGGTTGACAAATTAACAAAGACTGCTCATTTTGTTCCTATAAAAACAACACATACAACGACTAATATTGCAGAAATTTACATGAGGGAGATTGCTAGGTTGCATGGGATACCTAGGAAAATTGTCTCAGACAGAGATACAAAGTTTACCTCCAATTTCTAGAGGGGATTGTTTAAAGGATTTGTTACAAATCTAAAATTTAGCACAACATACCATCCACAGTCAGATGGGAAAACAGAGAGGGTCAACCGAGTGATTGAAGATATGTTGAGAATGTATGTGATGGAGAAGCCATTTAAGTTGGAAGATTACTTACACTTGGTTGAGTTTGTATATAATAATGGGTATCAATCTTCATTGATAATGAGGCCATTTGAAGCCTTGTATGGTAGGAAATGCAATACTCCAGTTATCTCAGACAAACCAGTAGATAGAGTGGTACTTGGGACGGAGTTGATCAAGGATATAGAAGACCAAATGATTAAGATCAAGTGGAATTTAAAGGCATCTTAGGATAGACAGAAAGTTTATGTAGATAAGAACATGACAACTAGATAATTTAAAGTAGGGGATCATGTACCTCGAAAAGTGAAGCCCAAGAAAATCTCTTTGAAATTGGGTAGTTGTACAAAGCTTGCATCCATATTCTATGGTCCATTTGAAATATTGGACACAATAAGGCTAGTTCCATACATGCTTGCATTTCCTGCTTCCATGAATGTGCATAATGTATTTCATGTCTCTTTGCTAAATAAATATGTACATGATCCTAACCATGTTATTGATTGGAATCTCATTCAAGTAGAGACAGAGGGAGATTTTTAGGTCCAACTAGTGCAAGTATTGGACAGAAAGGTCAAAATGCTCCAGAATCGAGTTATAGAGCTGGTAAAAGTTCAGTGGACCTACTATGGTCCTGAAGATGCTACCAGGGAGCATGAAGATGCCATGAGAGCAGAGTACCCGTAGATTTTTGAACAAATTTTGAGATTTGGATCTCTATTTTGTATATGCACTGAGGACAATGCCAAAATAAGGGGGAGGGGATGTAACACCCCAGGTTTTGAGCCCGATATTAAATAATGTATTTTGTTAATTGTTAAGAGGCCAAAGGGCACAACTAATTAAAAGAGGCCAATGTTCCTAAGAAATGTAATGTTTGATCATTATTAATAATAAACACATAGATGGATGCTAGATAGACAAGGACTAGAGTTATAGGGGGCTATGATTCCACAAGAGAGGGGGATTGATGGGATAAATGTTTATTCCTATTTTGATTACCCTTTTGTCTAAGGGAGTGGATCAGTTACATGTGCTTATTGAGGGGAAGGCTAGGAGGTTCTTGATTCCCCACAAATTAATTAAACTCGCCCCTGGTCTGTTGGGGGGTTCATTATTCACTTGTTCACTTGCTCACTATTTCATTCATTCACTCACTTACTCACTTGTTAATTCATTCCATTCTTACCTATCACTCACTCATTTTTCCTCATCTGTGTCTTGGCTTGGGGAAAGGAAAGCGAACTGCTGAAGAGTAGCCATGGAATTTTTGGCTGTAGAGGTCACTGGTGTAATCCAACCATGACATGAGGCCTGCATGTCTGAGATGCATTGGCCTGTGTCCATATTTGTTTACAGCTGCGAGTCCTGAGAGTTCCATCATGGAGATTCTGCACCAGTTGCATTGGATCCTTGGAAAATAAGGGTGGGGGTCCATTCTCTTGGGTGGAATAGGCTAGGTAGAAGAGAGTTGGGTACTTGGATTGTTGTGAGTGCTGGGAAAGCATGTGAGAGATTGAGTGTTGATTGGTTTGGGAAGCCAAGTAACACTCTGGAACCATCCTTGTGGATTCATATCCTTGGCTCGAGGGTGACACTGTTGTTGAGATTTGGAACAGTAGTGTCTACGGTTGGGTGGAATTTCCTTGGTCTCCAGCCAGTTGGTGTCTTCTTTTATAAAGATAAGTTCTCTTTGTTATGCTATTATTTACCTGCATATGAATGTATTCCGCTGTGTATTTATTTATAGTTTAATTGAATCTTTAGAATATGCATGCTTGTTGGTTATTGTTTTGCATGTCGTTAGATCTTTTGTTTTATGCATCCTTATTAATTTAAAAAGGTATCAATAAGAGAAAGAAGTCCAAGGGTGCGCTTGAAGGTAGCATACCCCGGCCTGTGAGTGGTGGGGTATGTTACATTATCATACTTTGATAGACTGTGGACTGATTGTATCCAGGAGGAGACTTGGTTGGTGTCCAGGGATGAAATGGATGGTATGGTAAAGAGTAGAAATAATAAGAACTAAGTCGTTGCGGGTCACACTAGGTAGGGAAAAAGAGGTTCTCTAGGTAGGAGATGTTCTCCTGGGAGAGGGGATTCTCCCAAGAGAGAAGAATCTCTAGAACCGAGGAAGAGGAAGGATATTAGTAAGATCATATGTTTTGAATTCCATGAATTTGATCATTATGCTTCAAAGTGTCCACACTATAGGTGAAGAGGAATAAGGAAGAACGAATCAATAGTAGAGGTTGTTGAGGTTGCATATAGGTTACATAGGGAGATCTTGTTGGTATCCACCCTTTCAGGTAAAGTTTCCAGCAAGGGGAATTGGTTGGTGGATAGCAGGGCATATTTCCAGATGACATGTGCTAGAGAGTTATTTTACACTTTCATAAAGACTGACTCATACTTATGTGTGGATCTTGGCATGGAAGCCAAGCATGGAGTGAAAGTATCTCGTACAATATCACTCTAATTAGATTTAAGAGAGGTGTTGAGGGTTTCAAATGTGTTATGGGTGCCAAAACAAAGGAGGAGTGTTCTCTCAGTCTCGAAGATTGAGAGAAAGGGCTATGAAATATTGTTTCGAAAAGGATAGGTGGTGTTTATGTTGAGACTATCTAGATTCAAATCAAAGGTGATTCTTAAAGTGAGGGAGGGAAACCTATATTGGATAAGGGGATAACCTATGTATTCTATGACCAACATTAGCAAAGAGATATATGAGGAGGAGTTAGTGGCTCCACCAGTGGTGATGCAAGTGACCCCAATAGTAGCACAAACAGAGCAGGTGGCTCCACCAATGGTGAGGCAATTGGCCCCACCTATAGTACAGAGGGAGAAGGTGGCTCCACCACCTGTGAGGTAAGTGGCCCCACTAGTATCACAAACATAGGATGTGGCTCCACTAGTGATGAGGCAGGAATCCCCACCAGTAGTATCATCTCAGAGGAAGCTAGAGTTTAGAGGGAGTCACCCCTCATGATCCAGTCGAGAGGAGAAGCATTCCTGGAATGTTAATAAGAGATTAGACTTTAAAGGAGGTCAGTAGGTTCATAGGGAGCATATGGTTCCAAAGGTTGTGTAGACTCAGAGGGAGTCAGGTTTCAAAGGAAGCATGTAGACTTAGAGGGAGCCCAACCTTAGAGAGAGTCAGTTGGCTCATAGGGAGAGTTAGACATTCAAAGGGAGTCCACCCTTGACTTCAAGTGGGGGAGAGGCATATTTCATCACTCACATATATGTGTCATGGTTTGAGGAGGCCAGATAGGAGGTACAAAGGAAAGAGGATTCTAGGAGTTGTGTTCCCTACATGGAGGATTTAGTTGTCTCACCAAGTTTTTCTATAGTGATAGAGGAGGCAGATGATCATGAAGAAAGGAGAGTAGGATTTTGTTTAGTCACAAAGATAAAAATTAGAGAGATGGATTGGACAAATTTTTTATTTTCAGTGACTGAGGATGCAACCAGTCAGGAGGAATGGCAAACATGATCTACTTCAGTGACAGAGGGAGAAACTACTCAGGAGAATTGGAGTCCAGATGTGGTAGAGAGATAGTGTCACTTCGAGAGTGGGAGATAGAGGTAAATACATATGATGGTGGATGGGATACCTTCATTTCTAAGAGGGAGTATTGATTATTGTAGCTTCGAGAAGTATTCCCACAATAGACCAAGGTGTTAGGAATGTGGGAATATTTGTTGGCACCATATTATCCTTTCATTTCAGTGAAATTGACCTTGGAATGAGGCTAGGGACCCACAGGAAAGATGATGGTATTTGTGGCTTGGTGATGGTGTGTCACACCCACAAAGAGGAATACAATATTCTAATTAATTGTTCAGTTTAGGAAGGGCTCCTAAACTCACTCATTGGAGTTGTATATAAAGGTGAGATGTCATTTTAATATTGAACCATTGTGTAAAGATGGAGTTTGCATAAGTGAGTCTACACTTTGTTGGTCCTTGGTTAAGCAAAGACTAAGGAAGAAAGGTGAAGTACTAACTGTGCAGAAGGCACATTAACTGATGAAGGGTTGAAGTGGTTAAAGAAGCAGAAAAGAAGGAGTGAAGTAAAGGAAAAGCTAGTCATTGGAAGAGAAGATGTAGGAAGACAAAGCATTGAAGAAGATGGATCATGGACAAATTGGCAAGAAGAAAAATACATCAACGAATGATTTGGAGCACCTCGTGGAAAATAAGGAAGAATAGGCTTGCAAATCCCTTAAAACACGGGTCAAGTGGACCTAAGTTTTTGTCACCTAAGGTTTTGGATCTAGCATTTTGACACCTAGGATTCGGTCTAAGGTTGTCCGAGAGTCATGTAATGTATAAATAAAGGTCTAGAATACCTGGGAGGGTTCTCTCTAAGTTGGTTCTAGTTCAAATGTCGGTGATTGTTGTTTATTTTTGTTGAGAGTAGTATTGAGACTGTGTTGTAAGATCTTCAGCTAGGTGCAAAGATCAACCCTGCAGCTGGGTGCGCAGGGAGGGAAGATAAAGAGAGAAAGAGTTGCAGCTAAGTGCACAGATAGAAATGTATGTTTTCATCTAATATATCAAGAAACACAGTTTTGTGGACGTATCCCTAGGGAGAGGGTGAATCACGTATATCTTATTGTCTTATGGTTGATGCTGTGTTATTTTCTATCTGTTATCTTGTTATTTCATTGTTGTGTTATATCAAAGATACAACTTGCAAAGTAAGCTTAAGAGTGGTAAGGAATATCTAGATTGATGTGTGTTTTTGTCCTGGATCCACTTTGCATTTCCTCTAGTTGTAGCACATGTGTCCTGCAACCCCCTATTGCTACTTCGGGTGAGACTACATCTGCTTCGTAGGTGTTGCCGAAAGGGCCAATAGTTAGGGCATGTTGGTGCGTTGTTAGAGTTGAACCCTAGGTCTACTCGTGTGCCAAAAAATGGTTCCATTTCTAGGATTGGGATATTCTTGAGGGAATGTCAAGGTGGTTTCCATTAAAGACAAAAATTCATAAGTGGATAGAAGAAAAGGAGAAGGACTTTGTTGAAGCTCAAAACAAGAATCCTAGCATTAGTATATAAGATTGGTTGGGAAGGTACATATTCACTGACAGGCATGATATTTTCTTTAGAGGAGCTCATAAGGAGTTATACGAGTGGTTAGCCAAATTAGTAGATACGTAGTTTGAGATGAGATCTAGACCACCTGTGGTTTGGACAACAATGTTGATCAAGAAATTCAAGAGAGTTGATAACGTTGTGTCTAGAGTAATGGATCTCTAGTTTGATATCACTATTGGAGGGTACATTATTGAGTTTTCTATTGACAGAGTCAAATCGTATAGTCAATCATAGAAGTATTTCTTTTAGGGACCTAGAGGAAAATTCATACACTTTTTGAGGCTGAGGATTAAGATGCTATTGCATTACAAGAATATCCTGAAGATGTAGTGATGCTAATGTTCAAGAATTTGGACAACGACAGTGACACAGAGGCTGGAATCATGTGTCGTAGGAGACCATTCAGAGAGGTTCCTCTTGTGAACCTATTTAAGAAAAACTATGGAGACAGGGGATTCTATAGTGGATAAGAAGAAAATCTAACAGACGAAGAGTACTCAAAGTCCACAAGAATAGAGGAAGTGGGAATTGAATAAATTTGTCGGGAAGGACCATAAACTTGAGGAACTGTGCCTACTGTCGAAGTAAGTAATATTAATCCTACTGTTGTTTTAGCAGCATTAAGTAACCAGAGTAACTAGAGTAGTCAGAGAAATCAGAGTACTGTTACAAGTAGTTTATCACATACTCAGTCAAGAAACCAAGGAAGATCTATGGCAAATGAAATGAGGTTACCCATCTTTCGGAGGAGATGGATATGAAGATCTTGACCAAAACTAGTTCTTATGTGAAGCTGTATGGAGCATCAAGAAATTCACTGACGAAGTTATGAAGAGAACTCAGTTTAGTACTACCTTGAGGAATCACTCTCTGAACTAGTATATGAAGTTTGCTTTAGGACTTGGACAACCTAAATCATTGAATGACATTAAGACTGTGTTAAGTGTAGAATTCAAGAATCCTAAGTTGGAGTCACAGTGTATTACAGATTTGAAGGAAATTAGGTAGAAGGTCACTGAACCTGTTTGAGCATTTGATTAGAGGTTTAAGACTCTGATAGGTCGTCTGAGTTTCCAGATCCCAGATGAACATAATAAATAATGGTTCATTGCTAATCTCCTGCCACACATTAGAGTTCCTATATTGCAAAAAAAGGTCTCTTCGTAGGCTGAATCATTAGAGATCACCATGAAACTAGAACCAGCGCCTATAGGAGAATCTAGCCCAGGTATGAGTCAAATATTGAATCAATTAACTAGTTTATCCTTACAGGTTGAGGATATGAATAAAGATAAAGGAAAAGACAAAAGAGAATATATCTGGTGTATCATATGTAAATAAGAAGGCCATGCCAAATAACATTGTCCTCTATTTCATGAATACTTATCTTCTGGAGCGCCTCACCCTTTGAAGAAAGTTATTATACCCTGGTGCAAGGTATGTAGAACTAGACATCTCTCTAGTGAATGTTATTATATGCAAAAGTATGTCCAGACACCTACCAATATTTACTGCATATTTTGTAAATCTGTGGGGCATGATGAGAAGGATCGTAGGGCTTATGATATCATGCATGAAATATCAAGGGATACATATAGAATTCAAGGAGAAGCTCAACAAGAAGGAAATAATGCATAGTTCAACTCCCCGAGAAGAGGAAACTTCAACCCTCATGGTGGATTCAGAGGAAGGGGATGAGGAGGAGGTATGGGTCGAGGCAGAGGATAGATCATCTGCTATAAATGCGCACAGCCAGGACATTTGGAAAGGGATTGTCAAAACCCTTGTACCACTTGCAACTACTGTAACTCGTTTGATCATGTTATCGCAGAGTGTCCAGTATTGTTAGCCAAAATTTAGGAGAGACAAGGAGAAAACAAACAAGTCCAATTGATATCAGCAGAACCTCGTGGTGAGGACACCAAATTCACTATTATTACTAGAGGAGGTGATGTTATAGGAGAAGACAGGGTAACTCCATGAAAGAATGCAAAAGGATCAAGGATCAGAAGAGCCACAGAGAAGGCATAGTTGTTTGATCCAAGGAGAGAGAGGCATACTTTTGAAGAGGCAAGGAAATAATTTGTAGGAGAACAAGCTTCTTCATCTAAGGCACAAGAAAAAGTAAGGGAATGTGAAATGCCACCAGCATTTGATCAATTTGCTATAGCTAGACAAGGAAAAGAGGTAAGCAAGCTCATGGAATTCTTATATACCTGAATTAATTTGATTAAAGATGAAAAAGTTGTGCAAGAATTACAAAACTTAGTAAGACAATATGAAATTGGGAGAATAGACCCTATCCTGAGTAGAGTTGTGAATCAAGTATCAAGGAAAAGAAGGACAAATAAGGAATACACGTTAGTGATCAGATTGGATATTACGACATGGACTATGTGGTCCTCAACTTGGGATTAGAAGTCAATGTTATGGCAAAGAAGACGTGGGTGCTCATGGGAAAACCTAGACTGATTTACTCTCCTATCAGGCTCAGGATGGCTAATCAGCAGGCAGTGAGCCCTTTGGAAGACTACAGCATGTCCCTGTAGATATCGACGGGGTAAGTATGTTTGTAGACTTCGAAGTAATTGAGATTGTTGATGATAGTTGTCCTTATCCTGCACTGTTAGGAATTGATTGGGATTTCAATAATTCGAATGTTGTTGACCTAAAGAAGAGAAGAATGACATTCGAAGGTAATGGCCTTATTCATTGCACCTCTGGACCCAGATGAAGGTCGCAAATACACAGAACCTATCAGGGAAGAAGACCATGCATATGAACTAGAGAACATCTATAAACTAACAAGAAGACATCAATATTACATTAATTATACAACATATGGAAATCTCAGCTGGAGAAGTGAAAGTGTATGTTCATCATATTCAGAGGACACACTAGAAAACTGGCAGAACATAATGTATGAATTCTCCACACGGAGATGTGCCAGACTGACCAGAGTAGTTCACTGGATTGGCACAAAAGTAAGTAATATTCCTACATTTGATGGTTTGAATCAGTTAGAGACATTTCTAGTTGAATTTGAGAAAATTGTACCAGTGCAATAGAGGATGTCAGCACTGGATAAATACTTGAAAGCTACACCAACTAGATGGTGGGGAACACACAACAAGAACATCATAGAATGGGTACAATGTCTCACCTTATTGATAGTGCACTTTTAAGATCAAGCATAAGGATGAAAAGTTTGATATATAGGTCAGAGTTTCCCTAAGGACCATGTGAGAAGTTGTGAGGAGGCTTGGAGAAACACTCCTAAAGAATAGTGGGAGCATAAGTTCATTAACACCTTGGATACTACACCTATCAACTGGTATCTTCAAGCAGAACTGTGCCTCATCACTACAGGCTAGTATGGAATGACTCAGAACATTATAGCTATGTTTTTATTTGAATGTCAGAACCCTACATTAGATCAGGCATTACAAATTATAAGAAAGGAGGTCTTTGATGAGGCACTTAACCTCCCTTTTACCCAAGAAGGAGATAAATGGACTATTCCTCTTTAGTAGTTATAGGATTACTACAATATTAATGTTGATGAGGATGATAACCCAAGGGATGTAAACATCTTAGAAACTGAGGGACAAAGAAACATAGAAGGACCAGGAATTGAATTACCCTTTGTTGGAAAACCCATTAAAATTAAGAAGGTTAATATTGGAACAGATGAAACACCTAAGTTAGAAAATGTGGGAGACTATTGGGATGATGCTACTATTAGCAAGATAACAGAGCTATTACATGAATATCAGGACTTGTTTCCAACCAAGTTCACAGATATGAAGGGAATTAAAGGAACAATGGGAGAAATGAAGATCCCTATGAGACCATATGCAAGACTCATCAAGAAGAGACCTTACAGACTGAATCCCAAATACAAGAAGAAAGTTAATATTGAATTGGATAGAATGCTGGAAGTAGGAATCATAGAAGCAGTTGAATAATATGAATGGATCATCCCTATGGTGGTCCAAGACAAGAAGTCAGGAGAAATCATAATTTGTGTAGATTTAAGGAAATTGAATGATGCATGCCTACATGACCCCTTTCCTCCACTCTTTACTAATGAAGTGCTAGATAATGTAGGATGACAGGAGGTCTACTCATTCACAGATGGATTTTCAGGTTATCACCAGATCATAATTACTAAAGAAGATTGCCATAAGACCACATTTTCAACAAAATGGGGTTCCTTTCAGTACACTGTGATGCCTTTTGGTTTGAAGAATGCACCAACCATATTTTCTAGGGTGGTGGTCGAAGCATTTAAGGAATTTTTACACAAATTCTTGGAATCATACTTTGATGACTAGACTGTTTTTATCCTACTAAAAGACCATATTGAATTTTTAAGATTGATGTTAGAAAAGTGTAGGCAATGTCATATTTCCCCGAATTTGAAAAAGTGTATATTCTTTTCACCCTTTGGAGTGCTGCTAGGGCATATTGTGTAAGCAGGGGTTGTTGGTAGAACCTTCCAAGATTGCTATCATTGTTGATCTACCTCCTCCTACATTAGTCAGGTAATTGTGCACTACATTGGGGCACACTAGATACTATAGAAAGTTTATTAAGGGTTATGCATAGATGAAAACACCTATGGAGAATATACTAAAGAAATATAGTAAGTTCCAATGGACAGAAGAATGCCAACAGAACTTCGACACACTAAAACAAAAAATGGTCACTGCGCCAATCTTTTGTTTTCCAGATTGGAGTAAGGAGTTCAATGTTCATGTCGATGCTTCATCAATAGCATTAGGAGCAGTCTTGGCACAACTGGATGCAGGAGACATTGACCACCCTATAGCCTTTGCTAGAAGGAATCTTTCTACAACTAAAAGGAACTATACTATGACCAAGAGAGAAGGCTTAGCTATGGTATATGCGCTGCATAAGTTTAGACACTATTTGCTAGGAGGACATTTTAAGATGTTCACTGATCATTTTGCATTAAAATACTTAGTCAACAAGCGAGTGTTGGGGGGAAGAATATGCATATGGCTACTACTATTCTAGGAGTATGACTTTGATATTTTGGTCAAGCCAGGAAGAATGAATAAGGGACCTAACCACTTATCTAGGTTAGAACATGGAGAGGAACCTACTAGTTTGGAGGATACACTACCAGATGCACAATTTTTGGCCATCAGAAAAGTCGATGATCACTTCGTCGAGATAGTTCAATTCCTGTCCACAGGAATGGCAGCTCATGAGTACACAGTCATTCAGAAGAAACAGTTAGTAGTCTACGCTGCCGACTTTCAACTTATAGTTGGACAAATATATAAGATGGGACCAGATGAGATCTTTAGGAGATGTGTTATGGAGGAAGAAAGACCATTGATTCTTGCAGAAGCACATGAAGGCATCACATGAGGACATTATGTCGGGAAAGAAACAACACAGAAGGTTCTCAGAGCTAGCCTCTGGTGGCCTACTTTACTCAAGGATGCTAAGGAATACTATAGAGCCTGCGATGTATGTCAAAGAGTAGGAAATACTTCCAGAAGGGATGATATGCTTTTAGCACTGCAATTAACATTACAAGTATTTGAGAAATGGTCTATTGACTTTGTGGGACCTATTAACCCACCAGGAAAGCACACAGGAGTGAGATACATTATCACTACTACATAGTATTTGACCATATGGGCAGAAACAAGATTAGTTAAGGACTGTAGTGCAGCTACAACTGCGCAGTTTATCTTTGAGGATATTATAACCAGATTTGGATGGATGAAGATCCTCATGAGTGATCAAGGCACAGACTTCATCAACAAAATTATTGAAGCCTTGACTCAGGAATTTGAATTTCACCATCAAAAGAGAAAACCATACCACCCACAGGCGAATGGTACAGTTGAAGCTTTCAATAATATCTTGGAGACAACACTGACTAAGATTTGTAATGTCAACAAAGATGATTGGTATTTAAGAATTCCAATAGTATTATGGGCTTATATAACTACTTGAAAAAGGTTAACAACACAGACCCCATTTAAGTTGGTATATGGCTTGGAAGCAGTAGTACCTATGGATTACTTGGTTCCTAGTTTAATAATTGCAGCATTTATAGGTATGGATGACACCGGTGTTGTTCAAGACAGGATTGCACAGTTGCTGGAACTGGAAGAAGACAAATTTGTTGCGGGATTTCATCAGTAGGTACAAAAAGAATGAGAAAAGGATTACCATGACAGACATATCAGGAGGAAAGAAGGGAGATTTGGTCTTGTTATATGACAGTAAGTTCATAAAGTATTTAGGGAAGTTCAGGACACATTGGCTTGGCCCATTTGAGGTTGCCTATGTTATAGAAGGAGGAGTTGTGCAGTTGAAGACCCTTAATGGAGAATGGAAAGAAGGTTTGGTAAATGGGAGCCAGTTGAAATTGTATTATGACAACTCGTTGCCTCACAAATTTCGGTAAAATTAGAAGACGAAGGGTTTAGGTACCAAGTGTAGTTGAAACTAGGTACCAGACACATAAAATATAGTATGTACACGATAGGGAGGGATAGAGCATAAAGTACAGGCTTCTTTGCATAGTCTGCATTCGAAGTGATACAGAAGGTTTAGTCTTCCAGTGACTCGGGACGAGTCACATGTGAGTGTTGGGGGCCTATTGGCCCTTGGTTATGTAAGAAAGAGAAGACTAAGGAAGAAAGGAAAAGTACAAAATTTGTAGAAGGAACATTAATTAAGGAAGGGTTGAAGTGGTTAAAGAAGCATAAAAGAAGGAGCGAAGTAAAGGAAAATCTAGTCGTTGGATGAGAAGATCGAGGAAGACAAAGCATTGAAGAAGATGGATCATGGACAACTCACCAAGTAGAAAAGTACATCAACGAGTGCTTTGGATAACTTCGCAGAAAAGAAGGAAGAAAAGACTGGTGAATCCCTTAAAACACAAGTCAAGTGGACCTAGGTTTTTGGAACCTAGGGTTTTGGATCTAGGGTTTAAACACCTAGGCTTCTGTCTAAGGATTTTCGAGAGTCATGTAATGTATAAATAAAGGTCTAGAAGACCTGGAATGGTTCTCTATGAGTTGGTTCTAGTTCAAATGTTGGTAATTGTTGATTATTTTTGTTGAGAGAAATATCGTGATTGTATTGTAAGACCTTTAGTTGGGTCTGAAGATCAACTCTGTAGTTGGGTGCGCAGGGAGGGGAGATAAAGAGAAAAATATAGAGAAAGATTTGTAGCTAAGTGTGTAGATAGAACTGTATGTTTTTATATAATATATCAAGAAACACAGTTTTGTGGATGTATCCCTAGGGAGAGGGTGTACCATGTATATCTTATTGTCTTGTGGTTGATGTTGTGCTATTTTCTATCTATTATCTTGTTATTTCATTATTTTGTTAGATCAGAGATATAACTTGCGAAGTAAGATTAAGAGTGGTAAAGAATATATAGATTGATGTGTGTTTTTTTCCTAGATCCACTTTGCATTTCCTTTGGTTGTAGACACCTATGTCCAACAATCCCCTATTACTACTTCAGGTGAGACTACATCTTCTTCGCAGGTGTTGCCGAATGGGCCAGTAGTTAGGGATTTTTGGTGCATTGTTAGAGTTGAACCCTGGGTCTTCCCCTGTGTCAACACACTTGCACTAGGAGGCTTGGTTTCTTCAACAAAGTGAAATATTTCATGATGGAAAATATCTCCTAGGGTAGAAGACTCTCTATTTTATATTCTTGGTAGTGAAAAGCACACTACACGTGTGGGAGAGAGAGACAGTCACAGAAGGAATAAAATTGTAAGAATGGAGTGAAACATATTGAAGTGTCCATATAGTTTTTCATACGTACGTTGTTTTTAGTGGGAACAATCACATACATACGAAGTTTTTAGTGGGAACAATCACATACATACTTCATTTTTTGTTGGAACAATCACATACATCAGTACAATTGTTTTTGGGTAGGTGTAGGACTGTACATGATGACAACTGATGTCATCATGTCATACAGGTTGTCTACAGTAGATTTTTGGGTAGAAGATATTTCCACGATATTTGTTGAGGTTTGGTTTTTCTTATTTTTATGGTTATTGAAGGACAAGGTTGTCCTCATATTTTGGTGATATTTGTATTGGCTGAGAGGACAAGGTTTTCCTTAGATTTGGTGATATTGTATTAGTTGGGAGGGTTGTTTTTTCCCTCATAATTTTTGAAGTTAACAAGTTTATAGAACATAAATAGTGTGTCTCATATGTGTTGATGATTCATCTCTGATATTTTTTGTTTCCGCTGCATATAATTTTAGTGAATAATTTTCAATGTAAAATTGTTCAGTGATAACAACTAGGGTTTTATTATTACATCACTAGGAAGCAATTTTTTAGGTCTGAAAAATTGTCGCATAGAGTTTCATGTGAAATTTGACAACCCTTTTCAATCATCTTGGAAACCCTCATTCGAATCTATTCCAGCACAGGGGCCACCAACTGAAATCAATATTTTCATCCCGGTAACCAGTTTGGAGGGGGCTTACCTCCTTATGGTAAGGGGTTTCAACCTTTGTATCAAAACCCTAGATTTCAAGTGAATTTTTTCTGGAAACCTGATGCCAGTAACAATCCAAGATGTTTGTTTCCTTATTCCAGCCAACCTAGGGGTACCATATTTGGAAGTTGGAATATGATGCAACATCCAAGGCTCCCCTTCCTAGAAACTCTTAATTTTCCATATCTTTCAAAGTTGATGAATGACCCTATGTGTCACAATCCTAGTTGGCCACTGGTGCCAACCAAAATTCCTTTGGATATTCCCATATTCGAAGGAAAAGATGGTGAATATCCCAATGATCATGTCACAACTTTCCACCTATGGTGTTCCTCTAATTCACTGAATAATTATTCAATTTGTTTACGCCTCTTTCATCATATTCTCACTGAAGTCACTATTAAGTGGTATATTGATTTGAGGGGGGAGGTTATCGCACACTTCATGACTTGACTCTAGTATTTCTCCATCAATTTCAACTCTCAATTCGATATGATGTTGGTACTGATCTCTTGTTCACCTTTTGGAAGAATAAGGACACTCATATATCTGACCATATTTAGGAGTGACATAGAATAAAGAGAATTATTAAAGTAGACAACCCTCCATATTTCCTCTTGGACTGGTTTTTGACATCCTTGTTTCCTTATATCTCCATGGAAATTTATACTTTCTGGGTAACTACAAAGGAGCAAGCTATCTTCAGGACCCAACAACTATATCTGATTTACTCTCAATCTGAGATCCTATATGAGATCATCCTAGATGTTCTACGGTCAAATACTTACCCTACCAAACCGAGTCTTGGACCTCATGTCGATGGAATTATGGGTTTAGTTCAAAGCTCATATGTAGACTTGGTATCAAATCAAATGGGACATTTTCAAATCCAAGATTTTGCGTGCGATCAATCTTCCACTTCGACCGCCCCCTCCCAAACATGGTATTTACATAGCATGCAATCGACGAACCCTAAAGGTACCCAAAAAATTGGAGGGAAAATAAAGGGTAAGGATAAAATGGGGGGGGAATAATAACACGAATGTTAATAAAAAAAATCTGGTTCTGGTGAGGGCAAGAAAGAAAAGGGGAAAGTAAATTTTCCTTGTAATATTTGTAAGGAGGACCACCTCACTCATGAATTCCCCAATATAGAAGAAATTGTATTGACGCATCATTTTCCACACATACAAATCATGACTTCAGTATCTAATGTTGGGAGTTAGCAAGGGGGTAATTATGGTACCCCTCTGTTATCACCAAAATTTCATCCGCAAATGGTTATAGGAATCCAACATCGTCAAAACACCCATTAATTCACTCATGGACCAAAAATTCATTTCCAAAAGGTCCAAAACTATACAACCAGTTATAAAATTAGCATGCGCTAAGACTACACAGGGAGCGCGTGCACATGCGCCATCCAAAAATGAAAGAAAAGCACACATAAGCACGATGCGTGACTGTGGACGCAAAAATCCGCACACCCCTTATAATGACACATTTATGATATTGGTCGGCCTTCCACCCACTTCTGGTTCAGCTTCCAAGTCCATTTGACACCCAAATCTCAACTAAATCTGACTGGGGGTTGGTCAAAGACCTAAGGGTTCCCTAAAGGGCCCCTTGTTCACACTAAGAACTGGTTGCATAATGCCTCAAATCTATGCTATAAAAGGAGGACATGGGTGCACTATATTTTCAAGGAATTCATTTGTATTGTTATGTTGCTGATATTCTCTTGGAGGATTCTCTTTCCTCATCAAGAGCATGCAAGCACCATTTCATTTGGCCATTCACATCACCTCTTGAGCGAATGTGCTTTGGATTCTCTTCACCATTTTCATTCTAGTTTTTTAGGTGTAAGAAGAGCTCAATATTTGGGGGTCCAAGAGCCCTCCCTTGGAGGAAGAGTGGATCCATACATCTCCCTTTCTCTTTGGTGTTTTCTTTCCACTAATACAATCCTTTCCATTGGTGGCATGAATGTTGTTTATTTCTTGTTCTAATGTCCTTATGCACTCTAATTTAGTTTTTCTTATTGTTATTAGTTTATTATTTAGTTTATATCATATGATTGATGTTTATAACTCTTGCATTCACTGTTGTCTTGCCTAGCTAGCCCATTTGGGCTTGTAAGCATCTATATTTTGCTCATTTAGGTGACAAAATGGGTGCAACAGATTAGTGACTCCACTGGGGAAAGGTATCAATTTCCTCCCCCATTTGGGTTATTTTATCTCTTCCTTTTGTTTATTTAACTTCCAGGAACCATAATCGTCCTAGGCCGACCTGCAGAAAGCCAAATTCAAAACTGAGTTGAGAGAATTTCATTCGAAATTTTCTTCACGGCCGTGTACCAAGCGTGCGCGGGTTTTTTGACCCACAGGCACGTCTTTTGCGCATGTGCTCCAAACCCACTATATTACTCAACACCTTCTGTGCACCTGCACCCACCAGTCATTGTTAATTCGCGCATTGGCACCCAATGTGCCTCAGTGTATTTTGCGACCTGCGCACCTGTCTAGAAAATCAAATATTGTAAGGTTTTTTTTATCTGTTGAAGGCCCATAGCCTTCTAAAACTTGATTCATTACACATTGTAATATGCACCACACTTAGTTTCCCTCTCCATATAAAGGGATTAATCAAAACATAGTCACTTAGGGGGTTAAAATCATTATTTTTCTTCTTTTTTCTTTCATTTTGCCACATGGATGGCTTGCTTTGATTAAAGTTTAAGTTAGATTCATTCTATATCACATATAAAACTTGCATTGGGACCATAAATTGGATATCAATCGTTGAGTATGCTCTTCTCTAGCGCCCCAAAGCGATCTTAAGAATCAGAAATAGATTGAGGAAAAATTTCATCTCCCTTTAAAAAAGACAAAATCTTTAGGAGAAGACAACAACCCCCTCGGGTCTCCTCTTAGTTCATTTTTTCAAACACATCTTAAGATTGTAAGGGCCATACATGCCAACATGCTACAAAGATAGGATAGTGATTGAAGTTTACTTTCTTAGATTAAATCACTAGGGAAGTTTAAAGGTTTTGTAATGGGCCCATATATGCCCACATGTCCACAATCTAGGATAGTTTTGAAGCTTTCTTAGATTAAATCACACTAGGGAGTTAAAAGATTAGTAAGGAGCCACATGTCCACATGCTAGTTTCTTAGGGACTTTAAAATTCCGCAAGGTTGTACCAATGGAATTTAGTTAATTAGGTAATCAAGACTTGTAAGGACCACACGAAGTCCACATGCAACAAGGTGACACCTAATTTATTAAAAATTTGGCACACTTTCACTTGTTCACAAACAAAGTTCACCAATCTCTCACATAGTTTTGTCTAGAAATTGTGGAGGTTGAAGTAAGTATCCTCCAACAGGATTCTAAAATTCCCCACCCTTTTTTTCTTGACAAAGCAATCCACTCCCACTTAATTTCAACGAGTTTGGTTCACACCCCTAATCTCTCAAAAAACGACATCTAAATTTTTTCTAAAAAACCACTAAGATTTCCTCCACAGGAGGTGCCAAAAGAAATTTTTTAGTCTAGGTAGGATCTCAGGGATAGGCATCCAAATAAATCCCCGTTATCTGGTTCTCACATATTCAAATAATATAAGTTGTCAAATAGGGATCTTTTAAATCCTCCAAGTCAAGTGTTCCTAACACCATAAGACAGGGAGATACCCGTGAAGGGTTGAAGGCTGAGGTCTAGTTGTTCTATGCATCCCCCCTTGAGGCACCCACCTCTTGGACGAGATCCAGCCCCTGCCCCATTTATTAGGCTAAAAATCTAAGTGTCGCACTTTGATCGAGGTACCTAGTGACCAAAATTTAGGACATCTACCCAGGTGGAAATTGTGGGTTGCAATTGCACCTTGATCGGATTTTGTGTGGCTATTGGGAAATATCACCATCTTTTTTGGGATATGCACCATCTACCCCTCATTATAACTGATTACTTCATCCTTCACTAGTTCCTCTTCCAATGGATTTAGACCCCACTATTGAGTGCTATTGGAAGGTCCAATGCTATTTGAGAGGAAGGACGTTACGTCTTTTAGGATATGAGAATTTGTTTTTCTTTGTTCTCCCACGCGGACAAAAACCACCTACCCACATATATGCTTATGTATCAATTTCTTTATGTATGATGCTCTTGTGATTACATGTGATTGAGAATTATATTGTGAAGGTCTCAAAAATTATAAAGGCTCTTGTTCATTTATTTTCTCTCATCACTATTCGCACACATCCACTTTGCTAGTCTGACATCATAGGGGACCCACAGAATCCTTGTCGTTCCATATGCTTGCTAAATCTCCCTCCCATTCTAGGGGGAATTCCTAGTCTTGCCAACTCATCGGTTCCACCTTCTCATACTCTTGTGAGTGCCACTATCTTGGGATAAACTTTTCTTAGTTCTACTCTACTTTGGTCCACTTCCCAAGATCAACCATCAACACACTCCCCTTTTCACGGAAGTGGTGGACAAACTTCTTCTCAAGGAGGAGGTACAACACCACCCAACCCCCATCAAGGGTCAGGGATGAAACTAATCCTCCACCACTACCTCAGATGCCATACTTGGCCTCCCTCAACATACCGGATCTGACTAAACTCACCAATGATCCTATATTACACAACCCCACTTGGCCTGCAATGCCCACCAAACTTCCTTTAGACATCCGCAAGTTTGAAGGAAAAGTGGGAGACTATCCCGCTAACCATATCATGACCTTTCACTTATGGTTCTCTTCAAACAACATCATGGTTGATTACGTCCGATTGAGGTTATTTCAATGCACACTCACTGGCCCATCAACGAAGTGGTATGTAGAAGAAAAATTTGGGTCCCATGTGACCTTTGAATCTTTGGCCAAAGAATTTTTGACCTTCTTTCAACTACCAATTCGTCATGACAATGGTCTCGAACTAATCTCATAGTTTAAAAAACTTCTTCCATGCACATCGCTAACCACATTCACGAATGGCATCGACAATGTAGTCTTTGGAAAGGGGAAGCCACCCCACAACAATGTCTCAATTGGTTTCTCAAATCACTTGTTTCCGTCCTTGCCAAAGATGTGACTGCCACCTTCCCCTAGTCTAAAGAGGAATCCATTAGCAAGACCCAGCAGTTTGAACTCATTTACTCACAGTCAAGATACTTATATATAGTACTACCTGACGCCCCGAGACCCATGCCATTTGGCCAGGACAAACCTGGGACGTCTCACTCCATGGATGGATTGATTGGTACCATGAGACACCACAATCCATACCCCCAAAAACCAACTATGTATGGTACACCTCCATATCCACCGATATATGGAGGAAATCATTACTATCCATCTCCCCCTTATCAGCAACCACACCCTATTTCTCTTCATCCACCCATAAATGGACCCCCATCGGCACCCATAACATGCCTGGTTGTTCCACCTAGTTCTGGGAAGCTCTCTACTCCTACTTACAACCTAAGAACAAGTGAAAGCGCTATGCCTTCCTATGTACCTTATGGATCTTTACCACAACATAATCCATACTTCCCTTTTCCTCATCCCCGCCCAGCCTATTGCCTCCCCACAAGGGAAACCACTTGTTGGGGTCAAATTTGTTCAACCCTCTCCCATTCAGCAAGTCCACCATTTCGAACAACTGAATATGGAAAATCCGACCCATCAGTCAAATAATGCCAAAAATAAAGGCAAAAACTGAAACAATAATAATCCAGGACCAGGAGAGAATCACCCCCAACAAAACCAACCTCTCGGGAGCAACTAGAATCAAGGAAACCAGAACCCTCAAGGGGGCAATAAAAACAAACGCCAAGGGAAGAATAACAACAATATTGAGACAAACTTCCCATGTTCCCTTTGTAGCGTGTATGGTCATTATACTCACCATTTCCCCCAAATTGTCGACTTTAAATGGATGAAAGACTCTGTGAATGGACCCCATCCCCTAGCACTGCCTACCCCTCAGCAGACCCCACAACAATATGTGAAGCAACCAACCCCTGCGGTTCTGTAAAATCCCATCCCCCACAAGGAGTGATGAACACCCAACAAGATATGCATCCTGCCCCACCACACATGGGACAGTATCCACATTCTGACAATGTCGTGGATCGCACTATCCTCCTTACTAGTGAAGAAGAAGTTCTTCTGCAAACATGCACTCGTTAATATAGTGCACCTCCCGACTCCATTCCCACTACCTCGGACACAACCCTTGCCACAAATGGACCAATTTTGATGATTCCTCGCCCTAATTCTAAACCCCCCCTTCGTATCCCTCGCATCCCATTATGACGGAGCATCAATAACCCTCAAGCTAAGGCAACACACAATTATAGCATGGTTGATGACTTGGCACAATCTCATGCTTCCATGTCAGTTTTAGAAGCCCTTCAGACCTGTCCTACACAACGGAAGTCATTACTTTCCACTCTGGGTGCAGTCGACCCTGCTGATACTTGAGTCATCACCTTTGATCTTGATAGTGGGGAACCTCACCTCCCCGCTTTGGCCACTATCCAAATATCGGTTAAAATTTGGAACATCATAGTTCACCATTGCATTATTGATGAAGGTGCATCCACATGCATCATGTCCAAAGTTGTCTGGAAGAAACTTGGCTCTCCTGAGCTCATACCATCCTCCCTTACTCTGAGGGGTTATGACGGACGACCCTCCTCCCCTGAGGGACTCTTCCAAAATTCCCCCGTTGAACTCGAGGGCAAAACTATCCTCATTGACATTGAATTTATTGATGCCCCGCTAGATTACAACATCTTGTTTGGGCATAGCTACATGTATGCAATGAAGGTTGTGGCCTCTTCTATATTATGTACTATGATGTTCCCCCACAATGGGAAGATCTTCACTATTGACCAAGTGTCGCATTACGAAACTAACCCTTCCTCCAACATCGATAATATCCTACCCTTTGTTCACACTAATCCCGAGGCTTACCCACTCGTCAAAATGGGTCTCGGCATTTTCAAAGACCCATCCTTTCTAGGGACATATCATGGAGCACCCCTGCTCATACATCCCTCAGCACAAGTATGTGCCATCTCATCCAACAGAACTACATCTGAAGATACTCTCTCTCCCACTAAGACTTCTATTAGCCCTGACATCCCACTAGTCACAGTGCTTCTCCCTCAGGAAACCCAGAAAAACTCTTCATCTCTTCCTATTCTTGACCTCCCCCTCCCCTAGGGCCATATCCTGGTTTGGGAGACAATCTCCCAAGCCATTACTCAAATCCATTTCTTTTACCCCCCACCAGGCATACAAGCTTTCCAGGTAGCCGCAATGCTTACCCTTCCTAATATGGTGTTGGAAATCCTTGTATGGGATCTACATCCCCCTAAGATGGTTCCCCAACCATCCCTCCCTCCCCAAATAGAAGGAATCACAATGGAGATTCCAGTACTACCCCCCACCACACCACCACCACCCCCACTTGCCAACACCATCGCTACAACTGGGGGTAGATAGAAGAAGAAAGAGACTGCCACTCCCCCTCCCCCATGAGTTTAGCCTCCTTGTGCACTATGCAAGAAAGATGGACACCCCACTAATAAGTGCCCGTCCCTCCCCGAGCTATGCAATTTAATTAAACTACCTCAGGAAACGACACCAATGATCACTTTCTCTACTTCACCCAATACTACCACCATTGCATCCCCTACTATAGGTAGCAAAGGTATGCGAACCAAATTCTCATGTTCCATCTATTCAGAGTATGGCCATTACACCCACCATTTCCCAGCATTACCTCAATTTCATCAGATGTTAATGACAATCCGCCAGAGCTTCCAGCAAGACCCCCCTCCACCCACATCATCCCACACACAGGTCACTGACATCCACTATGTCATGACCTCTGTCAATGAACTTATGCGATTTCCTTGCACTCTATGTGAATCGCTTGATCAATTCACATATCGGTGTCCCATG
>SNQJ01S0004191.1:238521-264144 GCA_010110895.2 Picea sitchensis | reverse complement strand
AGTTCCCCCTACTCCCTCTCCAGATATTGTTTATATCTTCTCCCCTGAGCCTGGGATAATTCCCACTCCTCTGTGGTTCATAGATACCCTAGACGAGGATTTTCCCCCAAATCCCCCCAATTCTCCCATTCATTTCCCCATGGAAATATTACGCCCAACTTACATTTTCAACCCACAATATATCGATATTTGATTTATGACGAGCGAACCCACACAACCCCCTAGCATCATTTCCCCTTCTTTTTCAACAGATAACCATGCGGTGACAATCACCAATGTTGTTCCTCTGGATCCACTATATTCTCGACAATTCCACTGCGACGAAGACATCCTCGAGGAATTATCCAACCCTGATTTCCCATGGAATCCGCTCCATCACCAAGCACTCTTTCTCTCACAAGACTCCTTTACGCCTCTTAGCTAGAACTCCATGTATGTAATCGAAACCAAAGATTTTATCCCCCCCGGGCACATAGATTAGTTCAAAAAAACTATCCTTGCCCCTGACGCTTTTGAAGAAGGAAACATGGCCAACATTGCCCCCACTATCAAAATTGATATTTCCATCAAACTTGACATCATAGAGGAGATCACCATCGACGCTGCATGCTCAACTGAAGAACTCAGTGCTTACAAATCTCTCTTCTAGGAATACTAGGAAATTTTTGCATGGTCATACACAGATATTCCTGGCCTTGATCCCTCTATTTTCGAACATCGTATAGACACATGGCTTGATATTACCCTCGTACTAAAAAGGAAATGTCCATTACACTCATCCAAAACAATAAAAACCATCAACACATGTAAACACCACAACGATCCCAAAATGTATATCCATATATATATATATATATATATATATATATCAGTCAACGTGCCATCAATGTTTACAAAAAATAGTACATCAAGTACAATACCCGTAGGTAGGTGAACCACCTCACCCCTATAGATTCAAAAAGTGCCACATCACCATATACAACATGGGCTCACCAGCCTATATAAAAACAAAAATACATGCAAAAATACATATATCGAGGCCCTCATGGTGCCTCTAGAGCACCACCACCCAGTCCTCTCTCAGAAGGAGGTGCCCCACCAGCTAGGGGTCCATGTTGTCCCTTGACCAAGTTTTGAGGAACACTTGGTCATATTTGACCATTTTTGGGACTTTGACAGCCTATCAAATATGGAGCACCAGGCGAAGAAGAGATCATGGGATCTTGGTCCACTCTTGGGCCCCTTTTAGGGTTTTTGGGTTAATGTAATGGGAAAGGGATGTCAACCCATGGGTTTACCCACATTTAGGCCCACTTTTGTAATGTATAAATAGAAGGATAGGCAATGTAAGAAGTAGTAGATGTGATTTCGTACTACAATTGGTAGTGCATCTATGTGATGTCAAATAAGTTCTCTATTGGAACTATGTAAGGCTTGCAAGGCTTAGTGCAAGTTACTGTGTGGTGGATATAGAAAGCTAAGTGTTGTAATGAAAGGAAGAAATATCTAGCGAGCTGTGCAGATCTTTTGTCCTATGAAAAGAAGGGTTTTGGAGGCTTTGTGCTTGTAACAACTTGAAGATGGTAATAAAGAAGAAGATATTGTCGACATAGACCCAGGGGTGGGGTGAACCACGTAAATCTGTGTGTTATGCTTTGTGCCTTGGTTCAATGTGTTTATCTTTTCTTATGCTATGTGCTTTGATGTATCTTCTTATTCTCTGTGCTTCTTAGATATATATGATTGTTAGATCTGATGTGTATGAGGATGCTTAGTGCTGATATACTGGATCTGATCTGGGTTACTATGGTTAAGTGATGAAATAGTGTAGATCTGAGTGTACACTGTGAAGCTCTGTGCTGTCTGCGAAGTATAATAAGGGTTAAATACTGATGAATGCTCTATGCTACATGCCCTGTAAAAGATATAATCATAGATCTGTGCCCCAGCTAAGGTTGCAGACACCTGAGTCTTGCAACCACCCCTGTCTCTACCTCGGGTGAGACTTCATATTCTTCGTAGGTGTTGCCGAAAGGGCCGATAGTTAGGGCTTTGTTGGTGTGCTATTGAGTGTTGAACCCTGGGTCTTCCCCTGTGCCAACAAATGGTTCGTGGAATTATAACTTCAGACCATACCACAGACCCCACAAGAAGTGCGTGACCAACGCGAAATAACTGCCCGGAGCACCATAGAAAGGATTAAAGAACTCACTGAGGAATGCAAATAGTTAAGTAGCAGAAGTGCACAGATCTATGAGAACCTAACCGAGAACCCATAATTGCATAAATTGGAGTCACATATCCAAGAGGCGAAGTACGAAGATGAAAAGATACAAGTGCATTTGAAGTCCCTGTCACTCGTAGAGAGAATGAAGAGGTTTCCAAAGCAACACACAACCCAACAACAGATTCACATTCTTCAAAGTAAAGTAATGGATGTCTCTCTCAACAACTTCAACCAGTGCAAGAAAATGCATGCCAAGTATTTGTTGAAGTTGGAAGCCAAGGAATAGAACTTGAACAGGTTGTGAATAAAGAAGAACAATGCCTAGAAGGGCCGGTGAATGAGGCACTCATCCAAGAGTTCATCGAGAAAGAGGAAGTAGAAATGCGGTAGGTCGAAGCAGCTCGAGCCAAGCTCAAGGAATTCAAAGCAGTATTGGTCAGACCTGAGTGACTCAGGATGAGTCACAAGTGAGTGTTGGGGGAATGTTGGCCCTTAACCAAGTTTTGAGTAACACTTGGTCATATTTGACCATTTTTGGGACTTTGACAGCCTATCAAATATGGAGCACCAGGAAAAGCAGAGATCATGGGAACTCAGCCCACTTTTGGGCCCCTTTTAGGGTTTTTGGGTTAATTTAATGAGAAAGGGATGTTAGCCCATGGGTTTACCCACGTTTAGGACCACTTTTGTAATGTATAAATAGAAGGATAGGCAATGTAATAAGTATTAGATGTGATTGCTTAGTGAAATTTGTAGTGCATCTATGTGATGTTGAATAAGTACTCTGTGCAAACTGTGTAAGGCTTGCAAGGATTAGTGCAAGTTATTGTGTGGTGGATATAGAAAGATAAGTTCTGTAACACAAGGAAGAAGGATGTAGCAACCTAGGAAGATATTTTGTCCTATGCGAAGAAGGGTTTTGAAGGCTTTGTTCTTGTAACATATTGAAGATGATAATAAAGAAGAAGATGTTCTAGAAGTAGCCCCGGGGGGGGTGAACCATGTAAATCTATGTGTTATGATCTATGCCTTGGTTCAATGTGTTTATCTTTGATTATGTTATGTGCTTTGATGTATCCTATTGTGCCTTGTGCTTATTAGATATATATGATTGTTAGATCTGAAGTGTGTGAGGATGCTTAGTGATGATCTACTGGATCTGATCTGGGTTACTATGGTTAAGTGCTGAAATATTGTAGATCTGAGTGTACACTACGAAGATCTATGTTGTCTGTGAAGTATAATAAGGGTTAAATATTGATGAATGATCTATGCTATGTGCCCTGTAAAATATATAATCACATATCTGTGTCCCAGCTAAGGTTGCAGACACCTGAGTCTTGCAACCACCCCTGCCTCTACCTCGGGTGAGACTTCATCTGCTTCACAGGTGTTGCCGAAAGGGAGGGTAGTTAGGGATTTTTTTGTGTGCTCTTGAGCATTGAACCATGGGTCTGCCCCTGTGCCAATAGTCCCTTGGGTCCTGGGGGCAGCCTGCTAGTCATCGTTTCCCCTACTACCCCTGCTCTGCAGATCAACATCCGAAACTCTGTCGGTAGGCCCACACACTGCTCCAGAACTCCCTTGTCCTAGATTCACATCCACTTGCCCTCAGGCACTCCCTATAGTACTTCCTCTAATCAATGAAGAAAATTCTCAAAATCTCCCTTGGCCCCAGCCGAAGGAGCATGTGATGGCCCTACACCCGGATCATCAAAAAAGCACCTCCTGTCTGCTCTCTCATCATCAGAAGGTGTCCATTTTTCGATCCATATTAATCCATGAGATCATAGTCTTTCCACCTACATCATTTCATTCCTCAGGCCATGATCCATCATCGGCCCTTGGGGGGCCTTTTTATCATACCACACTCAGGTACGTATTCTTATATTCACACATTATTAAATAATTGTTATATGATATTTCTCTTAAGATATTGTTCACGTCGGGTATTCAGTTTTCATGTGTGTAGGTACTTGATCATTATACATCAGCATTACCCCTTTAGGTATATCATCGACACTAGCATGTAGTCATTCCCTCTGATTATCAAATTGCATCTCCCAGTCACACCCTCCGATTTTTACCTCTAGGATCCCTATATACGGCTCTGGAATACTGTTACCTTCGCTGAATTTTGGTACTGTTACCTGACAACACTCTCCCCCACATGAGTTGTCCCATTCATAGTCCCCCTTGGCACTTTGACACTCATGCTATGTTCACCCCTTAGGGATGGGAGTCTCGATAGTCTTATGCATTGTCGAGAACCAACCACATACTCCTTCTCCTCATTTGTTTGCTAGCCTTCCCAATGGACTCCCAGGTTACTTCATCATGGTTCTATTTTGACTGCACCTCCACAGTATCAATTATCCCTCCATCTCCTCTACCGTCAGTTTTCCCATTTGCAGAGTTCCCTCCATTCATTTTTCCTAATACAAAACCCCACCTATGGGACCCCCACCCCCAACCTATTTTCACCCAACTTGCACCCTCACAGGCCAATCCATATTACACTGGGGCACCCATTTCTGTATCTGTATGCTCATCTCCAATTATTCTTTATTTATTTGATAATTGTACAAATCCTTTGTTTCCATCCTTAACATATATTTTTGTCATCACCCTTGGCGACCTTCCTTTTCTGGCAGACACAACCCATGTCACCCTTGGTTGGGGCATTCATTATCTTCTCCTCCTTATGACACCATTCATAAACCCCGAGTATCCCATAGTTATTATACCTTTTATCTCCGAGTTTGTCTACTTTGTCATGCCTCTGGCACAATTTAACCCATGTCTAGTCATCCCCTTAACAACTAGATTCAGTTTCATAGTTGTTGCCACTCATACCTCACATATATCTCCAACCAAGGATAGTATTGAGTCTCACCACTTATTTCCTTCACCATGTTCCTCATCAGTTCTTGATATCATCCAGTGGATTTCATGAAGCCCTTTTCTTCTTGGAGTCACGTCTCCCTTTCTGTCGACATCAACACAGTTTCCAGAAGGGAGACAATATCTTGACTCTCATTACCTTTATAATGAGGAGTCTCGAATGAAACAAAGAGAACCATCATTGCTCATTGTTATCGTTGACCCCCACGACATTCAACTTCAACACTTTATCATGTGGCAGTGGGTCTTACTTTGCGACTATTGTAGTTATTTTTATATATGCCGAAGACATCTGAAATATGATAGACTATCAATGTCTACACATCATCGACACTTCTCACAGGTGTCCTTACCTTTTTTCAGATTTTGTTCACCATCATAATTGTCCTCTGTTATTATCAAACCTCCCCGGAGGGCGTTGTAGTGATCTACATCAACACACAAATTTAGTTACTATCTTACACATTTTTGAGTTACATAACATGAGCACGGGGCATGCCCACCTCATTTGTACACAGCTTTATTTTTTCACCCATTGCAAGAGGTTTGGGTCTTACAGGTTCCCCTTTCCCTCCAGTGGGTCTCTCTTGATACTCCCCACAACGCTCTTTCTTACAAAGGTACTCTCAGTAGAAGAAACATTGATGTATTTTGTCTATACGTATGCTCCTAACCTCACACATCAGGGGGCATCTGTTATCACCGGAATTTTGTCCAAAAATGGTTACAGGAATCCAGAATCGTCAACACACTCATTAGTTCACTCATGGACCAAAAATTCATTTCCAAAAGGTCCAAAACTATACAACCAGTTATAAAATTAGCATGTGCTAAGACTACACAGGGAGTGCGCACCCATGTGCCATCCAGAAATGAAAGAAAAGTCCACATGCACATGATGCACGACTGTGGATGCAAAAAACCACACACCCCTCAGAACAACACATTTATGATATTGGTCTCCCTTCCACCCACTTCTGGTTCAGCTTCCAAGTTGATTTGACACCCAAATCTTGGTTGAATCTGACTGGGGGGCTAGTCAAAGACCTAAGGGTGCCCTAAAGGGCCCCTTGTTCACACTAAGAACTAGTTGCATAATGCCTCAAAGATATGCTATAAAAGGAGGCCATGGGTGCACTATATTTTCAAGGAATTCATTTGTATTGTTATGCTGCTGATATTCTCTTGCAGGATCCTCTTTCCTCATCAAGAGCATGCAAGCACCATTTCATTTCTCCATTCACATCACCTCTTGAGTGAATGTGCTTTGGATTCTCTTCACCATTTTCATTCTAGTTTGTTAGTTGTAATAAGAGCTCAATATTTGGGGGTCCAAGAGCCCTCCCTTGAAGGAAGAGGTGACCCATACATCTCCCTTTATCTTTGGTGTTTTCTTTCCACTAATACAATCCTTTCCATTGGTGGCATGAATGTTGTTTATTTCTTGTTCTAATGTCCTTATGCACTCTAATTTAGTTTTTCTTATTGTTCTCGGTTTAGTCTTTTGTTTATATCATATGCTTGATGTTTCTAACTCTTACATTCATTGTTGTCTTTCCTAGATAACCCAAATGGGCTTGTAAGCATCTCTATTTTGCTCATTTAGGTGAAAAAAGGGGTGCAACACCCTCTACCTGAAGGAACGTCATCCAATTTATATATGATGAGTTTGGATACTTATCTGTAGACTCAAGTGCATAATTATGATAAAACAAATTATGGGTATAATATTAAGGAACTCATTGAGAAACAAGTGCCTCATCACATCGATAAGTCTTCTGTGAGTGATGTTATGCCTCGCGTGCCAAAGGGTGTGTATAAAAGAGCCTATAATAATTCAAATTCTAGGGCCTCTAAAAATTATTCCATTGTGGAAGATTTTCCCCAATTGCAATATGTTATGTCCACTCTTGAGGTACTCCAAAGTTTCCCAACGTGAATGAGTGCATTACTTTGAGCTATTGGGGTTATATATGGTTCTATCTCACATCTCATCGCATTTGAACCTTATAATGTCAAACCTCACCTCCCTTATCATGTCTCTTTCCCAATTCAAGTGGTTTATTCCATGAAGAACACTTTCAGGATAGTGATTGATGAGGAACCATCAATGTGTGTGATGTCACTTTCATGTTGGAAATCTATCATCTCTGTAAAGCTCACTCCATCCCATACTCTTATGATGACATTCGATGGTCACTCATTTTGGACCCATGGGATAATTTCCTCCTTCCCCATACAGTTGGGAGGAAAAATGATGTACGTTGAAGTGGAATTAGTCAACGTGTTGCTCGATTATAAACTTTTTCTAGGTCACAGTTCGACTTAAGTTATGACCATTGTCATATCTTTGGTCTTCCAAGTTATTTGTTTTCCTCATGAAATAAAATTTTTGACAATCGATAAATTTTCTTTCAGTCATTTGGATTCAACTACCTAGCTAGGATATACTGTGTCTTTAATAGATGGTTCCCAAATGGTGACTGAGAGTATTGGCATTGGAATGTATTCTTCATTTATTGGAACTTTTAATATCCTAGCACCAATCTCATACATTCACTCCACTCTAGCTAGCTCAAGCTCGTCAATTCCTATATCCCAAGTGAACCATTTTCGAATGATGTACTTTTAGGATGCTTGGATTCTATCGCCCTCGTCTGAATCAGTAGAAGGGATCAAGAATAAATGAATGACAAATCCTTTTTCTGTAGCCAAGATTTCTTATCAGGCCATTCAAAGGGCCACTGTAGACCCAAATCCAACTCCTCTTCAAACAAAGGAAGTTGATGATGTTTGGATGCCCATTTGGGATATTAACTCTTCTCAATATCCATATTGTCTCAAGATGGTAATACCCTCATATGAGGCTATTCTATAGGAAATGACAGGCCCTAAGAGGCCTTGGGATTATTTACATCATCAATCTTATTTCATTTGAGAGATAGATAACATTGGAAGAGGAGATTTCCATGTCCAAATGAACAACAATGTTGATAGAATCGTGAACCCTTTAGTAAAACATGGTGTTTACACTGAAGGGAACATGGAAAATATTTCATAAATGATCCCTATCAACATATCAAATGATCCCAACATCATGGAAAATGTTCTCATTGGTGTTGATTGTTCACTTGAGGAGATCGATGATTATACCACCTTGTTTAAGGAGTTTTGTGAAATTTTTCCTTGGTCATATGAGGAAATGCTAGGAATAGACCCTAAAATTGTGGAACATGAAATAAAGAATTATCCTAGTTCTAAGCATGTTTGAAAAAAGTTGAGACCGACCAACCCTAGGAAGGAAACTGCCATAAAGGCTGAGGTAGAGAAGCTCCTCAAAGCATGATTCATCTATCAGGTTTCACTTATGGAATGGGTTTCAAACCCTCTTCTGGTTGACAAGAAGCTAGGAACCATCTATGTATGCATGGATTTCAAGGATTTGAGTAAATCTTGTCCCAAGGACAACTTCTCGACACTATTTATTGATCAAATTATAGGTGAGTGTGCGGGTAGTGATATTTTCTCCTTCATGGATGGATTCTCCAGCTACAATCAAATACAAATTAAACCTAAGGATAAACATAAAATCACATTTATTTGTCCTTGGGGAAGATTTTCATACTGAAAAACGTCTTTTGGTCTTAAAAATACTGGGGTGACTTTCCAGTGGGCCATGACTTTTACCTCCTATGACATGAAACACATTGTTGAGGCATAATTGGATGATCTAGTTGCTCATTCTAGTCATAGATCCAATCATCTATATCACCGATGTTGTGTGTTCCAGAGATGGCGTTATTATTGCATCCAACTGAATACGAACAAATGAAATTTTTTATTACTTTGGGATTCCTCCTTGGTTTTATCATTTCAAAAAAATGGATCACTATGGACCCTTTTAAAGTTGAGGAAATAGTTTAGTTTCCTCCCCCATGTACTATTCATCAAATTTAGAGTCTCCAAGGAAAATAAAATTTCCTTCGTCATTTTGTTTCTAACTATGTTGATGTCACTAAGGGTTTCATGTGTTTTTTGAAGAAAGGATTCCCATTTGAATGGGATACTTATGTGAAAAGATATTTTGATACGTTGAAAAAGGATTTAATGCCTAACCCTCTCCTTAGTCCACCAAATTTTACTCATGACTTCTTGTTGTACCCAGAAGCGTTTGACTCAACTGTAGGCATGGTTTTGGTGCAATAAGACGATTCTCTTGTTGAGAACATAATTTATTACCTAAGTTATGGTTTGGTTGATGCTAAGCTATGACATTCACATGTGGAGAAACTAACGTTGGCCACTGTCCATGTTATCCAGAGACTCTGACATTACATTCTCCTCCATAAAAATATTTTTATTGAGGATTTTAATCCTTTCCAGTATATTTTTACTCATCGTATCATCGGTGGGAAATACAAAAAATGGATTTTGATTTTGCAATAATTTGACTTAGACTTCACTTCGTCATCATCCAAAAATTTTCCTTCCCTTATAGAATTGATGTCAGAATTTTCCTAGGGAAGATAAAGAAGAATTGTTCAAGGACTCATTTGCAGATGTATCCATCTTCTTAATATCTTCTAATAATCCTTGGTATGGATAAATTATTATATATATATATATATATAGACTCTGAAGTCCCCCCTCCGCATTATCCAAGAGAGGAGAAACAATGCATCTGCCATTAGGAAAAAAATTATCTCATCATTGGTGACACCTTGTATCGTCATGGTGTAGACTCTCTATTATGTCGTTGCATCACTCATGAAAAAACATAGTTCGTTTTAAATGAATCCTACAATGGAGAATGTGGATATCATATCTCTAGGTTGGTGACAAACCAAAATATCTTGTGTGCTAGCTATTTTTGGCCTACGATCTTGAAACATTGTATTGAGGTACTCAAAAAACTCATCATTGTCAAGTTTCTACTTGTAATATGCATGCACATCCTACTCTTATTTTCCCTTTCATCACCGTGAACTCTTTTAGTAAGCATGGCATTGATTTTATTACCTAACACCTACCTTTGTCTAGGGGGCATCGTTGCATCATCGTGGTCGTCAATTACTTCACAAAGTGGGTAGAGGCCATGCCTACTTTTTCAAGAGATGGTGATTCCATTGTGATTTTTATATTCAATCAATTCATTACCTAATTTATTGTTCCAAAAGATATTGTCACTGACCATGGAAGTCACTTCCAGAAAAAAATGATGTCAGATCTCATGTTGAAATTGTGTTTTAGACATGAGCATTCATCTCCATATTACCCATAAGTGAATGGGAAAGTTGAGGCTGCCAATAAATATCTCAAAACCATTCTATAGTGTACCATTAATGTGAGTAAATATAACTGTAAAACCATGCTCTATCCATCTTTATGGGCATACTGAAATGAAATTAAGACTACTACTAGTTTTTGGTCGTTCAAAATAATTCATGGATTGAAGGTAGTCTTACCTATTGAATGTGAGATGCTTTCTCTTAAGATCATCATAGAGATTCTACCTAACTCTTATGATTTAGAATCATGCTTCGTTCATTTGGAGAATCTTGATGAACTATTTCATGTTGCTTCCACCACAAATGAAGAACATAAAAAACAAGTTAAGAGTCAGTATAACAAGTCTGTGCACCGTAGTGTCTTCTCTAAAGGTGACCTTGTGTTGGTATGTGATCATGGAAAAGGAACCTTGGGGGAAGGAAAGTTCAATCCACTGTGGCATGGCTCATACATTGTGAAAATTTCCATGTGAAAAGGATCCTACCAGTTGGAGGATTTTGAAGGGAATGAGATTTCGGATCCCATAAATGGGCTCTATCTTAAGAAGTATTACACTTAATAATTCATGCCTAGGTGTTCCTCTTGTAATTAGAGTACATTGTTCCATTTAGTGGTAGTATAGATCTTTGTTTGTGTTATTGGTGCTTATGGTGCTTCTTCTTCATTGACATATGTCACAGGATTATTCTATGTTCATAGGATTCACCGATGGCGTGAGCCATCACACTCGAAACCTTACTTCTATTGCTTTGGTGATTTATTTTCCCAATCGCCAATTGATTTATTCTGGAGGTGCTTGTCTTGGCCCATATACTAATAATATGTATGAATATAGTGTTGTTATTGAATTTCTTCGTGACACAATTGTGCATGGCATTCATCCATTAGAAGTTTGTTTGGATGCAAAGTTAGTAGTGTCTCATATAAAAGGGAATTTTTGTATTCGCAACCCTATTCTATGTCATCATTTCCTTCTGGCACATTTGTTGGAATGTTATTTTGAATACATTACTTATGTTTGTGTTCCAAGAAATTTCAATGCATTATGTGATGCATTTTCTAACTACGTGTTAGATTGACACTTATATCATTCACGTTAATTAGAAGAACAAATAATTATACATGTATATAATCAAATCATAGAAACACTGTCATTAAGTAAAAAATGTTCATCTGTATATATATCATCATCAGTGTCTGTTAAGTACAAAAAGTGGATCATGTTACAAAAAAGGATTTTTAGCCTCGATTGTCCTTTGTTATGGACCAATAATACAAAAAATACATGATATCAACATCATGGTATTGGGGGCCCTACCCTTCCCTCGACGTGTCTCTCATAACACACCACGACATTAGCTAGATGCTGAAAGAGAAGCACCCATGCTCGTGGTACCCCCACTACATGATGTTGCATCTGCTCTAGTAAATCTTCAACTTGTATGATTGGAACTTGGTGTACCAATATTTCCAGGTTCCTTTGGAAATTATCAAGTACTCGATCAAAATATCCATGTGGTTAGCCATCACAACCATGTCATACATGTAGAGTAAATCCATCAAGACATCATGGCCCCACATATGTATGATCAAACAATCAAGTCATCATTTTGATCCACACCAAAAAGTATTTAATTATTCAATATTTTAGATAAATAAAACAATTAAAATATATTTCTTAACAATATCTCTGTAGGAACTGATTGAAGTAATGGGAATCTCTAGATCATCGTGTTAATCTATCCATGCATATGGATAAAACTCTATCGTGACTACTTGGTGTGACAACCAAGAAAAAAATGTTTCATCCTAGTGATAATCCAATTGTCCTCCACCCTGCCTCGAGAGAACCTCGGTACATCTCTCCATTGCACCATCTCGGATGTAATGATGATGTATATCCACCCTAGGAATCATCATGGGTACTCTCTCAAAGGAGAAGATGTATAGGGGGCTTCCATATTTGAATTTATTCATCTTTCCTTACTTGCATACTGTTAATTGGGACTTCATGCATGCCAACAGTGAGGTACTCCAATCATATAATATAGGCATCAAACATTCTCTTGCATAGAATTTCATCATTATTGAATATTTATGTAATTATGTAGAACCTACAATTTGAGAAATCATCAACATAATAATTTTAAGACTGAGACTCTTTGTTTGTTTTATTGGGAGTTGAATCCAAACTTTCTTTGTCTCAGCTAAGCAATATAGATCAATGTATTAATTGATTGTTACACTAATGGACACTTCTCCTTTCAAATTCACTACTTCCCCCCGATGTGGTAGCTCGATAAGGAAATATATATGCTCGGTCTCAATTTTTAAGGATTTCCTTCTAATCATAATAGTATTTTCTTCGGGCTCCTAATATCCAATCAATGTTTCAAGAAATATTTGTTGTTCCCTAATCCTATTGCAGTGGAAGAACTTGTAAATTCTTCATCATCAGAGGGCTTCTTCATCTTCTGGGTGATCCATGACCTCATTATCAACATCCTCATTTCCTCTTTCCCTTCATTCAATTACCATCCTGTAAAAATTTTCAAAATTTTGAGTTAGAATTTTTAATTTTGGGGTTTTACGCAGATGTATGCGAATTTCAGTTATGACAGTCATGTATGTACATGGCCCATGTCAAAAAATGCCACGTAAATGGTCATGTGACTTTCAAAAACTATAAAAACTCAAAAAAGTCACTAAAATTAGAAAATGTTTGGATAAAAATGAAGAGGAAGGAATGATCTCTTACCTAGTCTAAGCGGTTTTGAATTTCGAGCTCTTTGCACTTCGTACTACTCCTTGGAATATTTAAAGGTAAAAAGGGCTCCAAGTGCTCTCCAAGTGCCCTCCAAGTGGTAAAAAATCAAATGATATGGTAAAAATGTGTTTTTCACCTAGTTTAACCCATTTTTCCACTTTTTATATAGTTTTTACCCCTCTTTAAAAATTTTAAACCTTTTAGACTAATTAAAATTCTTTGGAGATGTTTACTTATGCTGTTTTCCTTGAGATATGTCTCTTTATAAAAAGTGTTCTTACCTCTGGTGACATTTTTTTCACTTCTTCGGTAGGTATTTTTTTTCCTTACTGGCATATAGGGTAGGTTTCATTATGCATGCATAATGTATTTATCTATACAGATCACATATTTTCCACAGGCTCAACCCCATTGGTTGTGGAATTATATCTTGAAGTTTCTCTAAAGGTGTTTCTTATGGATGGTAGATCTTACCTCTTCATGGGCATCCCAGTTAGTACCTCACTAGCCATTTTGGCACCCATGCTGCATTTCTTTTTTTTCTGTAGAATCCAAAGACTTGTTTAGTCACACCATGACTTTTTGTTGAAGATTCATATCTTCTTCTCATATATCATTGGTCAGTTACCCACGAGGATTCCAAAAAATTGTTGTGTTGAGTTGTAATTGCATTGAATATTGACCTCTTGTGCTTTCCAGGCCTAATGTCAGCTTCAACTTGTTGTTGTATATCCATTTGTATATGCATTCTCGAACAATTGTCAGCATTGCAATATTATACTTTGCGACTAGACACCCTTCATCCATGGAGGAAAATTTCTTCAAGCATCCTTATCCTACACATGTATCATTGCATTAAGAATAGGTATGCTCCTTGTGCTTGGAAATATTATGCTCACCTGTGATGCTCATTTCCTCCATTATGCTATATCAGTATTTTATTCCTTTTCAGGATTTACAATATGAAAAAGACAAAAAAAACAAGAAAAGAAGGATGGAAATGAGTCTTGTTTTTTATATGGCAGCTACTCGTGTCTCCCTTGAACATAACACAATATTATGAGTATTTAACTCATTATTGGATTTAGTATGGCTTTAGGAGGACTTTTTTCTCATTTTCTAGCATAATCTTCTCCGGCTATTTATTCTTCTAGTCACATGGAGCGTTTTTTTATTCCTTATGTGTCATATATGTATACCATTTTATAGTTAATGTTTTCCCATGTCACTCCTTGTGTCGTATTTTTATTCAATGGAAGTCAACCTATGTTTTCCACTCTGTAGAACTCTTGTCTTTCCAGGTCATCCTTCCTGTGTGTCAAGTACCATCTCAAAATTAGAAGTATAGTTATCCTATACTCGTGCAAGTATGGAAAGTTGTTGGATAGGCAGTTTTGGGATGTTTTATTTGTAAAAATCCTAAGTATAGAAGAAGTGGGTAGGAGAAGAAGGAATATTTGGGAGTGAGGAAGTAAGGGGAATCTAGAGGTAGAGCGTGTATACATAAGGAATAAAGAAGGAGAAGAAAGCGGGCGAAAAGGAAGGATGACAACTCGATAAGATACGTATGGAAGGATGTGAAAAGGCATAAAAGAACAACCAGTCAAAGTGAAAAAGAAGCATGCAGATGAAAAAGTAAGTGAAAGTAGTCAAACAACTAGTGAACTGGAGTTGTCATATAATGTAATAGGGCTTTGGGAGAAAACAAATAGTGTTTTAAGCCCTAAATCTTATGTATAAATATTTAATGGGTTGGGAGAATAGTGGTTCCTCTGTGTGATTATTCTCAAGCAACATTGTGGAGTTTATTTCAAGTTGTCAATATTTCTTTCTTGTAAGAAGAGTGATAGGATAGTCTATAAACGAGAGGAATCCATGTATGAATGTAAGATATGATGTAGAGAGAGAGACTTGCACTGCAGAAAATCTAGGCTAGGAGGGAAGAAATATAATAATGATATATATTTGTAAGTGTAGTGCCCAAGCCAGAAGAAACTGAAGAACGTATAACAACAAAGCCACTCGTTGTGGATGTAGCCCAGAGTTCAGTGAACCATGTTAAATCTTTTGTTACATGTCTGTTATATGAATGTTCATGGATTTTTTTTTATGCTTATTATATTAGATCTGTGTTATGCATAATCATTGCTCCATAATCATGATTTTTACAACAATGATTTATGTGGTAAACCAGAATCAATTGATGGTATGAATCTGAAATCACTAAGTAGTTAATAATGAACATAGACAAAATAATGTGCACATAAATAATAATGAAAAATTAACATAATGGTCACCTCCCATTCCCTCACTACTGCAGAAACCTGTTTCTTGTAGTCTGAATAGACACCTCAGGTGAGACTTCATCTATGCAAATAGGTGATCCCAAAAGGGCCAATGTCTGGTGGGTTTTTTTGGTCATATATAACTTGAACCTAGGTTCTTACAAACCATGTGCATCTCCAAGAAATGGTTTTGTTGTCGAGACCCGGAATTTATGATTAAAGGAATGTTTTGGAGGTTGACTGAGAAAGATATCTCAGAATTGTTGGAAAGAAAGGAACGAGATTTTACTCGACAAGAGAAAATAAATCCTTGGATGAGTGAGAAGGAATGAATGAAAAGGTATGTCTATACAAATCTTCATAAAATTTTCTTTGGCGAGTTTCCAATTATTTTGACAGATTGTCTACAAAGATTAGTGGATCCTGCTGGAAGGCACAAAAATGTAGTGCCGAGGAATTGGAATTATGATTTGGTAAGACAACTAAATTTTGTAAGTAAACCTACTAGTCATGCAGTTTATTTTCAGATGGATAGCATACTAGGATAATATATTACAGAATTTGCAATAGATTGTACCCAATCATACAATGTTGTAGAAAGGGAGTTTTTGAAAGGTTTGTGTTGAAGGTTCATGAAATCATTGGGTACGTGGATAAATATGTTGTTGTGTGACAAGTGCACGATGACAATGCAATCTAACTGCTAAATGGGTTTTTGCACATAGGGGAACCAAGGGATGACAAGAGGATAGTATGAGGATGAGAGAGGAAGCGATTAAGAAGGAAGGAAGGGATCGAGGATGCAAGAAGAGGGTATACCATAAGAAGAATGTGATTTTGGAATATTACATGGAGGAAGGAGGTACAATAGGTGAAATATTGGGTCTAAGAAAGGAGATTCATGTAGTGAGATAGAGGGAAGAGAACCTTGCGCAATATCCTGAAACATGGAGATACCATATATAGGAGGAGAAGAAGAGGAGTTCTAGTCTAGTCTATTCATAGAAGAACCATTAAGTCCTACTCATATTGAGTCTTGTGTTGAATCCACTACCCCATGTGCATCATGACAATCAGAGATAACATTTGAAGACTAATCAAAAGAACTTATAGTTAGCCAAGGAAGACAGAGTAGTATCAGTCAGAGCCATGGAAGTAGTGTGCAGAGTCATAGTTAGAATTAGAATCAACGATCATCATCGAGAGGAGGGACTACACAAAGAAACATGGCAGGGGTAGATCATACCCTTAGGCTACCTGATTTTCTGGGATTTGGGTCAGAGGAATCCAAACAACATCTTATTATATATGAAACAATTTGGGCTGCTAAGAATGTACAATATGAGGTTATGAATATTGTGCAATTAGCGACAACATTTAGAGGCCATGTGTTAGTCTTGTACATGAAGATGCAGAGTATCACACCTACAGGACATGCCAATAATTTGGCAAAGATGAGGCAAGTGATGCCGAAATATTTCAAGAAGCCAATGTCAGAGTCGCAGTACATCACATAACTGAAGAAGATAAAACAGGTGCAAACATAGTGTAGAAATTTAATGACAAAATCAACATGCACAAATTCTATCATACACTTAGCAACCTAGAGATAAATGTCATCTATGAACTATGAAATGTATAAACCCACATTCAAAAAATATTATGAGCAGAAATACACATTTCCAAGCACTTTTGCAGTGAAATAAACACAATGAACAACAATCACACATCCATGTAAAACACAGAAATTTAGGCAACTAGCCAGGAAAAACCCCAATGTGGGGAAACCAAGAGAGAGAGAGAGAGATTTATTAACTTCAGGAAAGTTATATCAGTAACAACATGCAATTTCCAGAAAGGGAAAAACTCACTTACAACACCCGAAACAGTCCCAAATTTTATGCCTAGAGAATCGTGCCAAAACCATACTATTGTACGGACTCCCTTGACTGTAAAACATATATAAATGTGTGCCCATAGTTCATTTTCAGATAGAAATATATGACCTATTTAGCAGCAAGAAACACTCCAATCATCTTCAAATTTTTTGCTCAAAAATAGCCTCAAAAAATGTGCCATCTTCCTTACTATATAGACTATACAGATCCATATAGTACGGCCTCCCTAACAAAAATAAATTTCAGCCACTTATAAACATAAAATTTCCTTGGGAAATGTGCCCAAGATATCTAAGGAAATGCACCCATCTTGCTTCCATTTCCTTTCCTCAAAGCTCTCTCGAAAATCTCTCAATCTCCTCTTCTCATTGTGTCTTGCACACTACCCAACGCATTCTCTTATAATTTGAAAATGACCTTTCACCTTCCAAGTGTCTTTTAACCTTCCCCATACCTAAATCCATAGGCAAAGATATAATATTTCCTTTACATGATCAAGGGACATGATTCATTCCCTCCAAAGTAAATCACTTAAAATATTAAAGTACAATTTCACTTTATAACATAAGTGCACTTTATGAAATAACGTCACTTTAATATTAGAAGGTACACTTCATTAAAAAATTCATTTACATAAAAGAACCACTTTATTACAACTTTATAAAAACCCATTACAAAGTCAAGTGTCTAGTAGTGAAAATATAAGGCTACTTTCGCATGCAAGAAAAAACATGTGAAGTACCTCCTGAGCTATAAGAGATAACACTCCTTCTTAGTAAGGGATGTACTCGCTTCCATCACCATCATCCAGTCCCATCACACTATTCACAGTAGGATCTCCCTCTGAACCTAGAGCCAACCTCAACACCTGCATATAACTCGAACCAAAGATTTTCTCCTGACAACCACTCTAAACCCTGACCTCCTAGGAGAATCCACTCCACCCTAAGCACTGGTTCAATCACATGAGTTGATCCTCCTATCGGTGATAAGAAGAGACTCCCTCTCTTCTCTTGAAATGTAATACTGAATCCTTGGGCCCACCACAATCTTACGATCCTCCTCCTCCTCATCTAACATTGAATCATAACCTGAAGGTTCTCCTCGCAACATGTACAACCTATCCACCCGATCACCAATCAAATATGGTTCAATCGGTTCCACTCCCTCCTTGTAGATAAATACATGTCCTCTCTTTAACAATGTACAATATACAACATCCTCCAAGTATAATATTGATATCAGGTTAACCCTCAACCCTCCAACAAAGAGAACTCCATCAAACTCTAGGATTCCTCCATACTCGAGTCAGAATCTAACCCTTCCAACTCCACGTACAACTCATGCCATACCTCCTTCACTCTCCACTAGCTAGTCATGACTTGTCTTTGTGATAATAAGGAATATTCGTCAGATTACCTTCATGTGAAAAGAGGCTCCACTGTCAACAATCCATCTGTTATCACCCCCAAATCCTCCACTACCAACACTGGATACTAAAGTAACCAAAGAAAATTCCTTATCAAACATGGATGAAACGTCCTCTATAGTTGTTGTAGCAGCTGTATCAGTGCCCTCATGTTCCTTCTTATTATTCTTCCTCTCAGGACACTAATAAGTAAGGTGCCCCGACTGGTTACAATAGTAACATCTAACTTTACTCAAGTCCCTCCCAACATTTCCTTTCTTCTTCCCCTTTCCATTTGCAGCAAGAGAAAAATTATCTTCATGAGATCCATTTGTCTTCTGTACACTACTATGAGATCCTTCTTGAATCTCCTCCTGAGTGAAATCATCCCACAGTTCGATCCAATCTGGTATATTCTCATGACCCACCACACACTTCACAAAGACTTGCCATTCCTTGGTGAATCCTTTCAATGCTATCCTCACCAACTTTGAATCTCATATGACCTCACCAACTACAACCAGCTCATCTTTCACTTGAGCTACCTGAGTAAGATAAGAATACACACTCTCCCCCTTACCCATATTGGTATCATGCATTTTATCCTTCAAGGCCATCTTCTGGTTTTCATTATTCGCCTCGTACAATTGTTTCAGTGCATCCCACATCTCTTTGGTTGTCTTCTTCTCAGCGAAGTGTGGGATAAGGGTGTCCTTCACCCCATCTAGAATAATCATTTGAGCTTTGGCCTCATTTACCTGATCTAAATCCAAAGGTATAGGGTTTGTTGATGGAACAACAACTATGGTGTTGACAAAGCTTCAAATATTGTTCTCCATGAGAATAGTTGACATCTTGACTTTCCATTGAAAATAGTTGAAAATCCCATCAAAACAGTCTTCATACCTGATGAAAATAGTCATCTCCTTGTCAACTATTCAATGAAAAACAAAAAATCAAGTTTCTCCCCTTCAAATATTTCCCAAAAATAACACTTATCACTGTCACTCAGAGCCCAAGCTCTAATACCATGTATAAATTTAATGACAAAATCAACATGCACAAATTTTGTCATACACTTAAAAACCTAGAGATAACTGTCATCTATGAACTCTGAAATGTATAAAACAACATTTTGAAAATATTATGAGAATAAATACACATTGCGAAGCACTTTTGCAGCAGAATAAACACAATGAACAACAATAAAACATCCATGTAATACACATAAATTTAGGAAACCAACCAGAGAAAACCCCAATCTGGGGAAACCCAAAGAGAGAGAGATATTTATTAGCTTCGGGAAAGTTATATCAATGAAAACATACAATTTATAGAAAGGGAAAAACTCACTTACAACACCCAAAACGGTCCCCAATTTTCTCCCTAGAGAATTGTGTGAAAACCATATTGTTGTACGACCTCCCTTGACTATATAGAACCTCAAAATGTGTGCCCATAGTCAACTATACATACATAACTTACAACCTCTTCAACAACAAGACACACTCCAATTATCCTAGAATTTCATGCCCATTAATAGCCTCAAAAATTGTGCCCCCTTCCTTGTTGTACAAACTATACAAATATGTACAGTATGCACTATACATATCTGCATAGTATGGCCTCCCTAACAACAATAAATTTCAGCCACTTCTAAACATAAAATTTCCTTGGGAAATGTGCCCAATATCTCTTGGGAAATGCACCCAACTTGCTTCCCTTTCCTTTCCTCCTCAAATCTCTCTTAGAAATATCTCAATATCCTCTTCTCATTGTGTCTTGCACACTACCCAATGCATTCTCTTATAATTTGAAAATGACCTTTCACCTTCCAAGTTTCTTTTCACCTTCCCCATTCCTAAATCTAAAGGCCAAGATCTAATATTTCCTTTACATGATCAAGGGACATGATTCATTCCCTCCAAAATAAATCACTTAAAATATTAAAGTACAATTTCACTTTGTAACATAAGTGCACTTTCTAAGTCACTTTAATATTAGAAGTTACACTTCATTAAAAAAATCACTTACATAAAAGAACCACTTTATTACAACTTTATAAAAACCCATTATAGAGTCAAGTGTCTAGTAGTGCAAATATAAGGCTACTTCCGCATACAAGAAAAAACATGTAGAGTACCTCCTGAGCTATAAAAGCTAACACGTAGTCGGTATGGGATTTCAATTAGAGGTTTAAGGATGTGATGGGTAGACTGAATTTCCAGATCCCCGATTAAAAACATCAAGAATACTTTATTGCAAGGATTATACCACACATTTGTAGGCCATCGATACCACATAAGGTAGCATCGCAGCCCGAGGCACTGGAAATTGCAATGAAATTGGAAGCATCCCTAGTAGGAGACAATGGAGGGATGGCGCAGGCTCAGACATAGTTGGTTGCATTGACTATTCAACTGGAATAACTTACAAAGGGGAAGGAAAAGTGGGAGCAAGTCTAGTGTACCAAGTGCAGGATTGAAGGATATCAAAAGGACAAATGCCCAACATTCATGCAGTATTTGGAAACTAGATCACTGAATCCATTACTAGGAGGAGGTTATTGTGAGATATGTAAGAAATGGGGTCATCATCCCACTAAGTGTCCATTACTACAGAAGTATCATAGCACACCAAGGAACTTGTTTTGCAATTTTTGCAAGTATGTGGGAGATCAAGAGAAGGATTTTCACGTGATCGACTTGATGAGGGAGTGCACATTGGATATGTATAGGATTCAAGAGGAGAATATTGTAGCAGAAGGGGGTGGTATGTAATACAATAATCAAAGAGGATTCAATCTAGGGAATAGAGGAAGATTTGGTAGAGGTTGAGGCAGAGGAAATTTTGGTAGAGAAGGAAGAGGAACGATAATATGTTATAATTGTAATCAACCAGGACACTTGGCCCACGACTTCTCAAATCCATGTACAACATGCACATAATGTAGAGAACTGGATCATGTGACATAATATTGTCTGCAACTAGTTGCAAAATGGAAATCCATAGGTACCCGAAACCATAATCAAAATCCGAATGTGTAGAATATATCAACTGAAAAATGCAATGAAGGACCAAGAATATAAGTTGTTACATGCGAAGGAGCTATAACAAGAGCTGATATGATGACTGGAGGGAAGCAGACCAAGTAATGGATAAGGAGGTAAGTAGGGTCCTTGCCAACCTTTGATCCTCGGAAAGAAAAGGATACATATTAGAGAGCAAGAAAAGAAGTACTTGGACAATATTGGGGAGCATCAACATCATTTGTACCTCATGTAAAAGATCACACCATTCCAAAGAAACCAACTAGAAAGGTAAACATGCTAACAAAATTCTTGAGGAGTTTTGTAGATATAATGAAATATGAAACTGTGTTGAGTAAAATATATAACATGATTGATCACTGTACACGAGGAAGGGAAACTCCTATCGCACAAAGGATGGTAAATAGGGTACTACACATGAAGAGAACCAATGGAGAATTCATATTTTGTGTGCAGATTGGGGAGTATGATCTAGATAATGTCATCTTGGACTTGGGATTTGATGTGAATTTTTTACCTAAGAAGACATGGGAGATGATGGGAAAACCTAAACTACTATGGTCTGATCTTCATCTAAGGCTCGCAAATCAACACAAAATAGTCCCGATTGGTCATTCGGCATAAGTACCTGTGAACATAGATGGGGTATGTAGCATGATCAACTTTGAATTAATTGATATCATGGATGATAATCAACCATATCCATCACTGATGGGACTATAATGGGATTTTTATAACCAATTGATCATTAACTTGAATATGAGGGACATGTTATTTGAGGTTGGAGAATTGAAGGTTACTACACACTTGGACCCATAAGAAGGAAAGAGGTACATAGAGCCATCTAGAGGAAACGACATTGACAACTTATATAACATGACTGCACAAATGGAGTATTATTTCAACCTGACTCTGGATGGTGTGTTGAGTTGGAGAAGCATCAGTTCATGTGAATCAGACTCAAAATAAGGTCTATAGCATTGGTAGCATAGGATTCATGAAGTGTCAACTAGACGATGTGCACACAAAACCTGATATTTGTGTTGGATTGGAACGGAGCTATGTGATCCACCCAGGTATGATGGATTAACTTATATAAGTTTGCTTGTAAATGAATTTGAGTTGAAGGTAACCGAAAAAAAAAATTTGTTAGCACTAGATGTTATCCTAAAAGTGACTCGAGCCAGATGGTGGGCTACACATGGAGAGGCGATGAAAGACTGGTCACAATGCAACAAATTCATGCAAATAAGGGTTGGTACCGAGGAAGAAAACATTTCAGATAAGTATACATGAGAGAGTGATCCAGCGGGTCATGTTGAGAAGTGAAGGCCTTTATGGAGTTTAGTACCATAGACAGAATGTATGCACAGATTTATACACACACTGGACACAATTTTGAAGAACTTGTATTTGGAATTGGAAATGCATAGGGAGACAACAAGATGGGAAGACTTGGTCCAGAGGTTCAAACTCATGTTTACATTTGAACATGAATCTCCATCAATAGATGCAGTGCTACAGGCTATTCTAACTAAGATCTTCTCAGAAGAAGGGTTGATGGAAGTGGTACCAGTATGTAGTGTGCACAAAGCCAATATAATTGTCCATAAGTTATTGGAATGCTACAATGTGGCTAAGGAAGAAAAGGTTGAGGAAGATCCCAAGAATGTACAAGTATCTAAAACAAAAGAAGAATGTGTAGTAGAAGGGCCATAGATTGAGTCTGTCACATACACATAGCCTATAAAGACATGGAAGGTAAACATTGGGATGGAAGAGAATCCCAAGTTTGCGTAGATAGGATATTATTGGAGTGATGAGACAATAGAGAAGATTGCAGACTTACTTCGAGAATATCAAGACCTATTCTTGACGACATTTTCAGATATGAAGGGGATAGTTGGAAACTTAGGTGCGATGAATATTCCACTAAAACCATGAGCTAAGACATTGTGAGAGAGGCCTTATAGGTTAAATACAAACTACAAAGAGAAGGTGAAAGTTGAACTAGAAAGGATGTTGGACACATGAATTATTGAACAGGTAGAATAATCTGAGTGGATCATTCAAATGGTAGTATAGGACAATAAGATAGGAGGAATCGAGATCTGCATGGATTTGAGAAAGCTAAATGGAACATGTTTACATGACCCATTTCCAACACCATTCACAGATGAGGTACTGGAGAACATAGGAGGAAAAAAAACTTATTCTTTCACAAATGGATTCTCGGGGTACCATCAGATAAAAATTGTGTAAGAGGACCGACACAAGACCACTTTTGTGATAGAGTGGGGGAGTTATTAGTATACCGTAATGCCCTTTGTATTGAAGAATGCCTCAAAGGTACTTTCCATAGTTGTGGTAGCAACGTTCAAGGAATTTATTCATAAGTTCCTTGAAGTGTACTTGGATAATTGGACTATGTTCATTCTACAGAAGGATGACATATAATTTCTCAGGCTGATGTTGGATAGGTGTAGATGGTGTTAGATTTTTCTAAACCTAAAAAAGTGCATTTTTTGTGCACCATTTGGAATTTTGTTGGGACATGTAGTTTGAAAACAAGGATTACTCGTATATCTAGCCAAGATTGCCGAAATTATGGAGTTATAACCACCTACATCAATCATACAGCTGAGGGAAGCTATGGGTCATACAGGCTATCAATTTTTTTTTATTAAGGGCTATGTGAAGATCACAAAACCTATGGAATTTTTTTTGGAGAAGGAAACAAAGTTTCAATGGAATGAAGATTGTCAGAATGGGTTGGACACCTTAAAGAAGAAACTGATAACCATGCCAATTTCGATCTTTCCATATTGGAACAAAGAGTTCCATGTACATGTAGATGCATCATCCATAGCATTGGGAATAGTACTATATCAACTAGGGGAGGGATACATAGCTCACCCAATTAATTTTGCAAGTAGGAAGTTTTACATAGCACAAAATAATTGTACTATGATAGAATGAGAAGGATTGGAAATGGTATGTGCGCTTGTTGTTGGGAAAAACACCCTACGGACTAGCAAATAGAGTTCAGATTTTGCATGCAGATTTGACCGAATAGAAATTACTTTCTACCTACATCCCTATATTTAAATCCCCTTTTCTCAGTAAATGCATGAAAATATCCACCTACCTTATTACCGACATTTGATGTCGATCCTCCGTTGTGCTTGATTACTTGTTTGCAATGCTCCTTCCAAAGATGACCTGCACTCAAGACAAACAACAACTATGCATGCATGCTACTTCTATACTAACGGGCTAGAAATCAAACATAAACTAATCAAACCATAGAAAGTTCATGAATTGGGATGGGAAAATCATTCTCTTTATTACTTAAAATGAGTCAACTTACAAAAGTTGAGACCGGCCACCGCTCCTTGAACCTGATCCTGGGCTCCTCTTCTTTTGTCCTTCAACTGCTTTGCTTTAAATCTCCTTTGGCATTAGGAAAGGCTAAAGGGTTGGGACAATGGAATACATAAATGGGCAGAGTTTCTTTGCTATATTTTTTTCCCTTCCAAATGGTACCCCTACCCCTTCTTTTATAGGCTAGAAGGAGCTAGGTTTTTGGACGAACCCTCGGCCATGCATGACCGAGAGTTTCAGTTAACTTACCCATAGATTTTTGTTCCATCATCAATTTTCCTTTTTTCATGCTTTTGTAGGTACACACGGGCTGATATGAGTCAAACATCGTGTACAGGTGTGAAGTAATGGGTTAGGGCGCCTGGGCCTTTACACAAGAGGATTTTCAAAGAGTTGTTTAGCAGAGTTTTG
>SNQJ01S0004191.1:205278-226476 GCA_010110895.2 Picea sitchensis | reverse complement strand
TTGAATGGCCTTGAAGAGTTTCCTCTCCAACCTAATCCAAGGCCCTAGTCCTGAACTAGTTTGTGAACCCTACAAACATAAAAGTCTAGTAGATTTTAAAATTAGCATTGATTTTATGGCTTTGTATTACTTCAAGGGGTATGAGGGTGAAACTAATGATGTGTAAAAGATGAAATCAAAAAATGAATAAACATGCTCGAAACAAAACTTTTACTAAATGCAAAATTTCAACAACTTTTCACAAAGAAAGATTTTTAATTTTTCTAAGATTTTGGACAACAAACTCAAAGGAATTTCACTCGACCACGAGCTACTTATGATCTAAGTGAACTGCAAAAACTTATGAAATAAAAGACTTTTCCCTAGCTAATGATGCAGAAACACACTCTTCAACCAAAGAAGAAAATGAAAAGATATTTTTTTTATTTATTTAAGTGCTAGTAAAGCAAGAAAGGGAAAATACCGACAAGCAAAAAACCAAGAAAAAAAATTCTGGCTTAAAGCGTAGATTGCAAAGAATCAGATTAAAGAATCGCACAATGGAAATTGTAAAAACAATGACTCTCATGCTTGTCTAAAAACCATAAGAAAACAAAAAAAAAATATATATTTTTTTGTCAACTTTTAACTGAGAAAAAACAGGCTAAGGGTAAGATGAATCCTAAGCTATTGATTGTTCAAACATAGATTCAAACACCTGAGAGGAATAATTCTTATCAAAGGAGGGGATGACTGCCCCACCCTGAACAAAAAGTAGCTTGTACAAGAACGCGACTGTCACTCAAACAACACGTGTGAAAACGCGTGCTGAACAGAAACAGAGGGCGTGTACACGTGGGCTGACCTTGTACAGGCCACGTGTATATCTAAACTCTAAGGAAAAATATGAAAACAGATAGACCAGACTAGGAAGAGACCTCTGGTATTGATAACCAAGATCCCTTGAAGTCTTGGATACTCGTTCTAACAGAAAAACAAATAATGCAAGGAAAAATAATAAGGCAAAAAACAATCTGAGATAGGACTGTTAGCAAACAAGACTCAGACAAAATTCTAGAAAACCCCCTGAGAATGTTTGATTCTGACAGGGAAGAGGAGGAATGCCTCTAAGGTTCTCTGAACTCCTACACGATACTGCTATCTCTACAGCTAGCATTCACACGCGGGCTGTAAGAGGATAAGGCGTGGGTACATGCGTTCAGGCCTTATGCAGGCCACGTGTACATCTGTGTGTACCAAAAAACACAGTCAAGCAAAAGTCAGGGAAAGATGGTATGGAAAACCAGACTCCCTTCTAGCTCAGACCTTACAGAAATGAAAAGAAAAGACAGTCAAGAAAAAAAAACTAGTCTTTAAACTACCCAAAAAATAAATAAAAATTCCAGGAACCCTAAAGAGTATTCTCCCCAGTACGGTCGCCAATTCTGTTGTTGGGAAAAACACCCTATGGACTAGCAAATAGAGTTCAGACTTTGCATGCATATTTGACCGAATAGAAATTACTTTCTACCTACATACCTAGATTTAAATCCCTTTTTCTCAGTAAATGAATGGAAAGATCCACCTACCTTATTACCGACATTTGATGTCAATCCTCCGTTGTGCTTGATTACTTGTTCACAATGCTCCTTCCAAAGATGACCTGCACTCAAGACAAACAACAACTATGCATGCATGCTACTTCTATACTAATGGGTTAGAAATCAAACATAAACTAATCAAACCATAGAAAGTTCATGAATTGGGACGGGAAAAGCATTCTCTTTATTACTTAAAATGAGTCAACTTACAAAAGTTGAGACCGACCACCGCTCCTTGAACCTGATCCTGAGCTCCTCTTCTTCTGTCCTTCAACTGCTTTGCTTTAAATCTCCTTTGGCATTGGGAAAGGCTAAAGGGTTGGGACAATGGAATATGTAAATAGGCACAGTTTCTTTGCTATATATTTTTCCCTTCCAAATGGTACCCCTACCCCTTCTTTTATAGGCTAGAAGGAGCTAGGTTTTTGGACGAACCCTCGGCCATGCATGGCCGAGAGTTTCAGTTAACTTACCCATAGTTTTTTGTTCCGTCCGCAACTTTCCTTTTTTCGTGCTTTTGTAGGTACACGCGGGTTGTTGTGAGTCAACCAACGTGTACACGTGTGTAGTAATGGGTTAGGGCACATGGGCCTTTACACAAGAGGATTTTCAAAGAGTTGTTCAACAGATTTTTGGCAAAGAAGGGATATGAGTTGGCCTGATGCCAGGTAAGAATGTGTGGTGCAATTTAGGGTTATAACAATGCTACAAAAGTTCAGACATTATTTACTAGGGTCTCACTTTAAGATGTACATAGACCATTATGCATTAAAATAATTAGTCAACAAGATAGTTTTGGGGGGAGAATATGCATATGGATACTATTATTTCAGGAATATGATTTTGAGGTTATAGTGAAACCAGGGAAGATGAATATAGGGAGAGATCATCTATCGCGCATATTATCAGGAGAAGATACATGAAATTTAGATGAAATCTTACTAGATGCACAACTATTTGCAGTAAATATGGTGGATTATTACTTCTCAAACATCGTATAGTTTCGAATTACAGGTATGGCTCCATCAGAGATGAGAGTGGTGTAGAAGAAACAACTGGTAGTGAAAGCAATATATTATCAACTGATTGCAAGAAATTTATACAAGTTGGGTGTAGATGGAATATTGAGATGTTGTGTGTTGGAATATTATAGGCCTATGATACTATAAGAATCACATGATGGGATTGTAGGAGGACATTATGAAGGGAGAGAAACTGCACAAAATATTTTGTGCAAGGGGATTTGGTGGCCTACACTTCAAAAATATGTGAAAGCATATTGTTATTCTTGTGATGTATTTCAAACAGTGGGAAAACCATCTAGAAGGGATGGAATGCCTTTAAATCCACAAGTTTCATTGCAAGCATTTGATAAATGGGCCATAGACTTTGTAGGTCCAATAAATCCACAAGAAAGAAGATCAGGGGCAAGGTACATCATCTATGCGACGAATTATTTGATAAGATGGATAGAAGCAACCCCAGTTACAGATTGCACCTCGAAGAATGTTGCAAGGTTTTTGTTTGAGAATGTAGTCACAAATTTTGGATATCCACGCATATTACTCAGTGATCAAGGAACACACTTTTTGAATAAGACAACTGCAAAATAGATTAAGGAGTTCCAGATCCATCATTAGAAGAGTACACCGTATCATCCTCAGGCCAATGGAACAATGGAGACTTTCAATAAATCTTGGAGATTTCCTTGACAAAAATTTTCAATGTAGGGAGAGACTATTGGGACTGAAGAGTTCCTACATTTATATGGTCTTACAGGACTACAAGTAAGAAATTGATAGGTAAAACACCTTTCAGATTTGTCTATGGGAAAGAAGAAGTGATTCCAATGGATTTTATTCTACCTATCATGTGCATTTCAACAATCACTAATCTATTAGACTCTGGTGCAATAGAGGAGAGATTAGCACAATTAGTATATCTTGAGTAAGATTGGTTTGTCATAGGTTTCCATCAGCGAGTTTAGAAGGCTAGAGATAAGGCTTGGCATGATCAACACATAAAACATAAAAAAATTCAAGTGGGGTATTTGTTATTGCTCTATGAAATGAAGTTCATGCAACATCTAATAAATTTTAGAATGCACTGGTTAGGACCCTATGTGATTCAACACGTAACAAAGATAGGTGTTGCGCAGTTGGAAACCCTAAATGGAGGATTCATTGGAGGAATGGTGAATGGAAGTGGGATAAAAATATATAGAGACGGTCGATAGTCTATATAGTAATATGGGCTATGCGAGAACACGTGTATTATAGTAGTTGTACCATAGTAGGAAGGAAAAACAAAGAAAAATAAATAAAAAGTAGAAAAATGAAGAAAATCAAATAAAATGTAGTTATAGAAAAAAGAAAAATATTACAAAGTACAAGGAATTCGATATTGCACATAAGGAATTGTTATAACACGTCATAATGGAACTACGTTAATTCATAAAGAAATACATAGAAGAGAAATATTCTGAAGAAAACAGATGCAAAAGAAAGAACCATTGTGTAGTTTGACAATGACAAGAACATTGGAAGCATTAAAGAATGGAAATGATGGCTACAAAGTAGGAATGGCTAGTCATAAAGGTGCCATAGAACCTTAAATGGTAAAATTCATTGAAAATCAAAATAGATTGGCAGTATGAGGGAAAAATCACGTGAAGTATTTGGTAATAAATATGAATTTATTTAACAACTCATCAACCACGTTGGTGTATTGGACAAGGTAGTTAATGCATGGAGAGACATCTGCAGTTGGAAATGATGCACAAAAACAACAGAAGGTCATTAAGTGTAAGTTATTATTGCATGCAAGCGAGAGCAAACCAGAGAGACCAAAGTGAATATGAGTGCATCAAAACTCAACTATAACTACCAGAGAATATACATAGATCTAGTTAAGGAATCTATCATAGAATATGTATGGCCCCACCAAATTTTGGATCGCTCTCTGCAACAACACGAAAACATGAAAAAATCCTAGTAAATACACCAGAGGTCAAAGAAGTACCTAGAGCTTGGACTCCGACTTCACAGGAAATTTTCCAATGAGATTACCTACCACCAAGGATGGATAATGTACCACCAATCATGGTACTAGCCAATGGGAAGTACCTAATTACGACATCACCAGTTCCACCTTGTGTGAGCATTTAATGGGAAATTCTCCGTCCTAAATTTCATGGATCATGACATTACCAAACAACAAAAATTCTCAGAGATGGATAGGGAAAATTATTTGCGCACTAGGAGCATACCAAGGACAAGAGAAATTCTGGTGAAGACACAAGAGTGGGTGACAGGATTAGAGAAGGTGGGCATACTAAACTTTTTGGAGATCCCACATTTCAGGTGAAGATTGGACATTAATGCTTGTGTGAAGGTGTTTCTCAATTGCATCAACGGGGGGAAAATGTGTCTTGATCGCCCGATGTCAATTGATATTGTGTTTATTTCATGCATTACATGACTCCCAAAGGCCTAAAAGGATCCAAGCATTTTTTTAAACAAGGTAAGAGAGAGAGCCCTCTCAGATTTGATGAAGGAAAAAATATAGAAATTTAGGGGAAAGAGGGGAGTGGATGTTAAAAGCATCAATGACAAAAAAAATTGGTTTGCAACACAGGTACTTCCATGCAATTTGTTGTGCAAGTGCAGGAAGGATGAAGTACCAGCTGTAGAAAAATGTGTTGAATGGGTTCAAATGAATTGGCCCACCTTCTTGGTGAACCAATTCTTGCAAGATTGCATTGAGGACTAGGAAAAGGGCATGAAATTCCACTGTGCATGTTTGTTGATTTTGATTGTGTTGGTTGGTTAAAAAGAAATAGGTTACTACCAACAGATGCACATATCAGGAATAGGCAATTTGGCCGGGATATATGACAACCTATGGAACACAGTGATTAAGAGAAGAAAGAATGACACTAATGCCACATTTTATGTATACTTGGAAACTATCATGCATCTAGTTGCACACACACTGTGGATATTAGTAAAGATGGTAGCAACATATAAGGATATCTCATGTTTTAAAGAAAGCATGCACCACATGTATGTGCAGGAAAAGAAGGACCCAATGTGCCAATGGTTTCCCACTAGTTATAGGTTAACCACATAGTACATGTTTTTTATAGTGAATGACTGGGAAGATGGCTAGAAAATACCAACAAAGAAAACATGGCAAGAAAAGAGGAAGAAGAGAAAGAGAAAAGTGATGAGGAACCATATGATTGGGAAGGGAATGATACAAACAATTGCACATGAGATATGCCTGGCCCATCCACAATAGAAGAGGAACAGACAGTCCCAAAAATAGGGGAAAAATAGAAGGACAAGGAGAAAGAACTGACAAGAGTGGCGTGCAAGAAGACAAAAGTGCATAGAGAAATCCCCATGTATACTTTAACCAATGATGATATGGACTGCATAAGATACCAGGTACAAGACACCATGGAAGAAATAATGGAGGAAGCCACCAAAAAACAAAAAGAACAACAACAAAGAGTGGAGGATCAGTTGGAATCACTCCAATAGATGCTGGAAGAAGTGAACATCACCAAAGAGCATAGGACCGAGGAAGGACCATCCACAATTCCAGGACAAGAAGTAGAAAGTGTGCATTTGGTCTTGACCTATTTAGTAGTCAGGAACATGATACTACACCTTGAGACAAATGCACTGGAATTTATGATAGCTGAATTACAGAAATAAGTGAATTCACTTGGACACTTGAACTTAGTTCTATCAAGGATTCCAATACAAAACCTACAATACTTCAAGATAGGCTCACTAAAAGAGATCAAGAACAAAGGAGAGGAAGCACAACAAGAGGTGATAAAAATGATGGAGCAAAAAGATCAGTTACAGCAGTAGTATGACACTGCACTCCAACAAAAGAAGGAAGTTGAATTCCAAGTGGCATAGGTCATGAAGTACAAAATCGAGGAAAAGGAAAGGGTAAAACAATCCCTCAAGGAAAAGGACAAAGTTGAAGGTATAATGCAGAAAACCCAAGTAGTTTTCCAAACATTCTATAAGGTCATACCAGAAGTCCCCATAGTAGTAGAAGCTACTATGGAAGAACAAGTCCTAAAGATAGGTGAATTTGTCAAGGGCTTCAGAGCGTAGATTGAGGAGTTACAATTGTGAAGCATGCTAGGAACACCACCAAAAGTCCGAGAAGGAAGGGAGAAAATGGCGATGACAATAGTCACCAATATCAAGAAAGTAAAGTAAAACTATGCCAAACTCTGTGAGGAGAGTGCACATATATGGACATACTTCGTAAAGGATCCCGGGATGAAGGTTGTTTTGACCACTCAACACACCATAAAAGTTTTGTGAAGGTTTTCATTTTGGGTACCACTTTGTCTTTTGTGTTTAGGAACCAATGGGGTTATCTGTTTATTATTTTTTCCATCGATCATATTCAGCTTGATTTGGAGTTACTGAACAAATTGAACTTTTCTCTAAGAAAACTTGGCATTTTAACTAAGTATGCACAACTAATTTTTTTAGCAATGCGCCTATTGTCAATATCAGTGCAATTTGAGGAGTAAAATGATCACATGAAAATGATAATTGTCGATACACTGTCGTCATTGAAGAAATACGAAAGGAAAACCACTAACATAGGCCATAACGAACCTTCGATCGCCAATACATTTTTCAGAGTCGGTGAAATTCAAAAAAATGAAACTGCGAAACAATAACCATCAACAAATTGTCAATCACTAGTTGTTGATACATCATCAACATTGACAGGATAGGATGTTGTATTGAAGGTTGTATGTCTAAACAAAATCACTGATACCAAAGAAAAGGTGTTATTCACATAGAAATAAAAATCAACAACAATGTGTCTTAGCCGCGTAAGTAGTCCGTACGACTCAATATTTTTCCTCGTGTTATATCTGTACATCCATGATAGTATTTCCACATCATCATTGTATGATAGTGTTGGTCGACGTCATAAATTTTTCCTAGATACACCAATGAAACAATGAAAAAGTTGACCTGCCGACGCCGATGCGCTCATTGGCAATCGATTGATCGCTAGAATACCGAGCCCCTCGTCTTAGTTCGAACTTTCACCCTTCGATATCGATGACCCTAGTTGATCTATGATGCGCCATATCTCTCGATAATGATTATGCTAGTAAATACGAAAAGGGTTTGGTAATTCGATGGGACATCCCTAGTTGGGGTAATATAGATTTTTATGCCTTGATAAACAAAATTTTCATGCAACCAACACCACAACCCCACGTGTTGACTAACAGTCGAAATTTGAATTCGTCGATAAGATACAAAGTAACCCGCTCTTTTTCCGCCAGCCTACGTTGTATTTAATCTTAGGAATGATGAATATTTTGTAATAAATTGCACATATTTCATTTTCCCTCCCCAATTTAACACTTGATGTGACAAGGTAAGTATATGTTCTATTTAAATTTACAAGGCTATACCCAAACATGTTGTTTCATTCACAAATATCTTATTCCCTGAATTAGATGAAGAAGAAAGTGAGAGTGTCGAGGAGATTACATCTATATCTATGATTTGATTACCAGTAAGACCAGATTAATTTCTTTCAAGAAAGAAGGTAAGCATTGTTTTTATCATTTATGCACTTGCGATGGTGTCAATGACTCTTGTCAAGGTTGGTTTATTGTTCACTATAAAATTCTTTTCTTTTATGAGGGAAAATTGCCTCTAAGGAAGCCAACAACCAAGTGCTCACCAAGAACACCCAAAAGGAAGGAAGAAAAGGTCAGAGAGGGGTCTACACAAGGTGTTGCAAGAGAGATTTATTTTACCTCAAAGGAGGAACCAATTATCCACACATCTACCAAAAAGGAGTTTTCCCAGCCTCCGATGTTCGACGACATAGAGGCAAGAACTGTATCTAAGGTGGTAATTCCACATTGGTGAGATCTATTTAACAGGATCAACCAGGAAGATTACCTGTATTTTATACCACACAGTGACCCAAATGTCAGGATGTTGGATGAACATGTATTCCCAAACATCTAGTGATGATTCCTACATATGGTGGTTTTCCTAACCCCAGTTTTTCCCTGCATAGAGACCCTAGATGGAGAATTGACCACACATATGTGATGAAATTTATAATCAATAATGAAAATGGAGAATTTGTTGGTGTTTTTCTTCCAATAGAGGTCCATAAATACTACAAACTTAGAGACCCAGAGGAAATACTAAATACATAGTTTGCGGTCAAATTTTATGAGTTCCATGACACCAGTAGGTTAATGGAATCATGGTGGAAAGAAGAAAAGAAATTCACAAACAGGATCAATGGCTGGTACGGCACGACAAAGCTCAGAGAGTCGTATATTTATCTAATGTCTTTGATCTACCTATTATACAGGGAAAAAGATTGCTCCAAGTTTTTTGAAGCATGGATTCCCATGGAATATACTGTGGCAATCTTAGGGAGCATTTCAATTGGTGAGCCATCATTTCCAAACAGTTAAGCACTAACATATTCCAAGCCCAGGTACCAAAGGATGGATAAACACCATATCTTCACATGGTGTCATAACTATTGAATGTGATTTGCGCATGGAACATTTTCATAGGCATGTTGTCGAACTACTCGTACATGTCTATTTCATCATTCTGGGGGAGAATAGGTACAATATATTTTATTCCCTCATATGATATGAGTTCATAGATCAAGTACATTTTATTATATTTAGAAAAGAATTCCCAAGGCTTAGAGCAACAACCAAAAAGATGGTTTCAAATGTAGGCCACTTGTACTTTGAAGAAACCAGAACTTATATCAGAGTGTTTAGGGATACCAGTGCACCACATTTACTCACTATTCATGTCCCAGATAGGCTCATTGTGGGAGAAATCTATACCAGACCATTCTGCAAGGCTATAATGCCACTTTGGTGAAGGACAAGAAGAGATATTTCATACCCTATGGATTTCATGTACGGTTTTACGTGGTAAAAGGCACTGCAAACGCAAAACAAGAGGGGTTGAGCCAGCTTCAATATTGATTCCCCACAAGAAAATTTTGCAAGAATGATCCAAAAGGTCTGGTACTTCAGCACGCGTCGGAGGTATCCTCCTGTTGTTCATATGCTCATGATAGTTTTGAAGATGAAATATTTACAGAGGGTGCCCAAGACTGGGAGGAGGTGCTCCATAGAAAGGAAAACCCCAATATGACCAAATTCAAAGTGATGAATATAGATGAGAAGTTTGAAATGATAGAACAAACATATCAAGAAGCCCTCAAGGTAAGAGAAGAAAATAGAGCAATAGAAGCAACAAAGGCATGGAGGAGGGGGATGTTGTTACTATAAGAAGACCAAAGAGCTATACAAAGGTTAGAAGAAAATCCCCCACTTAACCATTTGATAGAACCCTTGAGTATTACCCTGGCCGACACAAGCAATCACAAAGAAGAGATAAATGGCTCAGAGACAATTCCCCAAGAGGAAACCGTCAATCAAGAAAACCCCAGCCCTATTTCCTCACAAGAAGGATGATCGGTGACTACTACATCTCAATGGAGGATAAAAAGAGAATCAAGTGGGATGGGTGTGCCTAATGTCATCATAGACTTAATTACCATATATGACGATGAGGAAATTTAATAGGTTTCGCACATAACCCCTGTACCAATCACAAAAGTGGATGAACTAGGGGAAACATCTGCTCCATCTTCCGACGATTTGATCCCAAATCCCCAGAAAGGAAACCATGAGGATAGAAGCACTCTAGAAACTGAATTTTTCGACCAATTGGGAACACATCTTCAGAAGGATAGCTCCAAGATTGACTCGGGTGTTGGTGAATAGGAAGAGGAAACACATCAACTAGAAATTGACATTTCAATGGCCAAACCCCCATCTAATGTCGATCCTTTTCCTATATCACCAGCTAGGAAAAACACTCCACCATTCGATGAGGACCAAAAAGAGGCCAAGTCACTAGAGCATACATAAACCTCCCCTGCTAAGGAATTACAAGAACCAGTCATAAAACATTTCTACATGACAAGAAGCCTAGGAAACACTTTGATATGGGGAGATCAACAGATTCTTGAACCGGTAGAAGAATTCATGGTTATACATGAGATCTCTTATGATATAAAAAGGAAAGTTGTGATGAGAATAACGATCAATAAAAGGAGTCTCATGCTCGATATCACACTTCTCGTCACCACAAATGAGACACTACTCGACACAAAAAATGCTAAGATAACTGAGTTAATTAGAGTAGGTGTGGCTATAATTGATTCTACTTTAGATAGGGAAAGAAGAGATGAAAGGGAGGTAGCCACCATGAAGAAAGAGTTAGACCATCTTTGCCATCAAGATAAGTATTACTATAATTCAACACTGGTGGTGGTACTCTTGAAGAGTGAGTTCCAAGAAACGTATCTGCAATTCACAAGAGAAAGGAATATCTTCACCGCTTACATAGCCGAATTTCAAGAAGATACCGTAATGGTGCTGGAAACCTATAAATACGTGCATATATGGTATTATAAGGCACATTAGGCCATGGAGTGGATCAACTACATAAGAAAAGTGCAAAAAGGCCAAGACACATAAGAGCATGGAATCCAAGTGCGGATGGATAACAACATCTCCTGAATCAAGAAAGTAGTTGAATAATGGGTAAGTATGGTCCATGAACCTCAACAAAAGATACAGGAAAGATGGGGAGAGTGTGAGAAAATTTGGGAGAAAATCAATCGGGAGATGAAAGACATTGACCTACTGGAGGATTTCATCAATTTCCATGACATAATCAAGTGGCATACAGAGAAAGAATCATCATGGGAAGCATATATTTTTCATATTTCAAGCATGACCCCAGGTCAAGTAAATAATTTCATGGAACACCTGATCAAATCTCTCATGGTCCTACAACGCTTAAGTGTCACACTAATCAGGTATAAGGAACGAGCAATAGATATAAAGGATGTCTTCTTTGCCCCGATGGATAAACACAGATTTTCATATGAAAATACATGTGAAGATATCTTCATCAAGTGGTTAGAGTATGAGAAGAACAATCCACTTCAGTGAAACCACTAGACGAGAAAAATAGAACAGATAGATAAATCAGCCATGTGGCATTTTCTTAATTTAACAAAACTCTAGTAGCTATTTTTAGTGTAGCTGTTTTGTTTTTTATAAATAAGGGAATCAACCTAGGATAAGGGGTCAATGGTTTTGGAGAGAATGAATCTTTCTAAAATTTTGCAATAGAACTATTTATGTGAAAGTTTATTTTAATTAAGAAGTTATGTTTAGAACCAAAGAAACTTCTATCATCTAAGGTGTGAATGTGTTTAGACCGAGGAGGATTATCTCTATCTTCGGATTTTATATTTGCTTCTTTGTTGAGTAAGAGTTGTTGTACCTGTATTTAAAGTTATCTTATAATTTTGTAGCAATTATTTTATTCTAATTGGTGATTAGAAATTGATTGTGTTAACCTATGATTGATAATAGAGTATTGGAAATTACTTTTCTTGCACTAGCTTCTTGTCACATGTATGTCTCTTTTATGTAACTATTATCTTAGAAAATGTTGAATGCCCACTAGTTAAAATGGTATTAATGCTAGTTTGAATCTGTTTAGATATTCTTCGTCTGGATTCCAGGGCATAAAGGTAATCCTAAACCCACCCTCCCCCCCAAACACATAGTTAGATTCTCTTTGTCATCTAGTTTAGAGTATTATCTGTCTTTTGTTATAATTTTAGAAAAGAACCAAAAAGCGAACTACCTAACTTGAGGAAAAGGCCATATATGTCAATCACCATTAAATCCCATCGATAAACCCAGCCAAATCACAAATCTGGAGAACCTTACCACTCATCAAACACTTACGAGTCTAATTGGCCCTATTAGGCGAGTTTGGTTCCTGTTGTTGAGTTAAAGGGATCTCATACCCCTCAACAGAATTGGCTCTATAAGGAGGGCTTGAACGAATGCATGGCTAACGATATTTCTGATAATATATTTTGCATAGCCTATACATTCAAAACAATCCACATGCATGGCTAGACATTCTTGAGAAACCCCACATACAAAGAGTACTCCTAATATGAGTAACTCACCTCAACATGAATATGAAGAACACATGTACCCTGAAATACCTTATGCTCTTCCCCACAAGGAGTTAAATAAGTTTAGAAGAATCACAAGAGCTTACGCCCAACAAAATGAAGCATTACCTTTATCTCCTTTACTTCCTCAAAGAAAACAAATCAACAGACCAGTTGTTGACACCACTAAACAGGTATTTGTTCACAGGGTAGAAGACCTAATATATTTTTCTCTTACTTATATCTAACAACCCCTTAATTTGATACCTGAAACACCAGCTGGTAACTACTCTAAACCTAATGATTTTGAATATGAAGAGGAAGGGTCTAACTCAGATCGCTATGATTCTGAATCAGAAGACATGGAGGATAGTAAAGATAGCAATGAAGAAAGGGGAAATAAATGTCAATATAATCAACCATGGTTGGCTAGAGATGCTCTGGAAATCCCAAGATGGGTGCATAACCTATCCCAACATCTAGAAAAATTACTTCCTAAATTTGACCCCGAAACCTTCAGATTTCTTGAGGACCATATTAAGAAGTTCACATTAGCTATAAGATTGATGAACGCGCAACATGAATATGTAGTGTGTAGGATTTTTCCTTATAACTTTGAGAATTCAACCTTGACTTCACATTTTGACCTGCCAGTTGGTTCCATAACTAGCTGGACAAAGTTTCAAAAGGATTTCTTGGACAAATTTGTGGAAGAAACTACCACAGGAGCTTTAATGGCTGAAATTTTTTCTGCCACTATGAGTCCAAAAGAAAATGTTAAAGATTTAAATCAAATTTTTACCACCATTTTGAACAAATTTCAACCCGAGGCTAAACCTACCCAGGAGTTGAAAATTGAAGTATATGTTAATTCTCTCCCAGCTTCTATTTCCATGTTCGTAAAAAGGGTTGCCAAACATACCCTAGCCAAAAATTTCGAAGAAGCTAAAACGATTAAATTCCAAATGAAAGGATGCAAAGAAGGTCAGATCTCAATAATTAAAAAATAAACCCAAACTCTACCTAAGAGAGGAATTTTTTTAACAAGACCCCTAGGAAAACAAATAGAACAAGGTCCTGATAAAGAAGGAGGAGATCTAGAAAACTTGCAACGGATGATCAAAAAAATCTCCAACAAGATCGTGGATATGAAAAGGAGTGTTGGGGAGGGAAACCAAAATAAAATAACTTATAAACCATTTTTTAAAATAGATATTCCCTTCAAAGCCACAAAACCTCCCCCATCTAACCTAAACGTTGACTTAGGGAACGTAGCATCTGACTCTTACTGCACATATCACCAAAAAAACATTCAGAAAGGGACTACCCCCAATGGGTACATGCTATGAATCTAATGGAAAATTGATTCCTAGATGAATGTTCTCTAACCGAACAACCCATAGCTCTGCAATAAATTCCACTGATCAAGAAATTCAAGAGCCATCAGAAGAGACAACCATGTTATTACGGGATTCCAATCACCTGATGCCTTTCAATGACGTTGTTGAAGTGCAGAGACCTCCCGCTGAAATTCTAGTTGTACAAATGCGAAGTAAAATTCAACCCGTCTGAAGTAACCCCACCACTACGAAGTTATCTAGAGGGATTCAAGCGACCGATTTCCCCAAACCCCTATTTTCCTTTCAAAACAATCCCACAAACATACTCACATGAGGATTTCCTCAACTAGACTACAATGTGCCAGAAGACTTGAAGAAGATGAAGGTTAATGTGTCTGTCATGGACATGTGTAGAATCCCTCAACAAAAGGTTTTTTTGTTACATGCCTTAAAATCAATAGAAACCTCTATAACAAGCACTGATCAAGGTGAGGTCCCATCTCCCATAGATTTAACAAATAAGCCAATTGTGAATTCTTTCTCTTTTAAAAAAAATGGGAAGGTCCTTTGTTCCTCCTTTCCTCTTGATGTTTGTTCTTAACATAATCTACATAATTTCCTATTCAATTCAGGGGCATCTTCTAATGTCATGCCATTGTCAATATACAAGAAATTGAACGCAACCCAACTCAAAATTGATAAACACGTTATAAAACTAGAGAGGACTCAGGTGAAGGTCATTGGGGAACTTAATGATGTCATGATCAGAATGGATACACACCCCAAATTTGTTTAAGTAATTGACATAATCGTAGTAGACATCGTAGAGACCTATGGAATGCTACTCAGTCGAGATTGTTCTGAGAAATTAAATGGATACTTTAGTATCGACTAGGCTCACCTTTGGTTTCCATTGAAAGGACATACAAACATGATTCAGATTGATAGAGAAAGATATCACAAACATACCGTCATTGATTTAAACACCCCAAATGAACCCTCATCAACAGATTTCCCTGTTTTAGGAAACTACTCTTGTGATTCTTATTTAGGTAATTTCACCGCTCACATGTCTGACATGCCTCCCACACAACAATCCTAAATGATTTTTCAAGTAGACTTACTAGCAACCACAGAAGGAGGCATCCTCTATTAGGATTCTCCATCAGGAGTAGCAAACAAGAAATATGACAGTGGAAAAATAACTAGACATGAAGGAGTTAGTAATTCCCCCCCACAATTTTGGATGTTGTACTTTGATGGTTCTAAATCGCGAGAAGGGTCGGGAGAGGGATGCATCCTCATTGACCCTAAGGGGAAATGAAACTTCTTATCCTGCATATTAGAATTTGAATGCACTAACAACACTGCTGAATATGAAACTCTATTCCAAGGACTAAAGAAGGCCATAGACTTAAACATCAAAGAATTGAAAATTTTTGGAGACTCTGAAATTATCGTTAGACAAGTAAAGAATACCATTCATTGCAATTAACCTCACTTGAGAAACTACTAGCAAGAGATACACAGGATAATAGACAATTTTGAGGATTTCAGCATTATCATTGTTCTTGGGACAAACAATACGCTTGCTTATTCTTTAGCCATGCAATTCGTACCTTTTGTGTATGTGGCACATTATGTAGATCAAAGAATTGCTCCATCTGGAAGTATCCATGTGTTTGGGTCCTTGCCATCAAACTTCCTCATATCTATCTTAGGAACATGGTTGGTCTTCAACCCAAAGTTGGAGTTCTCCGTGTGATTCACTATCTATCTTAGGAACATGGTTGGTCTTCAACCCAAAGTTGGAGTTTCTCCATTCTTGATTCACCTTCCTTGTGTCCTCATCATAAATTTCATGGGATGCATTTTCACTTTCAGGTGTCTTCTCTGTTACGAAGTTTTTCAATACTTCCATGATCTCCTCTTTTAAACCATCTATCTTTGCCTCCAACTTAGCTTCCATTTCTTGTAGTTCATCTTTTGTTACTATCTTATTTTGTAAATCATTTATGTCCCTATGCATTTCTTCACCTTCATCAAGAGTCCAAGTAGGATTGTCTAGAGGCTTATTTCGTGTAGAAGTTCCCTTTTTGGGTGGCATGTTGGTCAAGTATCACTTTTGGACCTTGATTTTGAGGTGGTTCTACTAGACAATCTTTCTTCTATTGTATCTCCTAAGTTTCGAACCTTATGGGTATGAAACTTTATTATATGTAGTTCTTTGATAATTCTTCTCTGCAATTCCATAGGTCTAATAAAAATTGGATGTGCCAAGTGGAATTTACGGTAACTTCCCCACAACTTGTTGATTTTTGGCCTTTCCAGGAGATATCACTTGTATAGTGTGCCCCACACAAAATAATTGACATACAATTCTAAAATGTGTACCAGAAATACTACAGACTATCCACTAGCCAATGAAACTGGTCTCACTCAATTTTGATACTCTAGGAAGAAGTTATGATTGTTTTACCTGGAACACCTTCTTGAGACTAGTCAATAGGAATAGTCAGATAACCTATTTTCCGCAGAGTGTATCTACAAATGAAATTTTTACCACAAATATCTTACTAATTTATGTGAATAGACTCCAGATTTTAGGGTATGAAAAGTTACAGAAAACCTTTTATAGCGAAAATTCCACAATGAATTAGTTCAGGATGATTCTAGAACCCTATATTTCCTAGGTTGTATCTCTGAAAGTATAAGGCTTCAGGAGATGAAATTGTAACCCAACGTACCTTGATCCATCTACTAAATATCCTCCAAGATGTTCCTTCTGAAACGTTGCAGAAAAATAGTTATAACGAAAATTCCAAGGTGTCTCAGATGTAGCAGCGAAACCCCAAGACCTTGAGCTCTGATACCATATGTTAAGAACCAAATATCAATGTAGCATAGAAAAACCTCAGAATAAGTACTCAACGCCTTGAAAAAGAGATAATTTCAGATAATAAGCCTCTTCGAGAGGGCAACCTCCTTTTACCCCCCATAAATGTTCAAGTACAAGATGATTCCAAATGAAAATGTCTCCTTGGTATATATAGGAGACTAGGAGGTATAATTACAACTAATGGAATAAATCCAACATAAATAAAATAACATTACTAATGTAATATGCCCCAATTAAGGGGTAATGAGCCAATATTAGGGCTTAACACGCAACCTCAAGATTATCTCCTTTAGAAGACTATGAAGCCTCAAGGTTTGTAGTAGAACTTCTCTATAAAACGACGGTGCCTAACAACATTTTTAACTAGAAATTCTTTGAAGGGGATGAAAAAATTGTATATTTCCTGACTAAACAGGATAATTTTAAGGATTTGCCCATTGATGACGAAATATTCCAAGAACTTCTCACAAAATTGAATCTCCATGAATAGAACAAGGGAACAGATCACTCTGATGACAAACCAAATTTTCCCAAAAAACCAAAAGGAGTGTCCAATCTAAAGAACCTTCTTGACCTAAGGGAAATATTTAGAGGGTCAAAAAATGCAAAAATAGGGAGATCATGCCCTATATACGAAACTATAAACCTAGGCACCCGTGAGAATCCCAAGAATGTTAAACTAGGTAAGGTAATATCCAAAGAAGACATGAAGGATTATATTAAACTATTTAAAGAATATCAAGATGTCTTTGCTTGGTCCTACCAAGAATTGAAAACGTATGATACCTGCATTATCCATCATACGACCCTGTTAAAATATGGAATAAAACCCTTCCAACAGAAGCTTAGGAAGTAGCACCTATCTCTGGAACCCCTAATGTATCAAGAGTTGAAGAAATTATTAGATGCCAAGATTATTGTTCATGTAAGACACTCTGCTTGGGTAGCCAATCTGGTCCTTATGAGAAAGAAGTATGGGGAGATCCGTTTATGTGTGGATTTTAGAAACCTTAATAAAGCATTGAAGAAGGATAAATATCATGTTCCAGCCATGGAACAGCTCCTACAGATAGTATCCGACTCCAATTTTTTTTCCCTCCTAGATGGATTCTCGGGGTATAACCAAGTCCTGGTTTCAGAAGATGATCAATTAAAAACTACCTTCCGGACCAAGTGGGGAACCTTTTCTTATAAACACATGCCTTTTTGTTTTATCAACGCGGGATAAACCTTCAAGAGGGTCATGGATGTAGTTTTTCAAGGATTGATTAACAATTTTGTGGTAGTATATTTAGATGATGTAACAGTATACTCAAAAAATAAGGAAGACCACATTCAGAATTTGACTCAGATCTTTGAAAGGTGTAGTTAGTATGGAATATATTTGAATCCTAAGAAAACCATCTTTGGTGTAGAGGAAGGAAAATTATTAGTTCATATCATATCTCAGGAAGGAATCAACATCGACCCTGAGTAGATAAAAGCGACAACTCAATTCCCTTTTCCTCACAATAAAAAGGCCATGCAATCGTTCTTTGGAAAATTTAATTTTGTAAGAAAATTCACTCCTGATTTCATCAAAACCATCAATCCTTTACAAATAATGATTCACAAATATGCAGAGTTTAAATGGGATGAAGAGAAGAAAGGTGCTTTCAATAACATCAAAACTTCCATCTCCCAAGAACCAGTGTTACGAAGCCCTAATTTCAGTACAAATTTTTTCCTTTATACCTTTACTTCTGACCAATCCTTGGTTGTAGTACTTACTCAAAAGGATGATGAAAACAATGAAATGTTAGTATCCTTTATGAGCACCAGCCTCCAAGGAGTTGAATTGAATTACCCTGTTATAGACTAACATGATTACACAGTATATAAACCACTCAAACATTTCAGATCCTACATCCTGATTCCTAAAGAATCACACTAAATTCATAGTACCTCATCCAACGGTTTGATATATGTTCACTCAACAAGAGATGGGATAAATAAGGGGAAATTGCATGGAAGTCATACAAGAATTTTATCTATACATTAAACCTACCAAAATAGTCAAAGGTCAAGGATTGTGTAAACTGGTTGCTGAAGCCCAAGATATGATTAATGAAGAAGACCCTGGTTGAGAAAATGAGTTGTCATTATGGTGTAGTGAAGCCTTATATGTCCCTCTTGGGCAAGAGTCTTGATATGGAAACTTGTCTTATCCCCTGCATCATGGAACTTGTTTGTAAAACCTAAATCCTAGAGAAAGGAGATCCCTTGGGATAAAATCTTCTCAATACCACCTCATAAATTCTATGATTTTCCACATGAAATATGATGGAGTACTCCTTAGATGTATTGAACATGATGATGTAGAAAATGTACTCAAGGAACTCCATGATGGCCCGGCAGGTGGACATTTTGTAGGACAAGCCACGTCTCAGAAAATACTAAGGGATGGTTATTATTGGCCTACATTGTTCAGGTACGCTCATGCATATGCTAGGAAATGTAAATATTGTCAAGTGAGCACTGGTAGGGAAAACAAAGAAACCATTCCACTCCAGTCGGTGACCATATGCATACCTTTCAAGCAATGGGGAATAGACGTCATAGGAGAAATTACTCCCAATTCTTCAAAACAACATAATTACATCTTGACTGAAACATATTATTTCACAAGTTGGAAAGAGGCTATTCCTCTCACGCACATTAATGAAAAGGTAGTGATCCAATTTCTATAACAACCACTAATAACAAGGTTTTGGATTCCCTCTGTCCTTGTTTCTGACAATGCTGCCTATTTTTCTTCCGCGTGATTTCTAGAATTCTCCTTTAATAAGGGGATCATAATAAGATATGATGCGAACTATTATCTGCAAGGGAATGGGATAGAAGAGATAACTAATAAAAAACTGGTGAGAATTTTAAAAAACAAAGTTATTGACAATCAGAGAAATTGGCATAATTTAACTCATAATGCCCTATGGGATGATAGAGTAACACCTAAAGAATCCATAGGAAACTCTCTGTACTTTCTATATATGGGAAAGAATCCATTCTCCCAAATGGATTGTACTTTCCATCTTTACATATTTCCCATGCATCAAGAGGTCATCCCTCATCCGCTCTACAACACATGATTGATACCCTTCTCATGCCAGATGAAGAAAGAGAAAAGGATAAAGTTAAGTTCACCACTCATCAACAAGTGGTTAAAAAATGTTTCAACAAACATAAGTCAAGAGAAAAAAAAATTGAAGTAGGGGACCTAGTCTTAAAGTGGGTTAAAGAAAACGAGTCCAAAGGAAAACACTCAAAGTTCCAAAATCTATGGCTTGGACCTTTTCAGGTGGCCGAGAAGATCGAGTAAGGTACATACCAATTTCAAACTATGAGGGAAAAATCCAACACTTTCTTGGTGAATGGCTAGGCCTTAAAACCATACTTCTCCTAAAAAATAAAAAATAAAAAGTGTCTTTTGATTTTTTGTTTGAGTTTTTGTTTCTTTTTAGAAAACGTTTTGATCGAGATAAGTGTGTGTGTTTAGGGAAGACCAATTACAAATTCCTTTTATTTTATTTATTTTTCTTGTTATGTTATTTAATTAAGGTGTGTTTTGTAAAGAAGTGGTTGATTTTAATAAATATAGTGAAACAAACTCTGCTTCTGACCTACACTGACATGAAAAATGAGAGACGCTGGGAAAATACAAACTTTCTCAAATCATATTTGTCTTTGTAAGCATACTACCTATGGAAGCAATGAAATATATTCTTAGTGTCTTGTTAATGCTAAATGGAAATATGGTTGGATGAAAAGAATCACATGTACCTATGGACAGAGCCAAGAAAATCCCTACCTTAATACTTTCACCTTCTCAAAAATAGGTATCCTCCTCTTCAACTCACTCTTGTCATTTCTTCCATAAGAGAATGATATATATAAAAAGAGTGTAAAGTTTGAGAGGGTATGTAGATAACTCCATCGGGGCTATGGACATTCGTTGGAAGCGAATCAAGGTCTGTGATATCGGGGTGACTTCGTCAGGGCTATGGACTCTCGCTGGAAACGGAGAAACACCATAAGAAAAGGAATGATAGATAAAATTACTCACGCCAATGGACACCCTACCTGACTCTTGTCTGGAAAGGACATGGTGCAAGATACCAGATATATAAAATATGCAGAACAAGAATGAAATGCTAGAAATAACAGAATAACAGTAAAATATCCAGCATAATCTTCACAATACACAGAAATGATATAT
>SNQJ01S0004191.1:184801-199405 GCA_010110895.2 Picea sitchensis | reverse complement strand
ACCTTTATTACATCCGAATACATTAATCTACCCATGTGCGGGTTAGGACCTTAACACATGGATTGAGGTTAAAAGGAAAGAGGGTCAAAAAGCATAAACCCCATAGGCAGATCCGAATTGGTGAACCCAGGAACATGTGTACGCATTAATAGAAAAGGTTATGTTGAAAAGGAATAGAATAAGTCCAGTTTGTTTCTCAACCAATTTTCATAGGCTACATACAAGGGAAGAAGTAGAGATTATGTTTTCTCCCAGAGAATCGCCATTTGTTGAGCAGTCAACACACCCTAAAAGTTTTGTGAAGTTTTTATTTTTGGGTACCACTTTGTATTTTGTGTTTACTCGATTGTGTATGAACCAATTGGTTTATATGTTGATTATTTTTTTCCATTGATCATATTCGGCTTGATTTGGATTGACTGAACAAAGTATACACAGCTAAAACTTTGAGCCACGTGCCTATTATCGGTATCAGCACAATCCAAGAAGTAAAATTATCACATAACAATTATAATCCTATACGCACCATCAGCATCGGTGAAATATGAAAGGAAAACCACTAACATAGGCTGTAACGAACCTCCAATCACTGATCATCGATACATTTTTCGGAGTCAGCGAAATCTGAAAAAATGAAACTACTAAACAATAAAAATCAACAAATCGTCGATCATCGGTTGTTGATACATCATCGACATCGGAAGGACAAGATGTTATAGTCAAGGTTTTATGTCTAAATAAAATCATCGATACTGAAGAAAAGGCGTTATTCACGTAGAATTCAAAATCAATAGCCACATGTCTTGGCCACATAAGTAGTTCGTACGACTCAATATTTTTCCCCGTGTCATTTTTGTATGTCCATGACAATATTTCCATGTCATCACTGTACGACAATATTGTTCAGTGTCAGACCTTTTTCCTAGATACACCAATGAAACAATGACAAAGTCGACCCGCTGATGCCGATGTGCTCATTGACTATTGGTTGATCACAAGAATATCAAGCTCCTCATCTTAGTTTAAACTTTCACCCACCGATACCAATGACCCCAGTTCATCTAGAATGCACCATATCTCTCAATACTGATTATGCTAGTAAATACGAAAAGGGTTTTGTAATTTGATGGGACATCCATAGCTGGGGTAATATAGATTTATGCATCTTGATAAACAAATTTACCATGCAACCAACATCACAACCCCGTGCACTGACCAATAGTCGAAATTTGAATTCGTTGATAAACTACGAAGTAACTCGTTCTTGCGTTGCTAGCCTGCATTGCATTTAATCCTAATATGATGAATATTCTGTAATAAATTATACATATTGAATTTGCACTTCCGAATTGAAGACTTGATGCAACAAGGTAAGTATACATTCTGTTTAAATTTACAAGGCTATACCCAAACATGTTGTTTCATTTTCAAATTGCTTATTCCCCAAAGTAGAATAAGAAGCAAGTGAGAGCGTCAAGGAGATTACAACCAACTCTCTGATTTTGATTACCAATAAGACCAAGTTAATTTCTTCCAAGAAACAAGGTAAGAATTTTTTTTATCATTTCTTCACTTGCGATGGTGTCAATGAATCTTTTCAAGGTTGACTAGTTGTTCACTATAATATTATTTTCTTTTCTGTAGGAAAAATTCCTCTAAGAAATCCAATGACCAGACGCTCACCAGGAATGACCAAAAGGAAGGAAGCAGTGGTCAGTGAGGGGTCTACATCGAGCACTGTAAGAGAGCTTGATTTTACCTCAAAGGTAGAACCATATATCTACAGATATACCAAAAAGGAGTTTTCCCAACCTCTGACATCCAGTGCCATAGAGGAAAGCACTGGATCTAAGGTGGTGCTCCCACATTGGGGAGATCTTTTCAATAGGATCAACCAAGAATATTACCCATATTTTATACCACACAGTGACCTGGATGTCAGGATGTTGGATGACCAGGTATTCCTAAACATTCGACAATCATGCCTACATATGGTGGCCTGCCGAACCCTAGTTTTCCCCTGCATAGAGACCCAAGGATGGATAATTGAGCACGCAGACGTGATGAAATGTATAATAAACAATGAAAATGGAGAATGTGTTGATGTTTTTCTACCAATAGAGGTCCATAAATACTACAAACTCAGAGACCAGGAGGAAAGACTAAATACAGAGTTTGCGGTCAAATTTTACGAGTTCCATGACACCAGCAGGTCAATGGCCTCATGGTGGAAAGAAGACAAGAAATTGAAAAAAAGGAGAAACAACTGGTATGACACATAAAACCTTAGAGAGCCATATATTTATCTAATGTCTTTTATTTTTCGATTATACCAGGAAAAATATTGCTCCAAGTTTTATTAAGCATGGATTCCCATGGCATATACCATGATGATCTATGGGAGCAGCTTCAACTGGGGAATCATCATTTCCAAATAGCTAAGAACTAACATCTTGCAGGCCTAAACACCAAATTATGGAAAAACGCTAACTTTTCACATGGCATCATACCTATTGGACGTGATCTGTGCAAGGAACATTTTTGCAGGAATGAATTTGAGATGGGATGTTGCTAAACTAACCGTACATGTCTATTTCATCATTCTATGGGAGAATAGGTACAATATATTTATTCCCTCATATGAGATGAGTTCATAGCTCGAGTACATTTTATTATATTTAGAAAATAATTCCCAAGGCTTAAAGCAGCAACCAAAAAGATGGTTTCAAAATAAACTAGCACTTATATCAGAGTGTTCAAGTCTACTGGTGCACCACATTTACTCCCCATTCATTTCCTAGACTGGTTCATTGTAGGAGAAATCTGTTATTAGACCATTATGTAAGGATATAATGCCTTTTTGGTGAAGGCCAAGAAGAGAGATTCCATACCCTATGGATTTCAAGTAGGATTTTACATGGTAAAATACACTGCACATGCAAAACAAGAGGGTTTGAGCTAGCTTGAGTATCGATTCCCCACAGGCCAATTTCTCAAGCATGATCCAAAAGGTCTGGTACTTCATCATGCGTCGTAGGTATCCTCTTGTTGGTTGTATTCTCATGATAGTTTTGAATACAAAATATTTACATAGGGCTCCTAAGACTGGGACGAGGTGATCCATAGAAATTCTAACCCCAATATGACTAGATTCAAAGTGATGACTATGGATGAGAAGGTTGAAATGATAGAACAAACAACTCAAGAAGCCCTTGGGGTAAGATAAGAAAATAGAGGAGTAAAAGTGACAGAGGAATGGAGGAGTGGGGTGAGGTTACTAAAAGAAGCCCAAAGATCTATACAAAGGTTAGAAGAAAATCCCCCACTTATCCCTTTGATATAACCCTTCAGGATTACCCTTTCCGACACAAGAAATCGCAGAGAAGAGATAAATGTCTCAAAGACAATTACCCCATTGGAAACCATCGATCAAGAAAACCCCAACCCTATTTCCCCATAAGCGGGATCGTTGGTGACTACTACATATCAACAGATGATAACAAGAGAATAAAGAGGGATGGGTGTTCCTAATGTCCCCATAGACTTAATTACCATATATGATGATGAGGAAAGTTCAGAGGTTTCGTGCATAACCCAAGTACCAATCACAGAACAAGAAGAACCAAGGGAAACATCTACTCCAGCTTTTGATGATTTGATCAAAAATCCCCAAGAAGGAGACCATGAGGCTAGAAGAACTCTGGACATTGAATTTATCAACCAATAGGGAACACATCTTCAAAAGGATATCTCCAAGAATGACTTGGGTGCAGGTGAACAGGAAGAGAAAACGAAGCAACCAGAAATCGACATTTCAATAACCGACCCCCCAACGAATGTTCATCCTTTTACTATCTCCCCAACTAGGAAAAATACTCCACTAATAAATGAGGACTAGCAGGAGACCAATTCACCAGAGCATACAGAAACATCACCTGCTAAGGAATTACAAGAACCGGTCATATAACATTTCTACACGACAGGAAGCCAGTAGATCAATAGATTCCTGAACCAGTAGATGAAATTGTCGATATATAGGTGATCTCTTATGATAGAAAAAATAAAGTTGTGATGAGAAGAATGGCCAATAAAAGGAGGCTCACACTCGATAACACACTTCTCATCACCATAGAGGAGACACTACTCGACACAAAAAATGCTAGGATAACTGAGCTAATTGGAGAAACTATGGATATAATTGATGTTGATTTTGACAAGTCAAGAAGGGATGAAAGAGAGGTAGCCTCCATAAAGAAAGAGATGGACCATTTGTGGCATCAATTTTAGTATTACCATATTTCAACACAAGCAGTGGTACTCCTGAAAAGTGAGTTTCGAGAAACGTATGCGCAATTCACAAGTGAAAGGAATCTCTTCACTGCTTGCATAGTCGATTTTCAAGAATATACCCTCATGGGGATGATAAGTTGTAAATACGTGCAGAGATGGTATCAGAAGGCACATCAGGCCTTGGAGCAGATCACCTACATCAATGAAGTGCAGAAAGGTTGAGACATAGAAGGGCATGGCATCCGAGTGCTAATGAATAACAACATCTCCCGAATCAGGAAAGCAGTTGAATATTGGGTAAGTATGGTCTAGGAAACTCAATGGAAGATACAAGAAATATGGGGAGAGTGCAATAAAATTTGGTTGAAAATCAATCCAGAGATGAAAAACATTGACCTACTAAATTTTGGTCCACCAGATGATTTTTCCAATTTTCCTGACATAGTCAAGCAACATACAGAGAAAAACTCGGCATGGGAAGCAGAGATTTTGCATATTTCAAGCATGACCCCAGTTCAAGTGAAGAAGTTCATGGAACACCCTATCAAATCTCTTTTATTCCTATGATTCTTAAGTATCAAGATAATCAGGTATAAGGAACGAGAAATAGAGATAAAGGAGGTTGTCTCCACCCCGATAGATCATCACAGATTTCCATATGAAAATACATGCAAATGTATATTCATCAAGTGGTTAGAGTATGAGAAGAACAATCCACTTCAGTGAAACCACTAGAAGAGAAAAAGAGAAAAGATAGATAAATCCACTACGTGGTGTTTTCTTAATTTAACACAACTCTAGTAGCTATTTTAGTGTAGTTATTTTTTTTTTGTATATAAGGGCATCGACCTGGGATAAGGGATCGATGGTTTTGGAGAGAAATAATCTTTCTAAAATTTTGTAATATAACTATTTTTATGCAAGTTTATTTTAATTAATAATTTGTGTTTAGAACCAAAGACACTTCTATCATCTAAGGTGTGAATGTGTTTAGACCAAGGAGGATTATCTCTGTCTTTGGATTCAATATTTTCTACTTTTTTTAGTAAGAGTTGTTGTACCTATATTTAAAGTTATCTTATAATGTTGTAATAGTTCTTTTATTCTAATTGGTGACTAGAAATCAATTGGGTTAACCTGTGATTGATATTAGTTTATTGGAAATTACTTTTCTTGCACTAGCTTCTTGTCACATGTATGTCTCTTTTATGTAAATGTTATCTCAGACAATGTTGATTTTCCACTAATTAAAATGGTATTAATGCTAGTTTTAAGTTGTTTAGATATTCTTCATTTGCATGCTAGGGCATAAACGTTATCCTAAAGCCACCCTTCCCCCCAAATACATAGTCAAATTCTCTTTGTCATCTAGTTTAGAGTTTTATCTTTCTTTTGTTATAATGTTAGAAAAGAACCAAAAAGAGAACTTCCTAACCTGAGGACAAGGCTTAATAGAAAAGGCATATCTATAAATCACCACTAAATCCCATCGATAAATTCATCCATATCATGAATATGGAGAACCTTACCACTCATCAAACACTTATGAGTCTAATTGGGGCTCTTAGGCGGGGTTGGTTCCTACTGTAGAGTTAAAGGGATATCTCACCCCTCAAGATGTTGTGGAGTCCTTATTAAGAGAAGCACAATAAAGGCCACAAAAAGATTTGGATAAGATAATGACTCTTCAACCAACAGAATGTATGAAAACCATTTTGGCTCAAAGTGAGACATACTTGGAAGTAGAGAAGATGAGGGATCAACAAAATATCCTTCAACAACTATTTTCACCATTGCAGGAAGAAACAATGAGGATAATAGGGGAATTGGCCATTGTGCAAGGAAAGGTAAAAGAAGAATCATATGAAAGATAGGAAAAAATCATGGCCTTGATGGTGCAGGGGGATGAGGACGGCGTAGGGGGACGAGGATATCACAGAAACATAGGCCATGATAATCAAAGAAGTGGATGTAGCAAAGGAAGCCTCCCAAAATTTTGTTGCGGCATGGAAGAGAAGGCAATAGGACTAAGTGGCTCGGGACAAACCACATGTGAGTGTTGGGGGTCTATTGGACAAGCAGTTTTGGGATGTAATTTTGGTAAAAATCCTAAGTATAGAAGAATTCTGCAGGAGAAGATGGAATATTAGGGAGTGAGCATTTGAGGTGCATCATGAAGTACATCATGCAGAAAGAAGGAATAAACAAGAGAACAAAGCAGGAGAAGAAAGAGGGTGAAAAGGAAGGATGATATCTTGACATGATAAAGATGTAAGGACACACAAAAGTAGTAAATAACAACCAGTCAAAGTAAAAAAGAAACATGTAGACAAAAAATCAAGTGAAAGCAGTGGAACAACCAATGAACTGGAGTTTTCATACAATGTAATAGGGTTTTGGGAGGAACCAAATAGGGTTTTAATCCCTAAATATTATGTATAAATGTGTAATGGATTGGGAGAATAGAGGTTCTTCCATGTGATTATTCTCTATCAGCAGTGAGGAGTTTGTTTCAAGGTACCAAGAGATGATGCAGAGAGAGAGAGGCTTTCACTGTAGAGTGGCTAGGCTAGGAGGGAAGAAAGATAATCATGATATATCATTGTAAGCGCAAAGCACAAGCCATAGGCAATTGAAGAACACATAATAAAGAAGCTAGTCATTATGGGCGTAGCCCAAAGTTGGGTGAACCACGTTAAATCTTGTGTTACATGTCTGTTATATGAATGTTCATGGATTCTATTTTATGATTATTAGATTAGATCTATTTTATGCATAATCATTGTGCAATAATCATGATTTTTACAATAACGGGTTATGTGGTAAACTAGAATCAATTGATGGTATGAATCTGAAATCACTAAGTTTTTGATAAGGAACAAGGATAGAATTACGTGCACAGAAATAATAAGGAAGAATGAACATAATGCTCACCTCCCATTCCCTCACTACTGCAGAAACTTGGTTCTTGTGGTCACAATATATACCTCAAGTGATACTTCATCTACGCAAGCCGATGATGTTGAAAGGGTTGATGTCTGGTGGGTTTTTTTGGTCATAGATAAATCAAACCTAGGGTCTTACAAAATACACGCAACACTAAAAAATGTCCTCATATACTTTCTGTTGGGAGGTTAAGCTCTTATCAACTATCACAAATTGATCTTATAGTTTGACCTAGAGTTTCACCTTGGGCCTATTTACATTATTGATAGGTGACCTTGCACTCAACAGATGGCATATCATCATTAGTCGTTGACTGAGCAGTTTCCCTTGTGTTCAACATCAACAACCATTATCACACATAGGAATTTGTGTGGTACCTTGGATTTCGCTTGTCCCCATTGATGGTTTCCTCTCCTTTGTTGATATTCTTCATTATTGTTTGTTATTTATAGGGTCTTCTTCATGTGTTATTTACATCTAGTACACATGGGAAATGTACCTTGTAGTGGTCCTCACAATATTTCATCCGATTCCTTCCAAATATTTGGCCTTATTATATTTCTCGTGTCAGAGTATGGGGGATTCCTTAATTCCCTCATTTCAGTCGATCTCTTCCTATCGAATTCATCACATCTTACTCTGGGATAGCGATCTAGAGTCATTTTTAGTGCCTTGGGGCTTATAGTGATCAGTGGTAGGTTCCCTCGCTATTGACAATGAGAATATATCAATGTCCCATGATTGGTATATTTTATTAGGTGTTCAACATCAGCTCCTGTATTCACACTTGCTACATTCTACTAGGTACCTTGATGCCCATTATCATTATGAATGGGTGGTATTGCATTTTTATCTTTATCAATGGGTGGTCTCACATTTTTTAATGGTATACATTAATGACCAGTAATCAAACAGTGTCTCGATATGTTTGACTTCAACACATTTATTTGCAAGTGTAGACTCATAACACGACATGTTCTTTTGAAGACCTCGGGTAATGTACGAGCATCACCTCTTTTGTGGTCCTACCTAACTTGTATTGATGGTACCACCCTCTTCAACATTGGTACTTGTAGAGGATCAGTTTGTTCACTTCATTGGATCCAAATATAATATATTTGACTCTAATACATAGCTCCAGTGTGTTTATCCCTTCATGGCTATGATCTACATTTTCATGGATCCACTGTGTATTTTTCTCATGACCATTATTTCTACATCTATATATTACATGGATCCACTATGTACATTTTTCGTGGACATGGACATCAATTATTCTTTCATTACTCATGGATCCACAATGTAGTTGATTTGGAATCCATGTTTACATCACTCCTCAGCATGGGCATGACCAAATTGGGAAGAGAGTATCTTACTTTTTTATGTTGTAGGCACTATTATGTAATTGGTCTTCAACTTGTTGGAAAATTAATTGTCATTGATGTCAATGTTAGAGTAATTATAGAAGCCTATAGAAGTATTAGGTATAATTAAAGAAGTCTCCAAAGTGGTCCCCTAATGGCACAGCTTTAAGCATGTCCATCACGAAAGTTTATATGAAGAATTCTACAAGAAACTCATAGCTGTGGTCATGTAGCCCAAATTTGACTGAGGAAAATGAGTTTGAAGAATACTTCAAGTGTATACAAAACCCTCACAAATGAATAATCTGTGTCATGTCATTTCCAACGGTAGGTGGTATGTCACGTAGTTCCCCATTTTTGAGGAGTTATGAGGTCATGAATTTGGAAGCCCTGAAGAAGGGTTAAGAATCCCCTAATTGGTTTCAATTCATTAATGAAAGGGTAAAGTGGTTGTAATAAGAAAGTTCAAGAATCCTTCAAGTTAAGGAAAATGTATATATCTATATATGTATATATGTATATATGTATATATATATATATATATATATGTGTGTGTGTGTGTGTGTGTGAGAGAGAGAGAAAGTGATTCTTATCTGAGGTAACCAAGGATATTTGAGGATAATTTCAGAGGGAAGATGGAGTGAAGGAGGGAGAAATTCCAAGGGAGGATGAAGTATTTTGATGACGTGTTCTAAGGTATGTTATTTAAAGTTCATATTACGATTTTTTTATAACTTTTTTAATAGAATGAGTCATATAGGGAACATTGGAGGAGGTTGAGAAGACATGTTGAAGTAACTGTGGTAAAATTTGTATCTTCTGGTTCATTTTATTTTTGTAGATATGCTCTCTGGAAGATAGGGTTTTTTACAAGTCCTTAAACTAGACTTAAACAAGTGTTCAAGGTAAAACAATAATAACTTCTTCATAGAGGATCCAAATCATGTAAGACCAATTTCAATGGAAATATAACATTTTCAGTATTGTTTTTATGATTTTTATAATCATATATCAAATATTGATCGTGTGGAATTCTTTACAAGTTCGTTGTCCAAAATAGGATAAATTTCAGGAAGGTTCTCCATTTTCTCTATAACTTTTGTTCTGAGAAGTTTCAAACCCTGAAATTTTTAGGCGATCGAAGAAAGATCTCAAAGTATATACGGTTAAAATGTTAGCCTTTATTAATTATAGGTATAGAGTTATACTTGTTGAAATTTAGGGTTTGTGACTAATCCAAAACTAGTCCCGCGAGAATGAGGTAAAGTTTGATGAAGATGGTATTCTCTTGTTTCTGAAGTTGAGGAAGAGCTATAGGTCTGTAATATTGTGTATGCAGTATGATACATGATTAAAGGAATTCTTTACATGTGTTATTTAGGTTTATTTTTATGGTACATACTTGAGGTATGTCTTGATGATGATGGTACATGATATGGCACACCTTTTTGATGATATGATACATTGTTAGAAGTATATCTTGGCTATCTTGGTATCTGGTTTGGTATATGTCATAATGATGTTATGACATACTTGAGGCACATATTATTCTACTTGGTTGAGGCACATCATTGATGATATAGTATGGTACATGATATATGGCATGATTGAGACATATCATGAGTGATATGGTATATGCTTGAGGCACATCTCATGGTACATGATTTATGGATGTTGGTACATGCTTGAGGCACATGGTTTGCGTTTTTTGTACATAGTTGATACATGATATGGTATAGGTGTTGGTACATGGTATTGTACAGGTTTTGGTACATGGTTGATGCATGGTATGGTACATTTTTTGGTACATGCTTGATACATGATATCGTACAGGCCTTTGGTACATGTTTTGGTATATGGTTGAGACACATAGGATGATGATGGTATATAAGTTACAGTGACAAAGTCGGTGGAAGTTACAGGTTGATGTGACAGTGACAATGGAAGTTATAGGTTGATGTAAAAGTGACAATGGAAGTTACAGGTTGATGTGACATTGATAGTGGTAGTTATAGGTTGATCATTAGTAATGATAGTGAGTCTACAATTATATTTCAGGGAGATAGGACCGGGCAAAGAAAATGGGGTTGTATCCTCCTTCCTATTGGTGTTGAAGAACTCAGGGAGTTGGTGTTTCCTTCAAGTTGGTTCCTATAAATTAGGGGATCTTATCCTCCTTCTAGTTGGTGTCGTAGAACTCAGGGATTTGGTATTTCCTTTAGGTTTGTGCTTGAAAATTAGGGGGTTGGTGTCTCTTTCCATTTGGTGATATAGAATTTGGAAGTTGGTGCTTCCTACAACTATAATCTTTGATATATAAGAAATCATTTTGTGGTTTTCTCCCATTTTGGTTTCCACGTAAATTCTTGTGTAGTGTGTATCTGTGCCTACTTGTTATGCTCCATTGATTGATACTGTTGATCTTCCCAAGAAGGTGATCTACAAAAGAATGTGACCGTGCAATCCATAGCTCAGCTTCTGACCAAAAAATCCTCAGGGGTGCACCATTGGTTTGGGTAACCAAGCAATGGGGATCCAAAACAGGATGATCCGAGAGTGGCCAAGAGGATTTGGCTATCTCAAAGTGACCTCTAAGGACCAATGGGAGAAGCACAGGGCACACTCACTTCATCCCAGCAAAGGAGAAACCAGTAAGGGTGCAAACCCCAGTTGGTGTGCCCTCCCTTCTGCCTCAGAAATTGAAGGAAATGATTTTCTCCCTAAGAGAGTGGCTAGATAATGGGATAAACTTGCTCTCAGAGGTGGAATCATGGAAGACGGAGTCACCAGGAGGCAATCATGAAGAAAGGTGCATTGGTTATTCTTCAGAAAACCTAAAAATGAAATTGTCGTGAATGTAAAATGAAAACTCAGAAAATAAAACAAACGAGACACATAGCTTCAGAAGAAAAGGTAAGAATCCTTTATTTGATTCCTAGTTCACCTTATATACTGAAGGAGCCATTTATTTTACATATATTTAATTCATCATCAAAATGTGAATATGTGTTGCGCCTAGGTGATTAACTTGTTCGCCCTAGGTGGGCATTCTCGTAGGTGGCCTCCTTGGCCCAATTCCTCCCTGTTTAGATCTGGAAGCATCCCGTCTTCCATGCGAAGATGTTGAAACTTGTTGTGCAATAAATAATTTGTGATCCACTTTTCCTGAGCTGGAGTTTGGCCTTGGTGGGCTACCAGATATCAAGTGTAAGTCTGGTGTCTTGTAGAGTGACTCTGAGTGTCTAGTATAGTGTCTTTGGCCAATGGGAGTTAGAAATCGGTAATGTTATCCACTGGATGAGTGATAGTGATTTTTTCTTCCAAGACGGAAGGGTCAAACAACTTTAAGTGATTTACATTAATGACATTGTGGATTCCCAGTTGTGGTGGTAGATCCAATCTATGCACATTTTCTCCAATCTTGTTGAGTATTGTATATAGACCATATCTTATTGGCAGAAGCTTGTGATGGTGGCCTTTGAAGCGATTCTTATCCAAGTGTATCCATACTTGATCCCCTGTTTGAAATTACATGAAGGTTATTTGTTTGTCATGGCGTTGCTTAGCATGATCTTGGGATGCTTTTAGGGCTATTGTTATTTCATTGTGGCATTGTGCAATTTGTTTTGAGAAATCATTGAGCTGAAAGTTGTTCTTGCTGTTGATGGAAGGTACCTTGAGGAGACCAAGTGAGTGGGAGCTCGGTTGGAGATGTTGGTTGGAAGCCCAAGCAAACTTCAAAAGGTGAAAAGCATGTAGAAGAATGTGTTGCCTTGTTGTAGCTATGTTGTAGAATGTGCAAGTAATTGTCCCATTGTTTGTTGCACCAAAAGTGAGTTCGAAGAGCATGAACCAAGACTCTGTTGAAAACCTCTGTTTGGCCATCCGTTTGAGGATGGAATGCAATAGAAAACTTGAGGTGGCACCCCAATAGCACCCATATGGTCTTCCAAAATGTGTTGAGGAGAGGAAGCAAGAATCTCTGTCTGAGATGATAGTTCTTGGGAGGCCAAAATGGGGCAAGACATGTTAGAAGTAGAGTTTTGTTGTTTGCGTTGTTGTAGTAGACATCATGCATGGGATGAAAAGTGCCATTTTGTTGAAGCGGCATACCACTACCCAGATTGCATCATGTTTCTTTTGGGTTGTTGAAATTCCACTGAGAAATTCCATTGAGATTGACTCCCAAGGCCAAGAAGGAAGTGGCAGTGGTTGATACAACCCATGCTTCTGGTTGGATGGCTTGGATTGTGAGCATAATACACAAGCTCTGATAAATTTTTCAACTTGAGGCTACATGGAAGGCCAATGAAAATGGCGTCGTGGATGTTGTATGGTATTTTTGGTCCCGAAGTGGCCCCCATAGGCTAAAGCATGCACCTCCCTGATGAGAAAGAGGTGGTCTTCTAAGTGTGGAACGCATAGAAAATTCAACTTATATAGCCACCCATCCCGAATAGTGTAGTCTAGGAAGGGAGTCTGATTGATCACTGTGGGACTTTGCAAAGCTTCTGAAATCTCTCGAAAGTCGAGGTCAGTAGAATATTGATCTTTCCATGTGTCATAATTAGAACAACACACTTCTAGAATGGAAATAAATAGATTGGGAGGTCGACTTAGCAAATCAACCATCTTATTAAAAGTGCCTTTCTTATATCTGATGACTAAGTGAAATTGATGAATGTAGGAGACCCATTTAAGGTGCCTTTGTTCCCGAATCTTCAATTCAGAATGGTTTCTTTACCCAACAAATAATGCCTCCATTGTTTGAGTGCTTGAACTAGACTATAAAATTCCTTGTCATAGGTACTATAATTTTTCTTTGCCTCGGATAGGGTTTCATAGTGGTAAGAAATGGGGTGTCCTCCCTGTTTAAGTATGGCACCAATAGCACATTTTGAGGCATCACACTCAATCTCAAAGGGTTGGGAGAGGTCTGGCAGATATAAAAAATGGGATGAGCAGAGGGTGGCTTTGAGATGAGCAAAGTGACTAGCTTCTTGTTAAGAACCAAATACCAATATAGCATAGAGAAACCTCAGAATAAGTACTCAATGCCTTGAAAAATATATAAATTCAGATAATAAGACTCGTCGAGGGGGAAACCTCCTTATTCCCACATTAATGTTCAATTACAAGATGATTCAAAATGAAAATGTCTCCTTGGTATATATAGGATACTAGGAGGTATAATTACAACTAAAGCCGACATAAATAAAATAACATTACTAGTATAATATGCCCCAATTAAGGGGTAATGAGCCACTATTTAGGTCTTAACATGCCCCTCCCCTTGAGACAAGTGTTGTCCACACCACTTGAGTAACTCTGGATGCTTATGTATAAAAGACTCATCTACCCAAGTGAAATCTTTAGCCAGTAGTTTCCTCCATTTAATGAGATACTCTGAAATGGATCTATTCCTCAATTGACAAATTCTTGTGTCAATGATGGCTTCAGGATCCAATATGATTTTTCCTTCCTCGTCAAGTTCTGGAAATATAGTTTGAACTAGGATCTTTTCACCTATAACCTTCTTTAAGCATGAAACATGGAAAACTGGGTGTACCCATGAAGATGCAGGCAACTCCAAGTTGTACGCCATAGTACCAATCTTTTGCAACACCTTATAAGGGCCATAGTACTTTGGTGATAATTTATTATCCTTCTTGTCTTGCTTGAGGTACATCTGTTTGTATGGTTGTAGTCTTAAAAACACCCAATCCCCCTACTTCAAAACTTCTTTCACTACAATGTTGATCTGCTTGTTGTTTCATACAATTTTGTACCATGGTCAGGTTGTCCTTTAATATTTGGAGAACTTGTTGTTGATGCTCGATGTGACCATCCACTTCTTGAACCTTATATTTTTATTTTAGAGAAGAATTTGTGGAAGGAGGGTGGTATCCATAGAGTGCCATAAATGGTGTCATTTTTGTTGCAGTATGAAAGGAAGTGTTATACCACCATTCTGCCAAGGGTAACCATTTGAACCATTGTGTTT
>SNQJ01S0004191.1:158449-184791 GCA_010110895.2 Picea sitchensis | reverse complement strand
CAAAGCTAAGAATCCCTTTCTCTTTCGAATCCTAATGACTACCATTAATGACTACTCTAATTCTAATTACATCTTAATTGAATAATATAGTTCCTATTCTACTTGAATAATCTAATTGAATCCTCATGAAGAGAGAGCACTCTCTTTTATACATGAGAGCCTTGAAGATAAGATAACCATCTCAACCTATTTTCCATTATTACAAAATATAATCCCTTTAAATCCTCACACAGATCTCTCATATATCTTAGATAAGATATTCCAACCAAATCTCCATGATCTTCTCCTTGGAATGGGCTTGAATTATCTCCTCAAATATTGAAATGGTGGAGGAAGTATTCTAGAAGTCCTTTGAATTAATCCTTCACATATTCCTACACATTACAAAGCTCACACATATTTGAGATATATACCAAAACATGTTGATTTTCTAACATTTAATCACAAATTCCTTTTAAATACTAAAATGAATAAAGTGGATAACAATAAGGTGAAACCCAAGTATATTTATGGAGATGATATCATGAAAGGTTAATGGGGCGATGAAATGTGAAGAATGATGAAGATAAAGGTGGACGAGAATAGGACATTTCTGAGCCCCAACACAATCTCAGAGTGACCTCCGGTGATCAGTGAGAGAATCATATTGTAGCCATGGAAGAGGGTGCACTCACTTTATCCAAGCAAAGGAGAAACCAATAAGGGCACAAACCCCAGTTGGTGCGACCTCCCTTCTGCCTCGGAAAACTTGAAGAAAACCATTTGATCCCTGAGAGAGTGGCTAGCTAATGGGATAATATTTCTCTCAGAGGTGAAAGCATGGAAAGCAGAGTCACTAGGAGGTAGCCATGAAGAAATGCATACTGGTTATTCTTTAGAAAACCTAAAAATGAAATTGTTGTGAATGTAAAATGCAAACTCAGAAAATAAAACAAATGAGACACATAGCTTCAGAAGAAAAGGTAAGAATCATTTATTTGAGTTTCATTTCACCTTATATACTGAGGGAACCATTTATTTTACATATATTTAATTCATCATCAAAAGGTGAAGATGTGTTGCACCTAGGTGATTTACTTGTGCACCCCAGGTGGGCGTTCCCCTAGGTGGCCTCCTTGGCCCAACTGCTCATGATTTATTGATGATATATTTTTGATAAATTTAATGATTACATGTTCTTAAAAGTATTAAAATATTTCATAATATTGATTCACACCCCCGCCCCTCATTATTTCAACAATTGGTATCATAGCAAGTTCTTCAAGAAAATATTCACAAAACTAGAAGGATGATCATGGAGTACGCTAAGATTGGAGTACCATAGTTTGATGGAAAAAAAATATGCCTTCTGGAGAAAATGAATGAAAACATATATTCAAGAACATGGGTTTGATGTTTTTCAAGCAGTAGTAGATGGATACAAGACACCTACCACTCCTCCAACAGACAGAGATGGAAATAAAATCAATGAAAATAATTCAAGGTTCACAAAAGTGATCTTGAATGGTCTAAAGAACCCATTATATGTGAAGGTTATGGACTGTGATTCTAAAAAGTATATTTGGGACAAAATTCAAAATATCTACGAAGTAGATGCTAAAGTAAAAGGTGCCAAGCTTCAAACCTACAGAGCTAAGTTTGAAAAATTGAAGATGAAGGAAAACAAAGATATTGCAGATTTATTTCTACGAGTTGATGAAATAGTAAATTCCATTAAAGGATTGGGAGAAGAAATTAAAGAGCCGATTATTTTCCAGAAGATACCAAGGTCTCTTCCAATGATATTTGATCCTAAGATTTCATCCCTTGAAGAAAGAGCAGACCTTGGTACGATAAACATGGAATATTCATAGCCTATGAGATGATAATAGAAAAAGATAATCCACCCAGGAAGGAAGAATTGTTCAAGGCATCCAAGAAGACAAAGAATAACAAACAAGATGCAAATCAAAATCTAAAGTCATAGTGTAGCTGCAATGATGATTCTGATGAATATGAAGAGATGGCCAACTTTGTAAGGAAGTTAAAGAAAGGAAATGGAAAGTACAAAGATAAGTTTCCTTTTAAATTTTTTAACTGTGGTAAAATTGGTCATATTGCTGATAAATTTCCATATTCTAAGAACAAAGAGAATGATGAAGAAGAATCTCCTAAGAAATAAAAGAAATACCAAAAGGGAGACAAGAGAAAAAACAACAAGAAATTATTCAAGAAAAACCTCTATTCAAAGGAATAAAATTCATCAGCAGACGAGGACAATGATAGTGACAATGAATCATAAAATATACTCTTTATGGATTATGAAAACGATGAAAAGGATTATGAATAAGAAGGTGAGGTATATCTTGAAGTAGAACTAACCAACACTTTAAGCGAATTAAAGAAAAAGAGGAATACAAATAAATCACTCAAGGATGAATTGCTCAAGATGACAGAAAGCTCTCAAAGTCCTAACTTTGAGTAAGATCAATAGATTATTTTGAAACTAAAATTCCAATTAGAAGAGGTCAGAAGGATTGAAGAAATACATAGAAGCCAACAGGAAGTAAAGGATAAATAAATCATCTCTCTAAGGAAGGAAATTCAGAAAAGACATATGCAACAGAACAAGACAAAAATATTGGATGAAATCATCAGTGCTCAAAGGTCATATCATGACAGGTTTGGACTGGGATACAACCAAACACATACATAAAAGGGTTCAATCTCTATGACTACATAATAGGAAGAAGAACAAAGGACTTATGAAGAAGTCACCAAAGGATCACCAGGAATGGGGAATGAAATATCTCTAATCAGAATGTTTGGGAAGAAGATTACAAAAATATGGAACCATCTAGAAGAACCAGGTTTCATAATAAACAGTCACCCATGGAAATAAATACAGAAGAAAACTAAAGAGTAACAACACCATTCATAAGATTTCCCAAGTATCAAACTATATTTCTTGGTTCATGCTATTCTTGTAATAATTTTTGGAAAAGGGATACAAATTGCAAGGCTTATGCTAAGAATAGAAGCAACTATGAAATTAACCCTAGAATTAATCATCTAATAAAGCCTCGTGAAGCATACAACAGAAAATATAGCAATTTTGGCTCACTAAATGATGAAGTAGAATCTTATAAATGCAATAATTTTGGACACATGGCCAAATATTACATATTGATAGTTCCTCCAAAGGAACCAAAGAAGGAATTAAAAAATCATCAAAAGGGACCATCAAGAATTTGGATAAGGAAGTAGGATAAACTAAATGTTGAAGAATGTTCCCTTGCACTACAAGCACAAAGTAGAAGAAGCAATTGGTATGTTAAAAGTGGTTACTCAAAACATATGACAAGTGACAAGAACATATTTATAACTCTGAAGAAAGAAAGAGATGGATCATTTTCATTTGGTAATGACAACTCAACCATAATTATAGGGAAAGGCACAATCAAGCTTGTAATTAAGGATGCTAAGGTAGAAAATGTCGTACTTGTTGAAAACATGAAGTATAATTTACTGAGTGTTGGCACAGGCCAATTTTGGGAAATAATCAAGGCAACGCTGTAAATTGGGGAGCGCGTCAGAAAGTGAGGAGCACGTTGGAATTGGAAGAAAAGTAGTGTTGGAAATAGAGGAAAAAAAACACCGAGGAAAAGTAGTTACAAAGTGGAAAAACTGTTGTGGAGTAGTTGTAAAGTGGACAAGCACCGACTTGGAGAATGGTTGGATCGTGGACTAGCCTAGATTGAGTTAATAGAAAGTGGAAAAACCTAATCTGATTAGGGTTAGGGTTTTTGTAAGGGATTTGTCCCAATTTTTGTATAAGTAGAATGTATTAGGACTATAAAAAGAGTTAGTGAGTTAGTCATTTAGGCAGTTGGATGGTAGATTGGATAGAATTTCTCAGTTTTGTGAGGACTATTGCGATCTATGGAGATCGTTTGTAATGGAGGAAGAAATGTACAGTGTGCGGCACTAAATTTTGGATGAAGAAAAATAAAGAGTTGAAGAAAATTATCTTTGTGGATGTAGCCCCACGAGGGGGTGAGCCACGGTATATCTGGGTTATGTGTGTATGGGTGCAATCTTTTTTATTATATTTTATTTAATTAGTTTATGTTGAACATGTTTAATGATAAAAGAATGAATATTTAGAACTAAGGATAAACTAATGAATTTTGTAGAAAAAAATTAATGGATGAATGTCATAGTTAGTATGTAGATCTAAATATTATGTTACAGTAAAATAATATATGTTATTTAGTATATGTTGTTACAATGGTTCATGAAGTATGTTGGAATAGTTGAGTCACTGGTCCGAGCTAAGGTCCTTATAGGGCTAGCTTAATAATTGAGGGTTCGATAGCTAGTTGTTTAGTTGATCTAATGTCCCTCAGAGTGAAGCACATCCTATCCCATGGTTGTAGAAACCTAATTTCTATAGCCACCCATTGAATCCATCTTGAGTGAGACTGCACAGTGCACTCTATGTGTTGCATTTCCTTCTAGTATCCAGAAGGGCCAATGGTCGAAGGGTTGTTGGTAGTCCTGTAGTTAGAACCTGGGTCAACCCATAATAGTCAACAATGGTTTTTTTGTCAGTTGGAACTCAGAAAATATATCGGGAGGGATGTATCATCCAGTATAGTGTGAGGGATTAAGAAAGGGGATATTTTTAGGTTGGAACCCCAAGAAAGAGAAGATTGAAAAATAGTTAACGGTTCAAGAACTAGAGTTTTCCCACAAAGATAATAGAAGCTCTGGGTTACTTAGAGAGATACATATTCAAAAAAATATACAAGACTTTCTTTAGTGAGTTTCTCATGCTATTGCAGGAGTGGATAGCCTATTTGAAAGACACCCATTCGAAAAATAGAGTTATATCAGTGGAGTGGACATAAGAGAATATTGTGTGGTTGAAGAGGGTGTGTTATCACTGTAAAAGTTTTCACATGGATCTAAATCTTAGGACTTAGCAGGAGGATAAATCGGTATAGAAGAGTGATAGACTAGAGGAAGGGGATAAATATAGAGGAAATATGAAGCTGATGATACCCAGCGGGTCATAGATCGTGGGTGTCATAGATCAACGATCATGGATCATATCGGGCCAATAACTAGCACGGAGGTTAATTTTTTGTAGGTGGGCCGATAGGAATACCATAGTTTCGTCTTGAAGGAACGTGGCGCCACCCGATGCATATCGGGAGGGAAAGAGGGTGAGCTCGAAACTGCTAAACTACACCCTAATGTCACATGTCAAAATATTACTGAATATGTCAAATCCATGGGCTGCATGTGGAAAGGGAGAGATGACCGCTAGTCAAATCACTTCAGGACACTTGTTTGGGTACTTTTCGTCTGTGTGATGCAGGGTGAGTGCCGCAAAAAAAATAATTCGATGGCTCATTATTTGAAATCAATGACCGAACGTGATAAGTCATTATCCATGTAAGGACCTTCGTTAGTAACTCATGATTATCACTCAATGATGAATGCCATCCAAAACATGGGTGATATTGCTCTGTTGTTGACGATTTGTGTTTTATTCCAGAACAAGGTAACCATGAATCAAATCGTTCATCTAATTCTTGTACATATAAGGGGGATAAGATCATGCTTCGGGGAAAACCAGCTGAAATAGATAATACATATCTGGAGGCCTTTAGGGAATGGGATATTGAAATAATATGACAAAATTGTTGATGAAGAAGAAAGAAAATCTTGTTGCGAGAATACTGGCAATGAAATTTCACATAGAGCCTGCAGATGAGTCGAGGTCAGGTGAAGGAATTAGGCTATATCCTATCATGAAGGATTTAATTATCAATGGGTATGTAGGCACACATCACCTACAAGATGGCAAGGGTAAAAGGAGCAAGCGAAAAAAGACAGAGGTTAATGCTGAAGTGGTTGAAAGTATTGCAGAAAACTAGCCTGAGTGGCTTGACACTTTAAAAGATGATATCACAAACCTGAAATAGATTTCAAGCTAAATCAAGTATCTTTCAAGGAAATTTGTGATGATAGTAGACCATTGGCATTCAGAGAAAAACTATTGAATATGTCATATTTTTATTATAACGTTCCCTAGAAAATAGGAGTTTAGTAGTTGTACGTTACTCCTTCTTTGTAACTTATGTCTATTTTTTGAATTTTCGGGAAAATGATTTGTTTTGTATCCCAGATGTAATTTATCTATATATATTATTACATAGATAAATGAATGTGGGACTTGCTGGAGAGGGGCCTTCCCTTGTAGCAGGGGAAACTTTGTAGTTTTTTATGAAATTTTAATATAAGAAGAAAAGGTTTTTCTGAGACAGCTGAGATTCATCACAATTTTGATGTTTAGTGTGTCTTCTTGTATTTCATTTTTCTGCTAGTAATAATCCATAAGTAATAGAAGGAATTCATTTTTGTTGGTGCTCCTTCTTATTTAGATTATACTTGTTATGTAATTTTGTTTATTGTTTCAGACTTCACTTGTTATCAGTGCTCTTTTTGCAGTAGCCAACCCTCATGTTTTTTCTTCTAGTGCTTCACCAAGAGATTCACCCTCTATTAGACGCCTCTTTTTGATAGTATTCTTTCCTCTCCTCTCCTCTACCACTTCATATTCCTTATTTGGCTGAGAATCATACCTATTTTTCCTCTGTTCACCATGGAAATACATATCTTATAACTCTTTATACTTTTTCAGGAACGAATCCCATTTCCCAATGGCCCTACTCTTTTGTTTTTTCCTACCACCTTTAAATTTTACACCATGGAAAAATATGACCTCTGTACACATATTGAAAAATATTTTGAATAACCCAAATAGTTGTTTGTTCGAGAGAGCCCTCTCTGATTGGAAATGTTAGAATACAACCTAAAGTCAGTTGAAACAGTTACCTCTGCCATCTTCCTTCCAGCCAGACAGATTTACAGAGTGTTAACATTCTCGCGTCGTTGTCGGGGACGAAATTGAAAAATTTTCCCTGGGAACGAATGACATGGTTGAGTTCTATGTTTTGAGAGAATCAAACACTTAGGCACATATTGGCTATATTCCTTCTTTGGTGACTCCACGCATAAAAAATCAGTTTGAAGGTGATTCCACTGGTAGAAGAATCTAGGAATTTAAAGTTTCACTGGCGACTCCACTCTCAATGTAGAATCCAGCTTCCAAAAAATCATTGGCAACTCCACTCAAACTTCAAGTGTGATTCAGAGACTCCACTAGAATATGAGAGCCCTTGACAGAGGTGTGAAAGGACATCATGGGGGAAAACAAGTACTTAAAGTTGATTTTTTTTCCAAGACATTATATTTTTTGTTGTGAATTACCTCTGGTCCTTTCCTGAACATGCTAAACAATTTTTTCTTTACCTACTGCATTCAAATGATGATCATGATAATTCTAAAATTGTGTATCCTCCTCTTAAAGTTATACAGATATTTCCTCATCCCATCACTAATTTTGATCGAAACCTCCCATCTGATCCATGTTATAACCACAACGAAGTTGATAAGCCTCATGAAACCAAGGCTGATATTTCACCTCATGTACTTGATCCAACACCCTCCAAGACCTAGCACACATACAGACCCTTAAAATTACCTCACATCCTTCATGATTTTCCTCCAAAGCACTATGAATACCTACCTGTGTTTGATGGAGAACTTGGTGCTATCACAGCTGAAAAACACATCCAAGGGTTTGAGCATTTTATAGATTTGTTTGAGATTGACCATGATGATGTTTGTATTAGGGATTTCTATCAATCCTTGAAAGGAGATACCAAAAAATGGTTTAAACATTTGAATCCAAAGACAATTAGCTCATGGGAAGAATTGAAGAGTGTTTTTTCGAAGTTTTGGGGTAAGAAGAAATCTCTAGACTTATAGCCTACATAATTATATGCCTTGAAAGGGAAAAGAAATGAGACCCTTTCCACATTCAGTAGAAGATTTTCCAGTATTTATTATGATCTTCCGAAATAAATTCAACCCACTAAAGTTGTTGTCATGCTCCAGTATGCCACTACTCTTCACCCAGCTTTGTCTTTCCTCCTGTTGGAAAGAAGACCTGAGACCTGACAGAAAATGTTTAATGATTCTTAGGAGATTCAACACAATATCCTAGCATTTGAATAGATTTGAAGTGAAGGGTTGGGTGTTCTAGGATATGAAAGTGAATATGAACATAAGATAGTTGATTTTAATTTTGAGCATAAGAGTGATGGTGTTATAGGTCCTCTTGAAATTTTGAATGCTTATGATTTTTTAGGGGATTATATTCCACTTATTAAAAGAGAGGGAACTTATGTAGTTTCTAATCCACCCCATGATAAGCATGAATTTGATTGTTTCATATATTCATTTGTGGACAGTCAAGAAGATGAGTTTGAAAAATAGTCTATTGAAGAACAAGTTGATGTTCCAAGTTTTTTCTTGCTAGATGCCATTGCAGATGTTTTTTATTTGCCCATATATGATGAACATGAGGATGATTATGAGGTTGACTTCTTAGAACATCCAACTGCATGTTATTCCCCAAAAAATGTTCATTTTCAACAGTGTAGTGAGATCCATCATATTAAATATCACAGTTGCAAAAAAGAAAGTTCTCAACCATTTGAAGGAAATTCTTTACCTCTATGCTTTTCTTCATTTAAATTGTTGAAAGAAAATTCTAAGATCATAATTGAGGAAAAGGAATGTGTGTTGATTCCAAATCACACTGATTCACTGGAACAAATTGACAAGAAATTACAGCCATTGGTCAAAGATGAATCTGAAAATGAGTGTGTTCAACAATCCAAAGAAATGGAAAAATATGCATGTGACAGAAATGAAGGAAATGAAGAAATGTTTAAATTGGAAGTAATAACATTTACATTATGTTTTGGTTCTTTCAAAGTGATAAAAACAAATGTCAATAATGTTTTAGATCAGAAGCCCTCCAAGTATGATGTTAAATTTGAAGAGAGCAGTAGACTTGCAAATGAAGAATATCTCCCGTTATGTTTTTCTTCCTTTGAATGGTTAAAATCAAATCATGAAAAAATGGAGAAATTTGATCACAAGATTGTTTTCAAAAGTCATTTCCCTTCTCATTAACTTGATGAAGATAGTCAGAAAGATTTATAGCAAGAAAAAGTGTCTCAAAGCTGTATTTCTTCCCCTATGAATGAAGTGGTTGTTCAAATTCTAAGTGGCGTAGACATGGATGAGGATTTTGAAACTGCATCTATGGATACTTCAAGCAGTGAATGAACAACTCACATAGAGTTTTAGGAAAGTAACAAAACAATGTATGCCACTTTTCAATAAGAAATACAGAAAGATAATGAAGAGGCAATTGTTTCATTTGATTCATTTGAAAATGTGCTCAAAACAGAAGAAATAGAAAAAAAACAACAAACACTTGTGAGAGAGGCTTGTCTTTTTGTTTTTGTTCATCAAGAATAAATGATTTTTCATGGTTTTCATGACCCTGTGGCATGTTTTATGGAAAATTGTAACAATCGAAATTTAAGGCTTAGGATGGATTGTAAGCTTAGAGATGAAGATAAGGGCCAATCAATGTCAGTATTAGGCATGGATTGTTTTACAACAACAGTTTCTTTTCAGCAGGTGTTGTCTTGTGATTCAGGAGGTTGTTACTTCCATCAGTCTCAACAGATTTTTCAGTCTCTTGGTGGAAATCGACAAGGTAAATCACATGAAAGAAAGAATGCATTAGAAGAAGTGAAACATGATTGTTATATTATGCATGTGTTTTAAGACCCATTTGTAGTTTTTCTATAAACAATAAACAATCCCAATATTTTTGAAATCCTAAGATTCAAATTCATATATAACTTCTCAGATGGGTTATCAGTGAATAGGATTTGGAGCAAGCATGTGCAAATAAACCTAGCATTAGATCAAATGCTTGCATGGTTTCATTGGTATTATGATTTCATTTGATTTGAATCTCATTTCAACAGTTAGGGTAGGTAGGTGCAATTAATCTTGATGATCAAGCATTTTCAAGTTTAGATTTCCAAATAAATTATTCAGTTACATTTTAGCAGTATATCCAACCTTCAGTCTCCAGGTCAGGGTATTATACGCATCTGTTGTAAGAGAATACCCAATGGATAAGGCATAGGGTCTATTGTTATTTGATACCTCACAGGGAGGATAACATCCCCAGTTGGAGCCCATGTTATAATTGTAAACTTTTTCACATGGATCCAAGTCTCGAGACTTAGTAGGAGGATAAATCAGTATAGAAGAGTGATAGACTAGAGGATGGGGCCACATCTAGTGGATGGGGATAAATATAGCGAAAATATGAATTTGATGGGATCCAATGGGTCACATATCGTGGGTGTCATAGATCAATGGTCAAGGAGCATATTGGGCCAAGAACTAGTGCAGAGGTTAATCTTTTGAAAGTGGGCCGAGAGGAATAAAATAGTTTCATCTCGAAGGCACGTGGTGCCACAGATGCATATCCGGGGGGAAAGTGGGTGAGCTCAAAACTGCTAAACCACACCCCGATGTCACATGTCAAAATATTATTGAATATTTCAAATCCAAGGGCCACATGTGGAAAGGGAAAGTTGATGGCCAGTCAAATCACCTTAGGACACTTGTTTGGGTACTTTTCGTCTGTGCGATGTCGGGTGAGCACCCCCAAAAAACTGATTCGAAGTCTCATCATTTGAAATCAATGGTTGAACATGATAAGTCATTATCCATGCAAGGACCTTCATCAGTAACCCATGATTAGCACTCAATGTCGACTGTCATCCAAAACATGGGTGATATTTCTTTGTTGTTGACGATTAACGTTTTATTCCAGAACAGGGTAACCATGAATCAAATCATTTGTCTAATTCTTGTACATATAAGGCGGATAAGATCGTTCCTTGGGGAAAACTAGAGGAAATGGAGAAGACAAATCTGGCGGCCTTCAATGAACCGGGATATTCAAATAATATGAAAAAATTGTCGATTAAGAAGAAAGAAAATCTTCTTGCATGAATACTGCCAACGAAATTTCACATAGAGCCTGGAGATGAGATGGGGTCAGGTGAAGGAATTAGACTAAATCCTATCATGAAGGATTTAATTATCAATGGGTAAGAAGACGGACATCGCCTACAAGGTGGCAAGGGTAAAAGGAGCAAGTGATGAAAGACATAGGTTAAAGCTGAAGTGGTTGAAATTATTGGAGAAAACCAGTCTGAGTGGCTTGACACTTTAAAAGAAGAGATCGCAAATCTGAAATAGATTTCATGCTAAATTAAGTATCTTTCAAGGAATTTTGTGATGATAGTAGACAATGTGCGTTCAGAGAAAAAATCTTGAATATGTCAGTTTTTTATTATAACATTCCCTAGAAAATAGGAGTTCAGTAGTTGTATGTTACTCCTTCTTTGTAATTGATGTCTATTTTTGGAATTTTGGGGAAAATGATTTGTTTTGAATCCTAGATGTAATTTATCTATATATACTATTACAGATATAAATGAATGTGGGACTTCTCGGAGTGGAGCCTGCCCTCGTAGTAGGAGAAACTTTGTATTTTTTGATGAAATTTTAATATAAGAATAAAAGGTTTTTCTGAGACAGCCGAAATTCATCACGGTTTTGATGTTCAGTGTATCTTCTTGTATTTCATTATTCATGAATGTGTTTTTCTGCTAGTAATAATCCATAAGTAATAGAAGGAATTCATTTTTGTTGGTGCTCCTTCTTATATCGATTATACTTGTTATGTAATTTTGGTTACTATTTCAGACTTCACTCATTATCAGTGCTCTGTTTACAGTAGCCAACCCTCATGTTTTTTCTTATAATGATTCACCAAGATAGTCACCCTCTATTAGATGCCTCTTGTTGATAGTAGGCTTTCCTCTCCTCTCCTCTACAATCTCATATTACTTATTTGGTTGAACATCATACCTATTTTTTCTCTTTTCCCTCTGGAAATACATAGCTTATAAGTCTTTATACTTTTTCAGAAATGGACCCCATTGCCCAATGGTCCTGCTCTTCTGTTTTTTCCTACCACCTTTAAATTTTACACCATGGCGGAATCTCACCTTTGTACATGTATCGCCAGATATTTTGAATACCCAAAATAGTTGTATGTCCGAGAGAGCCCTCTCTGGTTGGAAAGGTCAGAATCCAACCTAAAGTCAGTTGAAACAGTTACCTCTATTGTATGCCTTCCATCCAGACAGATTTACAAAGTGCTAATAGGCTGAATAACAAATTCACGTGCATAGTAGATTTTTGGCTAGACAACATTGTAGTGGGTTATATCAATGAGTTTGTAGTAGATACATCAAAGTCTTATAGTGTATTAGAAGAATATTTTCTTAAGGGCCCAAGGGGAAGGTACATCAAGTCGTTGTACACTTCAATAAAAATATTGTTGCAGGATAAAGGGGTACTAAATATGGAATCAGATAGCTAAACTAAACTACGTGCATGGGGGAGTTAGGGGAAACATTGAAGAAGGTTTGATATGGAGGTGGAAATGGATAGAGGAGAGTGTAGTTAAGAGAAATATCCCATTATGAAGGATCAAGAGGAGATCCAGGAAAATTTCCAGAAGGCATGAACGATGCACAATGGCAGACCCTACTAATATAAGATCAATAGGAAGAAAAGAGCAGTAGCCGAGAGGGAAGGCTTGGAGATTGATGAAGAAGAGGTAGAGGATATTTGTGTTATGGATCACATTGAAGAAATATTGCGCACCACATATGAAAGAAATACTAGAGGAGCAATATCTAATGTGGAAGTAGGTACCCCTATCCAGATCTGAATCAGTGTAGAACCTACAACCCCATGTATGATTAACACATCAGAAAAGAAAGAGTTGTTTAGAGAACCAGGGGCTGATAGTCAGAGGAATATAGGAGATCATAATATAAGTGAGGGTAAAAGTGGAAGCATAAGCAACAGTGTAGGTAGTGGTACAAGTGGAAGTACTAGTAGAAATACCAATGGGAGTTCAAGTTCAAAAAACAGTACACAGATAGACGTAGTACTTCACGGAGCATGTATAACACATTCCACAATGATAGGTATATATCCAACGATAATATTACCAGAGTTCCATGGGGATGGATCAGAATACCCAGAGAAGCACCTATTCGTGTGTGAGAGAATATGGGAAGCAAAAAGAGTCACTGATGAGGAATAAAAAGTAGTGCAACTAGCAATAACATTCAGAAACTGCGTGTTGGATTGGTATATGAATCTAGTAGTAAAAAATCCACTAGGTGCATCGGGAACAGTAGCAAAGATCAAACAGGCATTGATCATTGATTTTCAGAGGCCAAAATTAGAGGATCAATTTATGTATGAGATGATTGAGGTTATACATAAACCAGGAGAGTATGTATGGGACATCGATCAGAAGTTCAAGACATTGAAAGGTAAACTGAAGTATCCCATTTCTAATATGCAACAACGACAGTTGTTTATAAATGAAATGTTACAACACTTCAATTATCCATTGAGACAACAAATATTTCAAACCAAGGCAGAGGCACCGCAAGTAGCGATGCAGTTATAGGAGAATTAGTATAATAAAAAATATCTATCTATAGAGGAGATGAAGGAATACCTGAAAAACTTGACAGTGCAATTAAAACATAATAAAAGTAGGGAGAAAAGAGAAGTAGTGTGGTGTACCCTGTGCAGATCATAGGGACATCACAAGAATGAGTGTCTAGTGTTTGCGCAGTACCTGGGAGTGGGCCTTCCAAATTCATTTCCTACAAGAGGGCCTTGGTGTGAAATATGAAAGACACATAGGAATGATATGTATCACTTCCCTATGATGCAGAAGTACAAGAAGGAATAGAAGAGTACTTTCTGTAACCTTTGTAAGTTAGTGGGACATGAAGACAAAAATTGTAGAAATCAGTAGTTAATGAAGGAATGAATTTCAGATGCATACAAGATGCAGGCTGAGTTGATGGCAGGACAAAATATGCCACAGTTTGGCAATGCACAACAATTTCAAGTAGTGTCACGGTTTCAACAACCTCCGCAATATAATTAGGCACCATGGTATTATTACATGGATCCATGGAGGAACAGAGGAGGATTTAGAGGTAGAGGAAGAGGAGGAATGGGCAGAGGTAAAGGAACTATAATCTTCCATAATTTTCAACAACAAGGAAACTATGCAATATATTTTCCTCAACCAGTAGAAACATGTATGTATTTTTTCATAGCAGATCACATGACAGAAGAGTGATCAAAGTTAATGACGAAGATCCAGGAGAAGAAGATTCTAAATAACCATAATGTTCAGTGGATTGATGTAGAAATAAGGGATCTTGGGAGGAAAATCAATATAGTGACTAGAGGAGGAGTGAAGACAGGAGCAGATGCACATGATCAGAAGAAGGAATCTCAGTGTTGGATTGAGAAGGACACTCAGCCACAATAACAGTTTGATGCAAAGAAGGAGAAGGAAACTTTCAAGGAAGCAAAAAAGAAGTTCCATAAGGAGAATGTATCCTTCACATCGAATACTATGCAGAGGTATGATACTCCTATTTTTTTTATATGCCTCAACCTTTGGATCATACTTACAAAGGAGAGAAAACAAAGAAAGTAAGTAACTTTAACAATTTCCTAGAATCTTGCTTTAAATTACTTAATGATAATAATGCCATGGATTTGTTTAAAAGTGTTCTTGAGAAATATAGCATAGAAGAAGGTGTAGGAACAGAACTAAAGAAGATTAGTCAAGTCCATAGAAATAAAATAACCAGTAGAGAGTTCAAATTGAATGCAAATATAGGATACTTTAACATGGGAAATGTTATCCTAGACTTAGGATCAGATGTCAACATCTTTCCAAACAAGACTTGGGAAGCAATGGGAGAACCTACACTAGGGTATTCCAATATCCAATTGAAGCTATAAAACCAACAGATATTGATTCCCAAAGGTATATTGAAGAATACAACAATGGATCTAGATGGTGTGTGCACCACAATAGATTTTGAAGTAATGGATATGGTGGATGATTCTATACCATTTCCAACACTATTGGGAATTGATTGGGCCTTTGATAATTAGGCCATAATTAATTTAAAGACTAGAAAGATGATATTTGAAGATGGAAACTTTAAGGTAGTACCACCTTTAGATCCCTCATATTGTGAAATATATGTAGAACCTATGCCTGACAGTGTTCTAGAGGATGACGTGAACCAATTGTATAGGAATACTACACGATATGAAGACTATGTGAATCCAACTATAGATGGAGTACTCAGTTGGAGGAGTATTAATTCCGACATGTCATATTCTGATAATGGAGTAGAAAATTGGCAGAAAATGTTGCATGAAGTCTCGACTAGAAGGTGCACCAGAGTTACACGTGTAGTAAGATGGATTGGGATAGAAGTAATACAACTTCCCACATTTACTGAAGAGGACAATCTAGAAAACTTCCTGATAGAGTTTTAATCATAGGTTTTGGATAGTCAGAGATTATTAGTGTTGGATATATCATTGAGAGACACACATGCACGATGGTGGGGTGCACATAATAAGGTAATTCAGGACTGGTATCAGTGTAAGAAACTGATGCACATAAGATTTGGTAGGATTCAATAGGATAGACCCTTACAGAAGTATGACGAAAGAGGGAACCCAAGACATAACATAAATTATTGTGTCAATAAATGGAGATTGGTGCCACCATAGGAATGGATGCATTATTTTATTCATATGTTGGAAGGGATACCTAGTAACTGGTACAAGGAGCAGGAAATGCACAGAGAAACTGTAAGTTGGGGTTCCATGCAACAAAACTTTATTAGGACATTTGCATTTGAAACTGAGAATCCATGGATGGATATAGAATTACAAAGGATCAAAGGGAATATATTTGAAGAGCATGGGGTATATACAATTACAGTAGACATATATTACCCAAAAGAAACACTTGAACAATTAGTGTATTGTCATCAAGTCACAGAGGACGAAGAAGTAGAGGAAAACCCACGTGACATACAAGTATTAGAAGGGGAAAGAGAAAGAGGGTTTGGAGGACCCCTGTTACAATCAGAAGATTTTACTACACCTATGAATATTAAAAAGGTCAATATTGGGACTGAAGAGAAGCCCAAGATAGCCAACATTGGAGATTATTGGGATAGTGAGACAATGGAAAATATAATTGAATTAATGCACAATTATAGTGACTTATTCCCAGCCACATTTTCATAAATGAAAGGGGTAGCATGAGAAATTGGGGAAATGAAGATACCCCTCAGACTAGATGCAAGATCAATTAGACAGAGACCATACAGATTAAACCTCATATATAAGAATAAGGTGAATAAAGAAATTGACAAAATGCTATAATCAAGAATCATAGATCCTGTGGAAGATTCAAAGTGGATTAGTCATATGGTGGTCCAGGAAAAAAATACTGGAGGGATTATGATATGTGTGGATCTGAGGAAATTAAATGATGCATGCTTACATGATCCTTTTCCTACTCCATTTACAGATGGGGTTTTAGAGAATGTGGGAGGAAAGGAAGTGTACTATTTCATAGATGGATTTTCAAGTTATCATCAGATCAGAATTCCTCTGGAGGACAGGTACAAAACTACATTTGCAATAGAGTGGGGGTCATATCAATACACAATAATTCCATTTGGTTTAAATAATGCACCAACAATATTTTCTAGAGTAGTAGTAGTTGCATTCAAGTATTTTATACAACAATTTTTAGAGGTTTATCTGGATGATTGGAAAGTATTCAGTTTATTGAAGGACCATGTGGAAATTCTGAGGTTAATGTTAGAAATATGTAGGAAATGTCAGATCTCATTGAACATTAAGAAGTGTATAATAAACACACCATTTGAAATCCTACTTGGGCACATTGTATGTAAATAGGGCATGATAGTAGACCCTGCAAAGATTGTTGTTCTTGTCAATTTACCACCACCAAAGTCAGCGTGCCAGATGAGAGAAACATTGGGCCACATAGGGCACTACAGGAAATTCATAAAGGGATATGAAAAGATTATTTCTCCCATGGAGAAGCTACTGAAGAAATATATCGGGTTTCAGTGGAATGTGGAATGATGAATGCCAAGAGAGCTTGGACATACTGAAAAAGAAGATGGTGACAACACCAATTTTGAGCTTTCTAGAGTGGAAAAAACAATTTCAAGTGAATGTGGATGCTTCATCCATTGCACTTGGAGAAGTTTTGGCACAACCAGGTGAATGAGACATTGATCACCCGATATCATTTTCTAGTAGAAAGTTATTTGAGTCTAAGCAGAACTATAATACTACAGAAAGGGAAGCTCTGGATATGGTATATTCCCTATAGAAGTCTAGACATTATTTATTGGATCAAAATTTTAAGATGTTTACAGATCATTCCTCTTTGAAGTATCTAGTTAACAAGGCAGTGTTGGGGGGGAGGATATGTATATGGTTGTTATTGTTTCAGGAATATGATTTTGAAATCATAGTAAAACTAGGGAAGTTGAATGCAGGACCGGATCATCTGTCAAGAATTACTAATGGAGAGGAGCTAGATAACTTGCAGAATTTTTTTCCTAATGCTAACTTATTTTCTGTTCAGATTGATAATGATTAATTTGTTGACATTGTTGGATTTTTTAGCACAGGAATGGCTCTCAATGAATTTACTGTCGTGCAGAAAAAACAGTTGATAGTGCACACTACAAACTATTAACTAGTTGCATGTCATTTATACAAGTTAGGTGCAGATGTAATTATGAGAAGATGTGTGATGGAGCATGAACACTTCATGGTGTTCGCAGAAGCACATGAAGGAATAGCTGGAGAGAACTACGCAGGAAATCCTACAACACAAAAGGTGTTTCCCGAAGGATTATGGTGGCCTATAGTACATAAGGATGAAAAGGAATACTGTCAGACCTGTGATGTCTATCAGAGGGTGGGAAAACCATCCAGAAGGGATGAAATTACACTTATTCCCCAAGTAACTTTACATGTATTTGATAAATGGGATGTGGATTTCATTGGACCCATTAACCCACCAACAAGGAGTTTAGGATCTAGATACATCATCACTGCGACATAATACTTAACCGGATGGGCAGAAGCAACCCTAGTAAAGGGTTGCAACACAAAAACTACATCATGGTTTCTCTTTGAGAACATGGTGACCAGATTTGGATGTCCCAGAATTTTGTTGAGTGATCAAGGAACTCATTTTATTAACAATACAATCAAATCTATGATAGAATAATTCAAGATACATCATCAAAATAACACACCTTACCATCCCCAGGAAAATGGTACAGTGGAATATTTTAACAAGATTCTAGAAAATATATTGACAAAGATTTGCAATGTGAATAGGGATGATTGGGATTTGAACGTATCAACAATATCATGGGCTTATAGGAATACATGAAAGATAATTATAGGACATACACCATTCAGACTAGTGTATGAGAAGGAAGCAGTGGTCCCATTGGATTATTTAGTACCTATTTTACGCATTGCAACAATCACTAACATGACAAAAGAAGGTGTTTTGTAGAAAATATTGGATCAGTTGATGGAGCTAGAAGAAGACAAAATTTAGCAGGATTTTAGCAAGAGGTACAAAAAATGAAGGATAAATCTTGGCATGATAGACACATAAAGAAGAAAAGATTTAAGGAAGGAGATATAGTTCTCCTTTATGATAGCAGGTATTTACAGTACCCTAGGAAGTTCAATATGCATTGGTTAGGGCCTTATCAGGTAGAGGCCATAAAAAATGGAGGTGTTGTGCAACTGAAATATTTTGCAGGGAAGAATATTAGAGGACTAGTTAATGGAATTCGATTGAAGTTGTATCAAGACAGTCAACCTAACAACCTGAGGTAAAAACAAAGAGAGAAAGTATGAGTATACATATTGTATATAGTAGATGTCAGAAGAAAAAGAAAAAAATCCCTAAAAAGAAGAAATGTAACAAAAAGACAAAAAGATAGGAGAATATTAGAGGTTTTTGATGTAATAGAATTGTTAGCATTAATAGTGCACTGAAAAAAAACCAGTGTTGAAGAAATTGCACGCTGAAAAGTAGTAGACAGGTTCAAAATGTGTAGCACACAGGAAAGAGTGAAAAAGTGAAAATTGTCAGTGTGGAACAAAATTCAATACTTTGTCCCGCTATAAAGTCAGAAAAGGGAGAAAATACATTCATTTGTGTTTTAGATAAGGATAAGAACAAAGAGCGAACCCTAAGCGCCAGAGAGTGAGCGTTCTTAACAACACATTAAGATTTGTAGCCCAGGAGTTCAGATTTTATCAAGATGTCGCTACCACGAGTTGGAGCACCAATTAGGGTCAGTCGAAACATGAGAAGCAATGATAGAGCGACGTAAACATGGAAACAAGACAAGTCGACAATGGTTGATGTGGATGAAATCCATACACCCGAATATGATCCAACTAGCACGTAAGTGGAGGAGGAACAAAACCCTTGACAGGAGGTCGGGTAGCTTGAGGAAGATGCATAAAGGACAGAGTCTGACGCATCGAGAGGAAAAGGGCCAAAACATGAGGAGCATGCCATGGGTTCAACGCAGCATGGCCTAGGGCTGAAAGAATAATAAGAAACAGAGAAATAGGGTGTACCATAGGTCAAGGTGTCATCCCTACAAGAGAAAAAGAAAGCTCAAGTTGAAAGTAGTATGTAAGGAATATCGCGCACACAAGTGGAATTGAAAATAGTAATGCCAAAAATCCTCGATGGATTGAAGGTAGACGATGAAATGATAGGAGGGGTGAATGGAATCAAGTTTTCAAACCATGATGTAATAGATACAGTAAAATTCCTGGATTTGGTGCAGCACAATTACATGGAAAGTAAAGGAGAGGGCCCATTAGGTGCGTCGCTGTTGGAACCCGCACAGTGGATCATGGGGATCTACAACATAGGGATTATGAATTTTCTAGATATACCACACTTTAGGCATGGTAAACATATCAATGGATGTGTGAAAAAACTCCTAGAAAGGGTGCATGGAGGTGTTTTATGGATGGATAGGCCAGTTCCTATCAATGTGGATTTGATCACATTTATTACTGGGTTACCCATGGATGGGGAGAAGCTAGAATAGTATATGGAGGAAAAAACTAAGGCAAAGGCCATCTCCAATGAAATCAAGGCGAAATATGGCATGGATAGAGGAAATAGAGGAATCAGGATTAGCGACATAAATGATCTCGTGACGAGATTTTCTACAAGGTTGCTAGGGTGAAAATTAATTCACAAATGCAGGAAGGAAGAAGTACCAGCAGGAGTGGTAGTGGTTGCAGCGTAGTGCATGAAAGAGATCTTGATGAGTTGGGCCCCTTATTTACTCAATTTTTTCCTGGAAGACTGTAAGGATACACAGGATTGGGGCTCTGAGTTCCACTAATTGTGGATACACATCCTCATTGGAGTTGTAGGCTGGAAAGAGCCAGTGTATAGTATGTTCCTTCAGAGAGTAGGAAAGTGTGGCGCAACCCAATAAACTTCCTTACGGAGAAAAACAGACCCAAAGATAAAGAAAGTGAATAATGATGTATTCTCTCTATACCTTTCGGGGATATAGAACCACTTAGCCAACACGTGGAGGATTTCCCCTGAGACAGTCTAAGAGTTTGGATAGGTTTCCAACTTTCAGGAAATGCGCCATAGCATGTGGTTGCAAGCCAAGAGGGATACTACGAAAGAATGGTAACTTTTGAGCTACTGCATGACGATGCAGGATATCCAAATACAAGTCTAGGATTGGTGTGATGAATGGAAGGTTCCATTAAGTCCAAAGAGAATTCCAACAATACAAAATGGGATGTAGGACAGAATAGTCCCCGCATAGAAGACAAGAAGAAATGGTGCCAAGAAGAAGAACAAGAAGAAAACACAAGGTTCAGTGTGGGGAAGCATCCCAACTAAAAAAAAATGTAGGATGCAGAAGAAGCCACAGGGTGGTTCCACACAAGGTCCATCGTGCACAAAGAAGACACTGAGAGATACAAAAGAATAGGTGCACATAGAAGAAGAAAGGATAGATACATAGGATATACCTGTGGAGGAAGAAATTGGGTAGGGGACAGGCATGGATACACATATGCTAGAGAAATTTGAGCCATCAGATTCCCAAAAGAAGAGAACAATGGAGTAAGTGAGTGGCTCTATGAAGAAGGAGAAGGCCCATAGAACACCACCTCACACATCATTGACATCAGATGATGTCGAAATAGTAGCCACGACAATTGAAGATTGGCTATCAGAGTTTGGAAGAATGTTAAGAAGCATAGGGATTCAATTTTTGGGTAGGTACAGGAGGTAAAAATTGCGCTGGAACAATTAAAGATCAAGGCAGAGAATCAACAGAAAGACACACAAAAAAATACTATGGAAGGAGTGTCAGCAAGGGAAACTATTTGGATCACGGTGTAAGGGATCAAAAACTTCATTATAACACCTGATATGTTGTATATTCACAAGGAGGAAACACAAAATCTGCTAAAGGATATAGAGAAATTGGAATTGGCATTGCCCAATATCTCGACAAAGGCATTGTACAAATTACATATTAGTGTCGTGCGGGAAATTCAATCTAGGGAAAGGTTGGATGCAATAAATCTACAGATATCCCAAGAAGAGAACATCTCATTTAAGGAAGAAGTTAGCAAAGAATGTCAAGAGAATAAGATAGCATAGTAGAAATTGGAAGATATGGAGAAATAAATTGGTGCAATATTCCAAACCATCCTAGACAATGCAGAGTTAGAGGAAGTATATTCTAAGGACAAGATGAGGAAAATAGTGCAGGCATTGAAGCAGTACAATGACCAAATAAAGGATATGGAGGAGCATGCAGTACCCACTACTCATCCATAAGTAAGAGTAGAGCGAGAGCAAGACGCAACAGAATCTACAGAGAATATAGCGCAGACTATACATAAGATGACATACTTGTTGGAAAAAAGTGTCCAATTGTGGAAAAAGTTACAAGAAGATGGAAGCTTGCATGAGTTGCAAGGAAAGGAGGATAGGGTCCATGCATCAATGGAAGACTTGAAATAGAGAGAGAAGGCAATGTCACTACCAGAAAAGATTAAGACAACTTCAGAAATGAAGAGTCTGCAGTGAGAAGAAAAGGTAGTGCTAGAAAATAAGATTGCAATGCAAACCCAGTAGGAGCCTCTGTAGGAAAAGGTTGAACAATTGGTCATGGAGATCGACACAGAAAAATCAAGGGTAGATCAGATAGGCTTGGAGGGAAGAGAAATATTGAAACCTCTAGTCACCATACAGATGGTAGAAGCCATGGCAGAGAAGAGAAACCAGACTCAGGAACAATACCAGCAAGCAACACAGATGTATGAAGCAATGGCATAGGAAGTGAAATATGCAGGATTCAGTGAGTGATTCAGGACGAGTCACAATGTTAGTGTTGGGGGTTTGTTTGCACGGGCAAATTTTGGGAAATAATTAAGGTAGTGTCGAAAAATGGGGAGCGGTTGGAAAGTGAGGAGCGTGCTGGAATTGGAAGAAAAGCAGTGCTGAAAATAGAGGAAAAACCGCGTCGACAAAAAGCAGTTACAAAGTGGACATACTATCATTGAGTAGCTGGAAAGTGGAAAAGCATCGACTTAGAGAATGGTTGGATCGTGGACTAGCCGATATTGAGTTAGTAGAAAGTGGACAAACCTAATCCGCTTAGGTTTAGGGTTTTTGTAAGTTCTTTGTCCCATTTTTTATATAAGTAGAATGTATTAGGACTGTGAAAAGAGTTAGTGAGTTATTCATTTAGGAATTCGGATGGTAGATGTTAGAATATGAAAGATGTGTGCTCGTTTTACCATTGACAATACCCTTGTCACCCAACCATAGGTCGAGGCCACCCTCCGAGCACCTTAACCTTGATAGAGAATCACTCTGGAAGCAAACCCTATGTTAGATAGACAAACAAAGGGTAGCGCACCTTTCCCCAAGGATAGCACATCACAAAGAGATGATTAGATAGTCCAAACCCTAGCCAAGAGATAGTCCAATTGTAACCGCTAGCTACAACATCTGCAATGACAACTCTCCTCCAAACCTGTGCAGAAACTGGGAAACTGCAATGCACACAAGATTGGGCACTGCAATTCTAAGACTATCTGCCGGAATGAGAACTGGCCTCCTGTATTTATACTAATTCTGGCTAACTGCCAAGGCTGACTTCTCATTTTGGGTATTTGTCCGACTTCTTCTCTTGGAGGCTAATAACCTAATATAAAGTATCTTCTTGAGCCGACAAGTCTTCTAGGGTTTTTAGCCAACTCATTAGGGTTTCTTCTTGCTTCCCGGAGTATTCTATCCTTGTTAGGTTTACACGTGGAGGTAAATACCTCCTGTAGCTACCATAATATCAACACTCCCTCCTAGCTAGGGAGATATTACAGGTAATGGTATTTGAGCACAAAACATACCATTCACCTGGTAGCATCAACATAGTGATATAGACTAGATCATGAGCACCATCATCATCATCAACTGCATCATCTCTCGAAACCACACTCTATCTGAGTAATCAGACATGATTCTCACTGCACAGAGTGATACAAGAGCCATTCTTCTAATCTAGAAGAGTAAATGTTCTGAACCATTTTCTGTTTGGAAAATCTTTTTTCATCATTCATATGGATGATAATTATTTCCAATAAACTGCTTGATAGTCTTCAAGGAAATCAGAAAAAAATAGAACACAACTGTGTCTATCTGTAGTAGTACATAACTACAATCCAATGGTACACTACCACACCAAGTAGACAACAAGTACTTGATTAGTAACGTATAGTCACGAACAGTGGAACACATCCACCACAATAGTATACATCTACTGTCATACAATATTCATAACAATCATCTTATATCAACCTGCACAGAAACAATGTCATGATATAAACTAGATCATCTAGGCCAATATTTCACTCACATCTGTGAGATATGAAAGAATATCCGTCCTCGGAGTAGAACAATGATATATATGGACTATTCTTCCCAAGCAAGGAAGAATAACTATCCTGTCTTCTGAACCTAGACCATTCCCCACCCTAGGCCATTCTTCCTACACTAATCAAAGTGCACCCTGAAGAGAATGTATAAACCCTAAGGAATGCCTGTCCCTGATTGCTGAGCTTGGAACATTCCCCACCCCAGGCCATTCTTCCTACACTAATCAAAGTGCACCCTGGAGAGAATGTATAAACCCTTAGGAATGACTGTCTGGACCATTTCCTCTGTTAACCACAAGAGGAAAATATTGTCCTGCATCAACTTCCAAAATGGACCATTCCTCATGTTAACCACAATGAGAAATAGTTGTCCAGCGAGGTAGGCTAGTCTTCTTGAGTAACCCTCAAGAAGAGAGACTTCCATAGACCACTCCCCATGTTAACCACAATGGGAAGTCACTGTTTATGATACATCAACAATCTAGACCATTTCCCATGTTAACCATAATGGGAAATCGTTGTCCGTTAGAGATCTCAATCCACTTTCTGAACATGAAAGCATCTGTCCAAGATGGACTATTTTTCAATCTTGAAAATGAATGTCCTCAATAGTATTTTCAGTGCTCCCTCCCAACCTGGGAGTCATCTCTTCCTTTTTCAATAAGGAAGTTGTCTCCACAAGATCTAGCTTGAGTATGCAAACTCTTTCATCTTGGATAGAAGCTTTACCAAAATGTCTGCTTATCTTCTCATCTGTGGAGATATGTATTGGAGAACCACTTTCTCCTTTCTATACTTCATCATGGATAATGTAATTCTTGATTTCAAATGTACTTTCTTCTGGAACACCTATTTTCTGTGAAGGCTTCATGTAGCTCTGAAAAACAGAGTATATCATTGTTGGAAAACTGGAACATATCCATGTGGCACTTATTCTATCATCATGAGATCTAATCTACTGAGTAATCATCTTGATGTTAAAAGAAATATTTACCACACTTCTATTGTGCACTGGAGGTTCTCCACCAAGTTATCTTCTTCTATCTGCATATAGGGGTCTCTTTCTAGTATGCCTCAAAGTCTTGAGATTGCTCTTCATATGCTCTTTATTCAATTTCTCTGGAGAACATTCTTTGCATTCATCTTGATGTAGAACTCCAACTCATGGATGTTGCAGATGATATAATGACTTATGTAGAGATAAGTCTGGTTTACTGGAACAAGTAATCATCATAGTCTTCTCCCTCCATCTAGGAGAACCTCTAGCTTTGGATCTCGCAATGATTTCATTCATAATTATTCCATACACTATTCTTCATCATGACTTTCAGTTCCTCTGCTTGATTGTTTTTATTGAGTTTATATCAGGATGATAATCTTGTGATTCTTGATATAATGATTGGTTGTTCTGGCTTCTCTTTCTTTCTTGGAATCTTCATATGTTTCTTTAGTTCTCGGGTCCATGGAGTTTCTTATATATTCCTTGACCTAAAGATTCCATTATAGGATCACGGATGTGGATGGACAACCAGGAATACTTTAAGGCTTCTCTTTGAATAATACGTATTGTCTTTCATGGCTGCTATCATGGATATATACTTCATCATCTTCAATGGATTATAGGATTAGCTCCCTCCTAATCCTTGCTTCATGTATGAGTGCATATAATCGACTCCCTCCATCTAACAAAATCCATGCTTCCATTTGAATCCTTATTGTCTTATACAATATATAATTGCCTATTTTGTCTAACAGAGTCCACGCTTCCGTCTTTTTGTCTTCTACAAAACGTCATAAGTCTTTTTCCAATTTCCTCTTGATTGTTGACTTCTTTCTATCTTTTGCTTCTTCTAAGTCTCTTCATGATTGATTCGTCTTATCTTACAATAGATTCCACATGATTTTTATTTCATCCTTTCATGTGTATTATCTAATGATATCCATTCTTATCTTGTTGTTACTCCATAGGTATAGTTCTTCTTGGAACACATTATCTTCCAAGAGATAGATATGTACAGAGACGATGAAAACAAGATATGTACAAGAAATAAGAAGAGTTTTGTTACCTTTATAAGAAGAAGTCTCTTCCATCCTGCTTAGTCTTCTTTGTAGGTTCCTTTTCTTCAGCAATTGATGCTTCATGTTTCTCCTTCCTTTTCTTTAGCTTGGGACAATGATTCGTGTAGTGACCATACTTTTGACAGTTGAAGAATTGTACTTCTGAAATGTCTTTCTCTTGATTTGGCTTCCTCCTTGAACCAAACTTCCTTTTGTTCCTGAAGTTCTTGAATCTTGTTGTGAAGGCTTGA
>SNQJ01S0004191.1:121026-139319 GCA_010110895.2 Picea sitchensis | reverse complement strand
ATTTTCTTTTTCTTAGTTTTTCTTAGCTTTTAATTATCAAAAAAAAAATTAAATTATATATTTTTTGCTAAATATTCAAAAACAGTGTTATTTAACTACAATTATTTTCTATGTATTGAAGTAAAGCTAAATAATGTGTTAAAAATGATGTTTTCCACTATATTTTAAAAGTATGGAACCATAAATTAATTAAGGAGACACAATTATATGAAAAATCATAATCTTAAAAAAGTAAATAGCAAAAAATATTTTTAAGATTGAAAGAAGCATGGAAAAATGACTAAAAACATTGTTAAAAACAAATTTGAAAATTTTGAAAATAGATGAAACATAACCTTTTAAAAAAATAATGTGGAATCATTATGGATCAGAAAATTTAAAATATCAAAAAACCACTTAAAAAGGGAGGCAGATTCTACCAGTAGCACCATTTTTTAAAACGGGGTAAAAAATGTGACCTCCCTAAAAATGAGAACTTTATAGATTTCTCGTTAAATTGGTAACTATGTTGGTTGTGTGTGAAACAATATATGCCATGACATTTCAATATACCTCATGCATGTGGGATAATTGTTTCAGAGTTGAAGATTGATGGTCTAGATCTCCCTATTTGCAAATCAATGGTTATTGAGTGTCGACTTTAGGCAACCATATTTTGAGCTATGGGAATCCAAATCAGGCCCATGATAGCCTATTGGAAAGATATTGAGCAGGAGAAGAGGTTGGAAGAGGAGTTTAGGTAGGATCAATGAAAAAAAAATCACTGAAAATGCAAAGAACGAAGGGCCACGAATTTGAAGAGGAATAAATTGTGCAATGTTCAGGAATCCATAACTTGAGTTCCAGGAAACAAAATCAAGCATAAAAGAGAATGATAGAAAGTTGGAGTAGAGGAAAAGAAGACGGAAGAATATTTTACCAAATTGACACCAAAACTCTGAGGAAAATTAGAAGAATAGAAGAGGGCACATCCAAGTAGAGCCAACGATAGTTTTAAATAAATATCACTGATGAACAACCTTAGAGTCAGATTGACTACTCTGAAGTCTCTTTAACTTCTGTTTGTATCACGTTTATATTCATTTATGAAATTGTATGAGGAATTCAAGTCATTTAATGAGATAAAATAAGCAAGTTGAAGAGACAATAAATGTTGGTTGTTGCAGAAGGTGAAAGGTATTATTTGTTTTATAAAAGGAAGATCATTGAATGTAATAAAGGGATTTTTTCCATTGTATACAAGGATAATGCTCTTATTTCTTGATATATAAAGAACATAAGGCATTTGAGATCATAACCTTTTTCAAATTTATTAGGGACTTTTCTATTGATGTATTTGTTGTGGGATTTTTTGAATTATTTTCATATAAATTGTTTCTCTGTGTTGTATTTGTAATTACTCATATTGTTATGATTTATGATGATTACAATAGTGATGTTACAAGTTTTATATGCAATTAATTGGGATTAAATCTGTGATTTCATTATGTTAATGTGTTGTTGATTGGTATGAAATTTTTCATTTTTGAATAACACTATCAATGACTGTATTCATTCTTATTAGTTTTTCTCATGCGGGGTCAGTTAGAAGTAGATGGATTAGTTAATTTGATTTCATTTTAGATTATATTTAGAGTTAATTAGAATTATTTTGGGAGGGAGACTACTATCTTTACCTTTTTCTTCTTTGAATTCTTAGTGACAACCAAGCCTACATATTGGTCAGAAACGTTACACCAAACAAAAGTGGTTATGATTGGGACCTGCTATCAAGCGTTCTCCCTTACCTACTTGACAAGACATTTGACCCATCAACATAAATGGTGTTAGAAGGAGGGAACTTGACAAGTTGAGTCATTAGAGTCGTTCTTGTTAAATCTTTTTATTTATTAATGTATCCTTCCCAAATCTATTTCTGGATATGTGTTTCTCTTTCTCTATCTCGTAACCCTCTTAGAAATATATGTAATCTCTTGTCAAAAGTTAAATTTGATGGGGAGAATGATGTTGGAGAAATTTCTATTTTCGACACACTAGTTCAGTGGGAGTTAACTGACTTGTTCTATTTAGACTTTCTATTTTTACCATCACTATTATGCATGCATGCATTCCTAAGGAAAGCTATCTACTTGATTGTTTTTCTTAATTATGGAATGCTTTGCCTTATATATGAGTGTATTCCACTCATTCATTGTATCATATTGATCATGATCTAAGTATCAATCATCATCTCATTGGAGTAGTGTGAATATATTTTCTCATTATTCCATATTGAATCTCTCTTATTTTCTTGATAAGATTTGTTTGTACTTGCTTTAGCTAGATCTCCTGTGCAAGTTTCCATGAAACACTGACATGGTATCAGAGCTATGCTACTTGGAGCAAGCTAGACAAGCCAAAGAATAAGGAAAATCAGAGTTTCGGCGAGCTAAATCCGTGGTCATAAATTTCAGCAGTTATTTCTCCCAAACTATTACGTTTTTTAGGAAACAACCCGAGATGAAAGTAAGTTAGCCCCTTCTGGAAGTGGATTTTCAACTATTTGGTGAGATTATTTACCGTTTGCTCAGAATGTGAGTTGCAAGATAGCCTCCTGAAACTGATACGAATTTGTGGCCATACCTTTCCACATTCATTGCTCCCAAAATATTACGTTTTGGAGGAAACAACCATAATGGAAAGTAAATCGGCCCATTTTGGAAGTGGGGTTTCAACCATTTGGCGAGATTCCTCACTGTTTTCTCAGAAAGTGAGTCACAATATCATCTCCTAAAACTGATACGAATTCTTAATTTCTTAATTTTTCACTTGCAGATTGAGAGTAATTTCTTAGGGATTCTTAGAAACAGTGGGAGAGATGGATATGACAACTATTATATAGTCAAACTTGGTGGTAATCCTCACACCATACAATTATTTTGATTGGAATCCCAAGGAAACATTCCAACTCAAAAGAAAAGGACTGTATAATTTGACGATGGTGATAGAAACAAAACCTACATCAACAATTGAGAAGATGAGATGGGCGAACCGTAAGGATGAGGCCACAAGACTACTTCTTAAGTTAATATCCACTAATTTGTGGTTTCATGTTGCTGCATGCAAGTCTCCAAATGATATCTGGGCCACCTTGGAAGAACTCTTTGGAAAGCAGGATGAGATGTGAGGTCATATGCTTGAGGTAGAGTTGAATGCCTTAGACCCTAAAAGTTTTGATAATATATAATATTTTTTTACTAAATTTAAATCTTTTATATTAAGCTTGGGTGAATGTGGTATTTATAAGTCTACACAAGAGAAACAACTTATTCTAACAATCTTGGCCAAGATAGGACCAGAATACATTGTATATGTCTCCAATTTTCATTCTGGCAGATGTCTTTTTGGAGCAAATTGGAAAATGCCTACGTTGGCTCAGTTCATTGAGTCTCTTACACAAGAGTAGACAAAAATCATACATATGGGTCTCATGAAAGATCCCAAATCACATGCACTCACCATGAAAGATGGAAAAGGGTCATTCAAACAAAATAGGAAGGAGGGATATTCCAAATCCTTTAATGATTCTTCAGGTTCCGAAGACTCTTCAGAGTCCAAGAAGAAGAAGAAGAGAAAGCAGTGCACTTATTGAAATAAACCGAATCATGAAGAATCCACATGCATGAAGAAACAAATCGATCTTATGGCACATGCACTTCAGCAGAAAAACCTTGGAAACTTCATTCCAGAGGGAGTCAAGAAGCAAAAGGAAGAAGATCCTTATCCTAAGAGAGGTAATCATCATGCTCTTGTTGCAATTAATTCCTCATCTGATTCATGGATTATAGATTCTAGTGCAACCCATCATATGACAGCGAAAGAGGAAGTTTTCTCTTCCTTGAGTCCATGCTCAAGACCCCCTATTCTCATTGGGAATGATACTCCAGTAACAGTAACATGAGAAGGGAGAGTGGAACTCCACAATGGCAGTTTTGAGAATGTTTTACATGTTCCAAAGATTTATATGAATCTTCTCTCAGCTTATCAGATCACTCAGAAAGGAAAAAAGGTTGAATTTACATCAGAGTCAGTTTCAGTAATTGACATGCATGACAATTCCATTATTGCAATTAGTGAGGTGGATCACAAGTCAAGGTTGTATAAATTCACTAAGTTTTTTGACGATGACTCCTCTATTCTACTTACACATGAGGAGAGTACTTTGCATGCACCTCCAGTGCAACATACATGTACTCTTGTTATTCCATCAATTTCAGACATCATGGACGATTCCATACACTCAGATTATGTACATGGAAATAAGCAGTTAGTATAGCCATATAAAAAGACAACGCTAAAGCTTCAACAGATTCCCAAGAAGGAACAAACCACACTTCAAGCAATAAGAAACCTTGCAAAGAATCCATTGGATTCTAGGATGACTCGATCTTAGCATGAGGAGCCTTCTCATGTACTTTCAGCTTCAAAACCTGCAATGCCCATGCATTTCTATATGGTTCAATCTATTGATCCACATAACTACAATAGGGTTGTGGGAAATCCATTATGGCAAGAAGCCACGCAGAAGGAGTATGAATCACTCTATAGAACCAGACTTGGAATCTGGTTCCACGTCCACCAGAAAGGAATATTTTCAGGTGCAGATGGGTCCATAGGATCAAGAAGTACAAGGCCTGACAAGTTTCCAAAGGACTTCATCAGATCCACAAAGATTTCTACATCTTCACGAAGACTTTCAATGAGCAGAAGTTTTAGAATTTGTGGGATTGTCTTGCAGTGAAGAACACAGTTGCCTAGCAACTGTCATTTTCTTCTTTTGATACATTATCTTTTGAGGGGGGCCTTTTTTCCCATGTGGTTTTCCCTCTTTCCTCACTTTTATTGAGTGTTCATTAGTTGCATTGTACATGAGTACCTAAAATGGCCTAGTAGTCGGGACTCATTTTTTACTCCATAGTGATGTTCAGGGGGGGTGTTGGAGAAATTTTTATTTTTGACACACTAGTTCAGTGGGAGTTAACTGACTAGTTCTATTTAGACTTTCTATTTTTACCATCACTATTATGCATGCATGCATTCCTAAGGAAAGCTAACTACTTGATTGTTTTTCTTAATTATGGAATGCTTTGCCCTATATATGAGTGTATTCCACTCATTCATTGTATCATATTGATCATGATCTATGTATCAATCATCATCTCATTGGAGTAGTATGAATATATTTTCTCATTCTTCCATTTTGAATCTCTCTTATTTTCTTGATAAGCTTTGTTTGTACTTTCTTTAGCTAGATCTCCTGTGCAGGTTTCCATGAAACATTGACAAGTGAAACATCTACATATGAACACATTTTTTCAGTTATGGAAATCAATTTGGTGTTAAAATATTACTAATAAAGTTGTCATATGCAGGTTGTTCACTTATAATTGTGTAGGCCTAGTCAAGCCCTAGTCTCAGAATTTGTCAGAAACCTCTATTAACACATGGGATAAATTGATGTGTGAATTTCTATATGGTTTTGAGAATATGGTTATGCCAAATCGCGTGAAGAAATTTTAGAGCTTAGGAAGAAAAAAGATGAATCTTTAGAACACTTTTCTTTAAGGTTTATGCATTTTCTCTATAGACTTCATGTGGATGATATTCCCTCTATCAATAATTCGCTTCTACTTTTGATTTATGTTTCCCATGAAAAATATCAGCTAGTAGATGAAGAATCCAAGTCATTCCTTCATGTTACTTTACATGTTCATTTGGATTTCCATGAAAATTGTGAAGGTACTAATGATGTGGTTGAAAAACATACATTGGGACCTTTCATCACTCTAGATGATATAGATAAGATGGGACATGATTTTATAGAAGAAGCATGTGTATCCTCCCACCCTTCCATTCCCCCAGTTATTCATCGTGATGAAGAAGAAACCTCTTGTGTTCGTAAGGTTGAGTTAAGATTTTTCTATAGCTGACGAAGATGAAGGGTTTTTTGTTGATAATGAGGCACTTTTTCTCACACTGATGGCTATGTCAGATTCTCATTTTCCTCTTTTATCTTTTTCATCATAGGAAATGGAGGAGGAAACTATGGAGAATCATGAATAAAGTTGCCATAAGACTTAAGATTTAACAACCACCTCAAGAATCAAACATATTGAATCTAACTCATGTGTTAATTATTGTGGTGTGGAACACTCTTCTCTTAGTTTGATAGAAGATATTTAAGAAGAATATCTTGGGGTCACTACCTCAGACCATATAGGTAATTATCTCCCTAAGATCATTCCTGAAACCTCTTGTTCTCAAAATTATTATGATTTGTGTAATACCCCAGGTTGAGCCGCGATTTCAATTTACATATAAGTTGGTGGGCCATGATTCTTTGGGCTAGAGTTCCTTTGTAAATATGTTTTGAGGCCGAAGTTTCTGTGTGATTATTAGGCTAGAGATCCTAGATCACTAAAAGGCCAATATGCCTATATTGTAATATGTAAACACTCATATTATCAATAAAATACATCACTTCTATAGACCGACCAGAAGAAGGAGTACAGGGGGTTAAACTCCACTAGAAAGGGAAGGGGCGCTAAGAGTCTAGGAACGGGGATAAACTAAGGGGTATTAGGCCCAATGGAATATTATATTAATATTCCTTAAAGCCAAAGTATGGATATGAATATATCCTAAGTATAAAATTGGGTACAAGGGATTTTATTGAGTGCCATGTGTCATAAAGGGCACATGAAAATATATTTGGTGGATTTAGTACATTTCTCCATGATTTGATCATCATGCCTTCATCATTTATTGATTGATAATCATTCCATCATTCTACCTTACCATCCATACACTATTGTTTCCATCACCATACATGTACTTGATATTGTTGTTGTTGAAGAAGCACATATTCATGCTCATATGTTGTGGAACGGGTGCATTGTCAGGCGCATGAGTAGTTTCTCTGGGTGAGAAACTATTGGGAATTACTCCCTGGTACACTAGGTAATAACTATAGGGCTATGAGACTTCATGTCCGGCCTCTTGTTGAAGCCATGGAAGGGAAATGGGACAGCTGAAGAGATGTTGAGGAAATAAGGGGAATACTTCCTTCGGTGGGACAGACATGTGGCGAATGAGGGACTATACGCTAGTTGTAGAAGTTGGGAACCTTGGACTAATAAATTGTTCTAATTATTAGACCCGTTTCCTCTAGATTTGGCACCTAAGTCTAAGAATTGTGGCTATTGAAAAACCTTAGAGTAGCTTAGTAATCCTTTTCCCTGGTGGAGTTTCAGCCCCAGCTCAGGGGTGACCCACTGTTGAGAGCTATGAGTAGTGTGGTATATGGGTGGGAGGAACATGGAATTTATGCACGTAGTTGGTGTTTAATTTACAAAATATAAGTTTATCTATGTGTTTATTTAAATGTTGTGTTATGAATTATGTTGTTTCTGTTATAGAATCTCTATTATTAATCATATTTATGAATTAGCGTTGTTATCTTGCATAACTTTTTTCATATGCAGAGAAGTTCTATTTAATTAAATGGTACCAAAAAACAAATTGAGTTCCTGGTAATGAGGACATTATAAAGTGGTATCAAAGCTCTAGTTTCAACATTGAGCCTACATGGGTTGAGTTAATATAGTGTTGAAGATGGAAATTGAAGAAAATGAATTTATGGAGTATGTTTGAAGAAAGTATTCTTGTGAAATTGGAAGAATTTCAGGGGTAAATTTGAAAGGGTCAAGCCCAAGAATTAGAAACAATCAATTTCAGTTATAATTGGGGCATTTGTGTGTCATAATGGCCGAATTCCAAATTTGTCATGGAAGTCATGGCAGAATTGAGAAAAATCCCCAATTCCATAAAGGAATTGAAAAATCTTGATGCCCAAGTAGAAACAATCAATTTCAGTTCTAATTGGGGCATTTGTGGGCCATAATGGCCGAATTCCAAATTTATCATGGAAATCATGGAAGAATTAAGAAAAATCCCCAATTCCATAAAGGAATTGAAAAAACTCCATGCCCAAGAATGTTGACCTACCTCGCATACAATAAATTGATATTTTCAAATGTTATTTGGTGCTCATAGAGACTAAAATTAGTCGAATTGGGAATTCCTAGAGCCACATGGTGAAATTGGGTAAAAGCCCCAATTTATGCAACATAAATTTGAATGAATTCGACAGGAAAGGGGCGACAATTATTTTTCATAAGTCGAATTAGAATGTACATAGAAAAAATTGGCCATATCGATCTTAAATAAAAATCTGCAATGGCAGCCTTAAGAGTTTTTTTTTAAATTGGGAATTTTTAGGAAAATTTAAAAAATTTCAAAAAAAATGGGAATTTGGTAATTTTTTTGTACAAGTGGCGTCAGTCTGACATGGGGGCCATGCACCAACTGACGTGGTAGAGTGGTGATGTGTACTACCATAGTGGTAGGTACATGGTGGCATGGTAGAAAGCATAGTCATTATGTGGTAGTGGTGGCGGTTGACGTGGAACTTAAGTGGCATACTGAGGTGGAAGCGTGGTACACTCACATGGCTTGTATTATTAAGAGTGGGTGGTCATGTGGGGTTAGGATAACCCAATTAGAGGACCATGGTTAGGTTTTGTGGCCCCTCCCCCATGTGTTAATGTTTGGTTGGGCATGGTTAGGTTTTGTGGCCCCTCCCCCATGTGTTAATGTTTGGTTGGGTAGAGGGGACCACAATGCGACGTGGGTCATCGATCATCATCAACTCCCCCTAAACCTTCATCGTCAAATCAACGCAAAGTAAAAATTCACGTGCACATGGTGAATGGGTACGAGATGGGGCCCACCCATCCCTATGAACCAATGATATGTGTGCCAAGAAATAAAGGAGGAGGTAAAGGAAGGTAGAGGGAGTGGACAAGGAAAGGCCAAATGTGAAATGAATCTGACATGGCACCACCTCAGAGCACCAAGTGGACTCAGGAAACCACAACAACATCCTAGTCAGCTAAATTCTCAAAAAATGATGAATTTTTCCAGAAAATTAGAGTGTTTTTCCAAGTGTTCAACTTACAGGACATTTTCGAAGGCCTAAGTGGAATTTTTGAGAATTCAAATTCGAAATTGTCTCTCCTTTTAGGATACATAGTTTTTTCATCTGAAATAATAGAGCTCAAAGAGATATTTTCATGTAGCCCCCCTACCTCTCCCAGGGTTTGCTCGAACTCCCTATCTAGGATCGTTCAAGAACTGGAGTTGGATTGACTCTTATGGCCCCTTCTGGATCCCCAAACAAGTTTACACAATCCCCGTTCTTCCTAAATCTCAGGTTCTCCAAAAACTCCCAGACGTTTTTTGAACCCTCTTTTTCCTTTTCTAAAAATTTTGAAATTTCACAGGCACTAGCTCCCTTCGCTAAGCCCCTTTCCTCATATAACCTCGGGCTGTGACCCAGGTCTTAACTCAAGAAGCACTGAACTTTCAGTCTTCGGGACTCTTGGCACCCACACTTTTCCAAGCTCCCGAAGTGTTATGCCTCCGAGTTCACAGGATTTCTCCATGTGTCCACCTCCAAATCGATAGCTAGAAAATATTTTTGGCCTTCAGGTCTTTGGTAACTCCTGGTCAACTCTCCGTTCTCCCCTTGCTTATAAATCCTTCATTTGTCGAACCCTTCTTCCATATGACAACTATCGATTAGATCGACGATCTGGATGGACTATAGGACTCCGGGTCTCTAGGCATCCTCCACTCCTCATCTCTTTATCCCAAATAACAAACCTAGAGAGGGATCAATATGTTGTCGTGTGTCCCTCCAATATGACGGTCATGATGGGGTTTGGTCGTTCTGTCCTTTGGAATCCTAGATTATGGGGCTTCACCTCTAGATCTTTCTAAATCTCTCTAGCATCGGAGTGTGGGATCGTGTGACACGTGTCCCCATGATATCTAACGACCACGATTGATTCATACCTTATGGGGCTTTGAAATCTACCATGCTTAAATCTCGTGCAGCTTTTGTGGATCTGACAATTGTCATATCCCCACCAACTTCTTGAACATATCTTGTTTGTCCACTCCTTTCCTTCGATAACCTTCCTCTCCATGGTCCCGATGTCTGGACATAAGATTCAACGACCCATATTTCTCCTAGCGACCGATCCAACAATGCTTGTAGCATCTCCTCTGCTATATGCACTCTTCCCTTATGATGAGGGACTTTGAAAATATTCAAAGGTTGTAACCTTTGATCCTCATACGAGCCTGACTACTTGGGTGTCAACTTGCATTTTCAATAAAAGTTATCCCTCCTAATCTTAAATTTCCAAGGTATATGAGACCTCTGTCTCCCCTCTGTGCACTTCTTCTGAACTTAAAAAAATGTTCAGACTTAGAATTTTCTAAGTCTTTTCTCCTTGATGCTTATTGTGGCTATATCTCCTAATATTCGAACTTGAGACAAGGTCGCCTCCTCATACGACTCTTGCATTCGTTATCTCTTCTGAGCTTGAAACTTTAAAACAAGTTTTCATTGCATGAACTCCTTGCGCTTTCCTCACGGTCCAAGACTTGGATTGTTCTCGGTCTTCTAAACTCTTTGAAGAGATTCTATGCATAAAGGAAATATCCCTTTTGAGCTTATGAACTTATTCAGACCTCAAAGGGTTCAATCCCTTTTCTTCTCAAAGGTATTCTTGGTGCCCTCCTGACAACCTCCTGCTCAATGCACTCCTTGCAAAGCTTACAAAGTATTCAACAACTTTGTTTCCTGTGATTTCTCTGCACAATGTTTCCTCTAGAGTGTTCAGTAACTCTTAGGCTCCTTTTGAAATTAAGATCGCTCTGGTGTGCCCTCCTGGCACATTCTCCTCTAAACTCGAACAAAATTCAGATGTGCACTCCTTGAGATGACTTCACATAGTTTCAACTCTACATTGTGCATTCCTTGCACAAGCCTAAAAGAACCTAGAACTCTCAGAAAACTCACAAAGATAGAGAAGACTATATTCTTCCTCCAAATTGAAATCTATTCATACATCTACAACATTCACATAAACATAGTAAAAACACATTGAGAAGAAAACACATAACTCATATAAAAATAGAGAATTAGATGCAAGAAAAATTGTTTATTTGTATTAATATCTAAATGATTGAATACAATATGTGAAGGATGGAATGCAACAAAGTCTCATCTCTCTTATCCTCTATCCTTGGCTTACAATGACTTACGACCAAAATTCAATAGCCTTTATTGGGAGTATATTACACTCATTTATACATGAGGGAGATCAATGAGATTTCCCTCCAAGCTACACTAGTGGTGTCTAATCACCATTACAATGCCTAGATACTAAGGACCATTACAATCAGTGAATGTACATATACTTTGCAAAGTCTCAACTTGGATATTCTCATCCTTACATAAATTAATTACAATTAAATACATTGAATTTTAAAATTCAAGGGAAAAATGAGAGTGTTTCCGCCTCTCTCTCCCTTCTTGAATGTGCGTTGATGTGTTGCATTGTTGTCACATGTTGAGGTGGAAATATTCTCCTGCATCATACTCTACTACTAAGAAATTAATGAGCTCCTACTCATGAGCTCCTCTGCCTTGTTGAAATCCTCCAGGGTCCCATATTTGAATTTGGAGTTGTCCACCTGCTCCTCTTCACTGTTGCTAATGTTTCTTTGTTGTTGCAGGTTATATCATGGTCAACTTCCATATGTTTTTGACTATCTTATCTATTGATCTCAACATCATCTCTCTAATATCCTCTATCACCTTATCCAGGTGGTCTAATGGTTGGCTCCTCCTTGCTAGCCTTCTCTATTGCACCTCCCTATGCACATCAAAGGGAAGATCATCTTGATATCCCATGCTTCTTTCATTTAGTATGGTACCAACTTGCCACTCCTATGTAGACTCCAAATTTTTAGCCTCCTCATTGATCTTCTACCCATCTATCTCCTCTGACAATTCATTTTTTGTCTGTTCCTCTATCTCTTCTCGTGCTGGCACAAGTCCAGCTTCATCCAGCTTCTCCTTTGGCTGGAATTTCTCCTCATTGTTCATGACTACATTACTATGGAAGCCTACCTCTAGTTCTGGATGGCATATCCAATCCTCCAGAAATTTCAATTCTTTCTCCCATTGAGGGAGAATTTGATCTATATGCTCCTCTTCCTTCATCTCCTCTTAGGCAGATGTCAATTTCTGCACCATCTCCTCCTCCATGATAGTATGCATTGTTTTTCCTTCATCTTCTCCACTCTCAACACATGCTCTAGCCTTAACTTGGTTTCTTGGCAGGAATACCTCAATTCCCCCAATGATCAGAATTCACCTTTGATCCTCCTCCTCTAGGGTCGAATTATTTAACTTCTCACCATCTTCATTCATGTGGTATGCAACCCCACATGAACTCTTATTATCATGAGGCATCTATCCAGCCTCTTTTTCTTCTCCTACCATCTCTCCTTACTGACCTAAACTCATATCTGAGCTCCCGATACTTTCAGACAGTCTCATCCCATTTCCCTTTCCCACTTGGAAAACTGGGATTTCTCCTCTGTTGTCCTGGCAATTCATGAGATCTTCAATAGATCTCTCCTTATTTCCCACCTATAAATTTGAATTTTCTCTTTTTCCCACCTAGAAGCTCATGATATCCCTAATTGATCTCTTCTCCTCCTCATCACTGAGGTTCTCAACTTGCCTCAGCCACCTCCTCAGTACCTATAGTTGCCTCTTGGCCAACAACTACTCTATATTCCACCTTTCTCTCCTACTTAAGGGCCACTCATATTTCCAGCCTCCTTGTGTTGCTTGCTACATATTCAACATCATCCTCTTCATTTCTGCTCGGGTCTCCTTGATATCATTATCCATATGTTGGAGGTCTTGTCCTTGACCACGCCTATGGCCCTCAGTAGCCATTTTCCTCCTCTTCCTTCCCTCTGGGAAAATATGTTGATTAATCTGCAACTGAGAGCACCTCCAACTTTCTCCTACATCCCACCTGAATGTCAACTAACTGTTGCACATTTGCACACAATCATCCACACACAAAGCATCAATATTGTGTCTCTCCTAACCTTTTCATGTTTTCTACAAGAAAAAAGATGCTCTGATACCACTTGATGATATCAGACTATCTCCTTCACCTTCTTCCTACATAACCCAAATTGTAAGCTCTGATACCACTTGATGGTATCATACTAAAACCCTCTTTCACACAGAGCACAATTTGTGACTCTGATACCACTTGATGCAAGCCCCCTACCTCTCTCAGGGTCTGCTCGATATCCTGGTCTAGGATCATTCAAGAACTGGAGTTGGATTGAGTCTTAGGGCCCCTTCTAGACACCTAGACAATTTTACACAGGCCCCTTTCTTTCTAAAGTGCATGTTCTCCAGAAACCTGCGAACATTTTTTGAACCCTCTTTTTCCTTTTTTTAAGATTTTGAAATTTCACAGGCACTAGCACCCTTCGCTAAGCCCCTTTCCTCATATGATCCCAGGCTGTGACCCAGGGATTAACTCAAGAAGTGATAAACTTTAAAGCTTCAGGACTCTTGGCACCCACACTTCTCCAAGCTCTCAAAGTGTTATGCCTCCGAGTTCACGAGATTGCTCCACGTGTCCACCTCCAAATCGGTGGCTGGAAAATATTTCCGGCCTTCAAGTCTTTGGTAACTCTTTGTCAACTCTCCCTTCTCCCCTTGTTTTTTAATCCTCCGTTCATCGAACCCTTCTTCCAGATGACAACTATCGATTAGATTGACGATCTGGATTGACTATGGGACTACAGGTCTCCAAGCATCCTCCACTCCTCTGCTCCTTATCTCGAATAACGAACCCATGGAGGGCTCAATAATATACCACGTGGCCCTCCAATATGATGGTCATGATGGGGTTTGGGCCTTCGATCCTTTGGAAGCCTGGCTTATGGGGATTCACCTCTAGATTTTTTTGAAGCTCTCTAGCACTAGAGTGTGGGATCGTGTGACACATGTCCCCATGATATCTAGCGACCACGCTTGATTCGAACCCTCCAAGGCTTTGAACTCCACCGCTATTAAATCTCATGCATCTTTCATGGACCTGATGGATATCATATCCCCACCAACTTCCTGAACATATCCTTTTGGTATTCTCCTTGCCTTTGATAACCTTCCTCTGCATGCTCCTCTTGTTGTCTGGACGTAATATTTGATGACCTAGATTTCTCTTGACGGTCGATCCAACGATGCATGTAGCATCTCCTCCGCTATCTGCACTCTTCCCTTCTAATGAGGGACTTTGAAAATATTCAAAGGTCACAACCTTGATCCTCATATGAGATTGACTACTTGGGTCTCGACTTGTGCTTCCGGGAAACGTTAACCCTCTTGAGCTTAAATTTCTGAGCTATATGAGACCTCTATCTCCCCTTTGTGCACTTCTTCTGAACTTAAAAAAATGATCAGACTTAGAATTTTCTAAGTATTTTTTCCTCGATGCTTATGGTGGCTATCTCCCCTAATCTTCAAACTTGAGACAAGTTTTCCTCCTCATATGATTCTTGGGGTTGCTATCTCTTCTAAGATTGAAACTTTAAAACAAGTTCTCCCTGCGTGAACTCCTTACGCTTTCCTCACGGTCAAAGACTTGGACTATTCTTGGTATTATGCACTCTTTGCAGAGATTATGTGTGCAAAGGAAATATTCCTCCTGAGCTTATGAACTTACTCATACCTCAAAGGGTTCAATCCATTTTCTCCTCAAAGGGATTCTTGGTTCCCTCCTAGAAACCTCCTGCTCAATGCACTCCTTCCAGAGCTTACAAAGTATTCAAAAACTCTATTTCATGTGATATTTTTGCACATTCTTTCCTCTAGAGTGTTCAGTAATGATGAGGCTCCTTCTGGAATTAATATCACTCTAGTGTGCCCTCTTGGCATGTTCTCTTTTGAACTCAAACAAAATTCATATGTGGACTCCTTGTGCTGACTTCACAGAGTTTCAACGCTTTGTTGTGCACTCTATGCACAAGCCTAAAAGAACCTAGAACTCTCAACAAACTCACAAAGATAGAGAATTCTATATTCTTCTTGCAGATTGAAACCTATTCATACATCTACATCATTCACATAAACACAGTAAAAACACATTTAGAAGAAAACATATAACTCATATAAAAACAGAGAATTAGATGTAGGAAAAACTATCTGTTTGTATTAATATATGAATGCTTGATTACAATATATGAGGGCTATACTACAACAGAGTCTCAAATCTCTTCTCCTCTCTCCTTGTCTTACAATGATTTACCTCCAAACTTCATTAGCCTCTACTTAGCGTATATTACATTCATTTATACATGAGGGAGATCAACGAGCTTTCCCTCCAAGCTACACTAGCCGTGTCCAATCTCCCTTGAAATGCCTAGCTACTAAGGACCATTATATTCAATGAATGTCCATATCCAAATCATATTAATATATACCTACAGTCATCCAATTAAAGGTGACTCTATCTGTAGCCTATACAAAGGCTCAACTTGGCTCTTCTCATCCTTATAGCATTTAATTACAATTAAATACATTGAATTTCAAAATTCAAGGGAAAAATGAGAGGGTTGTCACCTCTCTCTCACTTATTGAATTCACATTGATGTGTTGCATTGTTGGAAACTTCTGAAGTGAAAACATGCTCCTGCACCATATTTATAACTGTGTAAACCATTCATCAAATAGAATTAGTATGAGGGAGTTACAACCTAAACAATGGAGGGTAAAGTTTAAGACCCAGTTAACTTCCAAGGGCCATAACTCCCTACTCTAGAATAAAATTAGGGAACATGAGAAGTATACAAAAATATCTCAAGCCATAGAAGATAACCATGTATTCCAAATAGAAATCTAGGCACATAAATTGTATAATAGGGCATAGAAAGTACCTATAGCAATGAGGGACAAAAATATTAATTGGCCTAAAACTTAAGCAGGTTGTATCTAGTAACTACGAGCTCAGAGGAGGGTGAAAATTGGATATAATTTCAAAAGTATGGTCATTAGGGAACCCATTTGAGATCTTGTAAAATTTCCAAAGGAGCAGGTTAAAGGATGCTTAAGCACAGTTAAAAATTTCACCCGGTTGAAGGAGTTTTTGGGTAATAATCAAATGATTATAACTTTCTGCTCAAAACTCAGAATTGAGCAATAAAGTATTCATTTGAAACGTATTGGATAAAGGCTTCCATGTAATCACCCATAATTGTGATATGAACAAAAAAACTCACAATAAGTCAGAAATAATATTTTTGGTAACCACAAAGGGGAAAAATTGTGCATATCTTACCAAAATTTTATATTGTGGTTGTATGATTTCTTTAACTAGAATTTTTATAAGTGTTATCTTATAGAGTAAATGTTTTGCAAGAAGATATTAAGGTGGATGATAAGTCAAAGAAAATGGTATTTAACAATCTCGTATCTTCAGGTATGAGGAACAAGGCAACGTCAACTCTTTAAAATGTGGAATTTGTTGGAGGAAGCTACCAACTGAAGATTTCTATACTCAGTGAGTAATATAGAATAATTTCAATGGAAATATGATTTGGAAAAATACTTGAATATGAAAAATATGCATACCGATTGGGGATGTTGAGTAAGAGAGAGAGATCATTTGTGTTTCATGATAAAGCATGAGTAATTGCTATGCATGGAACTGTGGCCACAAAAGTGTGGAGAGATGTTTTTCATAATAGATGAGAGGGTTGAAATTTGGTTAAAGATAAGAAGAGGTAATCAAGGCAAGAGTGATATGACAAGAATCTTACATAATATGATCAAAGATCAAGACTGAAGAATGTTAAGGTATGAGTCTAGGTGCATCCATGAAGGTTTGGGAATCCACTACAAGAAATCCACTCCTACTAATCAAAGTGCTCAGTGGAATCAAGGTGAAAATAATATCATTTAAATGGAGGAAGTAGTGAAATATTATTCACTCTAACAAAATCCAATGTTAAGATAAAGAGTGCATTGTGGAAAGATATGTTCTATACAAATTGATATATCATGATGCTAGTATTCTGATAAAAAGGGACCTAGTGTATGGATGGAGAAAAGGATAACATCTCCAAGAATCATTCATTGCATTGTGTGGGTAGAACCTCCATTATTTTTATCATAGTGTTGTAGTGGAAGCATGTTGTGAATGTTATAAATTCAATGGTGAAGTAATGAAGATACATGTATGCTCAAGAGTACCCATTGATGCATAATCAATACACTGTGTGCAGATTGGTTCTAGAGGTATGTAACCATACTTCTGGGGAAGGAATTACACAAATATCAAAGCATTATGTAACTGGATAAAGTTCAAGAGTAACTAAAAGTAGTGGAAAAGAGTACCACTAGGTGGATTCCAAGCTATTGGAGTCTATTGTAGTACTCAAGAAATTGTGACAACAATGAATATGAATCTTGAGTACATTCCAAAGGTGTTGAGTGCATTTACAAGGTATAATCGGATGACAAGTCAAAGGGACCAAAGCATGGAGGTGATTTCCTAAAGAGACATTAATAAGGAACCATGAAGAAGAAAATGGTTCTATGCTTGGTATATAATGCAAAATATATGGTACCTAAAAAGAATCCATCTTAAGAGGAACAAATCCATATGTGAAATTCCAGGGGTTGTAAGTATCAATGGAATCTATGATGGCATGTAAAAGCAATGCTAACTCCTTCCAATTAATTCTATGAAGATGGAAAATAAGACATTGTTTAGCATTGCAATATGCTAGAAATTGACTATGCAAGTTAAGTTGAAACTAGATGGGTTAGGAAAGGAGAAAATAATGCTTCAACCAACTATAAGTGTTTATGAGTTCAGTCAAGGAAAGGTTGAATCAGTTTGGTCCAACAAAGAAATTGATGTTGAATATCGAAAGTTAATCAGAGTGTTGGCTGGAACTTAATTTAGTCAAGTATGAGTTGGATTAGAAGGATTCGAGTAATAGTGTAATTTTGAAGATTTAAATCATCACAGTATTTGGGTGGAAATGAAAAAGTAGCCAAGAGTGATTGGGTTGGAAAAGTACTCAGGATCAAACCAAGCATGTACAATGATTTCAACAAGAGTACAAAAGGATAAAAGAACTTGATAATACTTGAGGATAGCCAAGAACAACAAAGAAGTTTGTACATGAGGGAAGAAGTTGTTGCAATTGTTGTAGCAACAAATATAATATGGCATGTTGGATAGCCACACATATCAATGAATGTTTGATTACATATGCAATTATAAGCA
>SNQJ01S0004191.1:74325-120880 GCA_010110895.2 Picea sitchensis | reverse complement strand
TGTTGTATATATGAATATGAAAGCTTCTAATGGTGGTTGTTGTGATAGGAAGGAAGGGGTGATTGCATGGCTGCAAGTGTTGTTGATGAAGTTTCTACATATGGAAGTCATTCATATAAAAAGAAGAAAAAGAAAGATGAAATGTTTCATAAGAGGTTGGTAAAGGAGGCATGGGAACTCCTAGTCTGACCAACTAATCAAGTAGCATCAAATTGATTTAACGGAAGCTATGTAGGTATGGATTTTATGAATTTATGTTGTATAATTGTTGAAGGGAATATAGGTAAGAATTCCCTTAGCCAAAATTTATTTTGTAAAATGACATTATTGTATAATTTGAATTCATTAATGTAAATGATACACCACTCGGTGTGGTAAAGGATGAAAGCATGTAGTAATTATAAAAGTTTTTTATCTTTTTAATGCATACAAATGACATAGTATCATGTCATGTTATATTGGTTATGCGTTAATAACCAAAGAAATAAAATGGTGTGACCCTAATATAGATATGAAAGCCAACAAAGCTAGTCATGTTTGAGGTCATGACATGGTTGGTTATGGAAAGGATATGTGCCACACAAATATCCAATTAACTTCCTACTTATAATTAATGTTTGGCCTGAAACTGTTTTCTAACACTAATGAACATCACATAATTATATTCTTGGTGTACTTTTTAGGTTGAAAAGGAAGGAATCGAAATAGTTGAACAACCCATAGAAAGTGTATGGAGGATGTGGTGAGGCATTGGCCAGACTTTCCAATTCAATATGGTAGGATACATGACTTAGATAAATGGAATTATGAAATAAATGTAAGGGTGCATTGAATAGATATGCATAGAGATTTTCACACCTGCATAGTGTGTAAGTTATAGAGTTGTTTCAGCTTGAATGCATTTGTTGAATAATTTTTGGTGAATATATGCATATAAGATATTTAATAGAAATGATTATTCTAGAAGTTGAAATTCTAAGATTATTATTTGACTCCTGGAGTTTAGAACTTTTCAAGAGAAATTAGATAATGCAACAAGAGAGTTGCAAGTTAAAGTAGTCACAAAAGGATGGACTGTAGGAAATCTCTGTCAGAGGAATAGAGTAAAATATAGGATGTTGATAATATATATATATATATATACAAAGAATGGTAATTTCATTCTAATTAATAAATATATTGTTAGTTGTGATTGAATTGTTAAGTGTAAACAATTATAAGATAACTTTGTAAACTTTGCAATTGTTACAATACAAGTATATGGTATACTATGCAGGAAGCACTAATAATATGTAAGATGGAAACATTGCACGAAAAGTGGTCTCAAGTGTTGTGTTGTAGAAAGCCGTAATAAATATTGATTCTTGATGTTGCAACAACCAAGAAAATTATTAGATGGAGTTTCATATTTTTGGAAAATGTTGAATTTCTTTATGAAATAAAATTGAATTTATAAATGAAAATTTTATAATATTGTCTCATAATGATTGTATGTGTGTGATACATATGAGATAATATTTATTAAAGTTGGAATGAATAGGAAGAGAAACTGCTATTGGAGACATTGGAGCCCTGTAAATGTAGACCCTTGGTAGGGTTCTGGAAATGAGGTGTCTCTCTCCTTGTGTGTCAAATCCTTGTCAATATGGACCGTTGAAGGACTGTGTAGCAATGAAGGGATACCTAAGCCTGAAAGGGTAAGTGCAGAAAGGAAGAGGGAAGTCAAGGATGCTTATGGCATGGTAGCTATAATCATGAAGGTGTGTAAGATGGAATAGTGTGTTGAATTCTTACCTGAATAAGCCCTATGGAATATAGAAAATGACATCCATCTACAGTATGAATACATGAATTTGGTGCTTGGAAAGTAGAGCACCAAGAATATAACAAACTATGTCAGAGGAATAGAGTAAAATATAGGATGTTGATAATATATATATATATACAAAGAATGGTAATTTCATTCTAATTAATAAATATATTGTTAGTTGTGATTGAATTGTTAAGTGTAAACAATTATAAGATAACTTTGTAAACTTTGTGATTGTTACAATACAAGTATATGTTACAATACAAGTATATGGTATACTATGCAGGAAGCACTAATAATATGTTGGTTGAGTGTAAGATGGAAACATTGCATGAAAAGTGGTCTCAAGTGTTGTGTTGTAGAAAGCCGTAATAAATATTGATTCCTGATGTTGCAACAACCAAGAAAATTATGAGATGGAGTTTCATATTTTTGGAAAACGTTGAATTTCCTTATGAAATAAAATTGAATTTATAAATGAAAATTTTATAATATTGTCTCATAATGATTGTATGTGTGTGATACAGATGAGATAATATTTATTAGAGTTGGAATGATTAGGAAGAGAAACTGCTATTGGAGACATTGGAGCCCTGTAAATGTAGACCCTTGGTAGGGTTTTGGAAATGAGGTGGCTCTCTCCTTGTGTGTCAAATCCTTGGCAATATGGACCATTGAAAGACTATGTAGCAATGAAGGGATACCTAAGCCTGGAAGGGTAAGTGCGGAAAGGAAGAGGGAAGTCAAGGATGCTTATGGCATGGTAGCTATAATCATGAAGGTGTGTAAGATGGAATAGTGTGTTGAATTCTTACCTGAAGAAGCCCTATGGAATATAGAAAATGACATCCAACTACAGTATGAATACATGAATTTGGTGCTTGGAAAGTAGAGCACCAAGAATATAACAAACTTCAATAACAAAGGCATGGAGCTTTTTTAATTTTTTTTTAATGTACATGTATATAATGCACTAACGACATTGCATAAATAAGGGGAAGGGGAATGTAATACCCCAGGTTGAGCCCTAGATGTAATGTACATATAGGTTGGTGGGACAGGATACTTTGAGCCAAAGTGCCTTTTTAAACATGTTTCGAGGCCAAAGTTCCTATGTGATTATTAGGCCAAAGATCTTGGATTACTAAAAGGCCAGCGTGCCTATATTGTAATATCTAAACACTCATATTATTAATAAAATACATCACTATTGTAGACCGACCATACGAAGGAGTACGGGGGAGAAAACTCCACTAGAAAGGGAAGGGGGGCTAAGAGTCTAGGAAAGGGATTAAGATAAGAGGGATTAATACCAATGGAATATTATATTAATATTCCTTAAAGCCAAATTATGGATATGAATATATCGTAAGTTTCTAAAGTGGAAACAAGGGAGTTCCTTGAGTTCCATGTGTCATAAAGGGAACATGCAAATATATTTGGGGGATTTATTACATTCCCCATCATTCGATCATCATGCCTTCATAATTGATTGATCATCATTCCATCATTCTACCCTACCATCTGTACACTATTTCTACCATCACCATATTTGTACCTTAATTTTTGTTGCTAGAGAAGTGGGTTGTTAGACTTGTATTTTGCGGAAGAGGCGGATTTTCATGCCCGTGAGTAGTTTCTCTGGGTGAGAAACTATTGGGAATTACTCCCTGGTGCACTAGTCAATAGATTCAGGTCTTTGAGACTTCATTTTCGACCTATTGTTGAAGTCCTAGAATGGAAGTGGGGCAGATGAAGGATTATTGAGTAGAGAAGGGGAACACTTCCTAGGGTGGGATAGGCATGTGGGGAATGAGGGACTATAGGCTAGTTGAAGAAGTTTGGCACCTTGGACTGAGCAATTATGTTGATTATTAGACTTGTGTCTGCTATATTTGGCATGTGAATATGATCATTATGGCTATCAACATACCTTATACTATATTAGGACTACTTTTCCATGGTGGATTTTCAGCCCCAACTCGGGGGTGACCCACTATTGAGAGCTATGAGAAGTGTGGTGTATGGTTGGGAGGAATGTGGAAGATATGCATGCGGTTGGTATTTAATTTAGAAAATATAAGTGTATCTATGTGTTTATTTAAATATTTTGTTATGAATTATGATGTTTCTATTATGGAATATCTATTATTAATCATATTTATGAATTATTGTTGTTAGCTTGCATAACTCTATTCATATGCATAGCATTTCTATCTAATTAAATGATATCATATAATTTTTTTTGAGTTGTTGGTAATGGGGACATTACAATTTTCTCTAATCTTTTCCTTCTAACAACAAACATCAATGTGTCATGCACAATATCTCATGTTCATATTTTCTAGTGAAGAAAGACATGAATTATTGTCAGTCAATTGAGGAAGATAATTTTGACACACAAAGCATGAATCCTTCATAAAAAATAAATGGATTGAAATTAATTTATGCTAATTTTAGTTGTTGCAGTGTTTCTAGTTTGACAGATAAAGATCAAGAAGATTTTCCAATAGTTAATGAACTATTTGTTTAGCCTTCTTATTATGACAATTATGCTGATTTTCTCCTATCTCCTAAGCATGAGTATATTTCGAAAAAAAATCCATGTTTACATATTTTAGAGGAGAAATATAACAATTCTAATTAGTTAAATTGGGGAGAAGAAATAAATACTCAATACATAGCATTCTCAAAACAACAATTGATTTCTTATTGAGAAGAGGGAGAGGGTTTTGATTATGAAACGATTCATATCATGGAGCCCGACAATTCACAATAAAGACCAATCATTGATATTCTTATAGAAGAAGTCACACCATTCAAAGAGGCTACCATTGAAAACATTTTTCTTAATAGAGAGGCATTTCATTTTCTTTATTCTTCTACTTATTAGTCTTTGTACCCAGATCTTTTTGATGACTATGTTATGTAGGAAATGATTTAGCATCCTTTTCCAACTCATGATACATGGCCAAACCTCATAGAATTACAATAAACTCATTATGTACATATAGAAGAAGGAGAGGATTCAACCCATTCCCATGAATTTATTAACTTTCTGCTTTATCAACATTTTTCATGTGAAGAAGAGGGAGTTGTAACAAACATATTTTTGAATAAGCCTTGTTCTGATTTGTCTACATTCATGATCAATCAAGATTCTTATTATTGTAGTAACCACCTCTTTGAAACCAAAGTTAAATGAAATAAAATAGAGGATACTAGTGGTTGCCACCTACGGATTGGCGATTTATCTTCTAAAGTGGTAAGCATTTACAAGTTCATATCATTCATTTTCTATATTCCATGTCAATTTGTTGGTTATGTGAAAAATAATCCCTATGAGGATTACCAAAACAATGAGGAACTTTGGTTTCAACCGATGATTATGTCAGGCCCTCATTACTTTTCCTTGTCTCCTAGAATTAAATATATTATTATCACTAAGACTCTCTAACAAGATATACTCCTTGAATATTTTAAACATGTTTCTCATATGGTATGCTACTCTCCCATGAACTCCCTTCATAAATTTTATGATACTCATTGCAAATTTTATGATAATATTGAAGAATGTATGAAGGGATATTTCTTATTGGAGTTTCCTTTGAATATATATTCCCTTGCCTTCCATTTGATGGATAGATTTCTTGATTTTTTCATTCTTCCTTTTGTTTTTATTTCACTATGACTTATGTTATTAATCCTTAATGAACATGTGTTTGCATTTTTGAAATATTGTAACTGCAAAGAGTATTCTATTTATTATTGAGTCTTTATTAATTAGATCAATCCCCTTTTGTGGATTGATCATGTCAAGCATTGTAAATGACCAAATCCCCTTTTGTGGATTGGTCAAATCCTAACTATATTATGCTAATTAAGAAGTCACCCCCCAGGCCTAATTAAAGTGGTTTTAATCACTAATAAGAGAAGTTGGCCATGCCCAGTGAATAGACACCTTTCCAGTGCCTTCCAGCTAGTATAAATAAAGAAGGCCAACGCCTCATTTGTTCACTCACTCATTCACTCATTAAGTGCGCAAGTGTGGAGAGATGCAGTTGGGAGAAGAAGGAAGATAGAGTCACATTTATTAGTGTTGGATATTCTCTAGTGTTTTAGTTTATTGTCTTGGCATTTTATTGGCTATCTATATTAAGGAAGTTTTGTTGGGTTTTCTCCCCCATGAGGGTTTCCCAGGATAAATGTTGTGTATCTTGTGATTGTGTTTCTCTCAGTGATCCTACTTATGCTATGGTTATCTAGTAAATTGAAAATAAACCTAATAATAGCTCAAAACTTAACATGGTATTAGATCCAAGCCGAAGAGAGCACCTTTCATTGGATAAGCAAAAAAGTCATTATTTCCATAGAATAAAATTAGGGATTTTGATTGAAGAGAAATTTCAGCATAAAACTCATCAAGGAAGTGTGCCCTGGCCTAGAAAACCCATTGGTAGCTTGAGCGCACTTTTCTAGTGGACACAACTCTCAGAAAGTGAAACCCTAGTTTTCACTCGTACCAAAAAACCAGAAGTACTAGTCCATATTTCCACAAGTCAAATTTGAAAGGATAAAATTTGGATTTTATGAAATCTAACTACACCAACCTACTCGCTTCAGTCAAGCGCATGTCCTGGTAAGTTCATATTTAATTTCTGAGCACTTTCATTTTTTGGTAATTTCCCCAACTACAAGTGAAGATGTCTGCAAAAACCAATCTTGTTGACAAGATAGAAGGTGTGGATAAATTTTGTTCCTATAAGTATATGATTTCACTCGTTCTTGAAGATAATTACCTAGCAAGATTCATTAAGGAATGTGTGCCAGAACCTACCGATGATACATCTAAAGAAAAACACCACAAGGACATGGTTAGGGCCAAAGAAGCATTGCAGACTCTATTAAAGATCACTTGATCCCTCAAGTGGCTTCAAAGAAAACTCCAAAATAAATTTTTTATTCCCTAACCATATTGTATGAAGGAAGAAACATTAATCGGAAGATGAACTTGAGAACTCAACTCAAGAATACAAAGATGCATAAAGGAGAAACAATTAATGAATATTTCTCTAGAATATCTCAAATCAAGGAACAACTAGAAGAAATTGGAGATACACTAGATTAAGATGAAATAATAATGACATATCTTAATGGTCTCACAAGACCTTGGGATGAATTCATCCAAACCATTTGTGCCAGAAAGGGAAAACTACAATTTGACAATCTTTGGGAAGAATGTGTTCAAGAAGAAGAAAGAGTAGCTAACATAGAAGAAGTCCTTTCAAGAGATGAATATCAATCCCTATATGCTCATGATAAATGAGTAAATAAGAGGTGTCACCTCCGAAAGGAGAATCATCAAAAAGAATCTCACCCTCCATAGAGATTCCAGAAGTTTCAGAATGGTCAAAGAAGAGAAAGAGATTTCTCCTCTTACCAATGCTAGCATTGTGATAAGATGGGCCATATTGCTAAGAATTGTCTATCTAGAAGAGAATAATACAAGAAGAGAAACAAAATACATTGTTCCCATACAATTGAATATGAAGAGCCACCCACAAAGGTGATTAAAGAACAGATTGAAGACTATGTCTTAATCTCTTCCCTCTCAGGATCAGTGTCACCTAGTGAGGATACTTGCCTCATATATAGTGGTGCTTCCAAGCACATGATAGGTCAAAGAGACATTCTCTCTAGCCTTACAGAAAATAAATTTTCCCAGAAAGTTACACTTGGATATGATTATCAATGCCCTATCAAAGGTGTGGGAAAGTCAAATTACAAACTTGATTCAAGGACCCCAATGAAGGTGAAGGATGTAATATATGTACCAGGTTTGACAAAGAACTTAATTTCTATCTTAGATTTAGATAATAAACGATTCATAGTTTCTTTCATAGATGGAGAAGTTCTTATGTGGCCTAAAGGAAAAACCATAGAAGATGCAATTGTTATTGGAACAGAAGAAGGTGGATTGTATAAACTAAAAGGTCACCCAATTGCAGCCTAGAAACATTCCATTGAAATTCCATGTGAAATTTGGCATAAGAGACTATATCACATCAACTACAAGGTATTACCATATGTGATCAAGGTAGTCACAGGTATACCAAAATTCAAATTTGATCATGAAGGTGTGTGCAAGGGATGTGCACAAGGAAATAACATAAAGAATCCATTCCCGAATAGAAAGAGTAAAGAAGAAGGAGTCTTGGAACTCATCCAATCAGATGTTTATGGCCAAATACCATCAACCTCTATTAGTGGGTATGTATACTATGTGTCATTCATTGATGAGTATTCTCACAAAAACTGGGTTTACATTTTGAAATCAAAAGATGAAGTGTTTGGAAAATTCAAGGAATTCAAAGCCTTGATAGAGAATCTCTCTGAAAGAAAGATCAAGATACTCAGGACATATAATGGAGGATAATACACCTCAAATGAGTTTGACAACTTTTGCAGAGATGCAGGGATTAAGAGGGAGCTCACCACTCCATACAATCCTCAACAAAATGGTGTATCATAAAGAAAGAACAAAACTATAATGGAAGCAGTGAAGACTATGATCCAGGATCAAGATCTTCCAAGGCACTTATGGGCAGAAGCAACAAGAAAAATAGTGTATGTACAAAACATATTATCCCATAGTGCACTTGGGTTCAAAAACCCTGAAGAGATTTTCTCCGAAAAGAAGCCAGAAGTAAGCTATCTCAAAATATTTCGTTGCCCATTATTTGTACACATTCCGAAAGAAAAGAGAAACAATATGGACCCTTCAGGAAAGAAGGGAATATTTGTTAGATATTATGAGGTCTCCAAGGAATTCAAAATTTACATACCAAGTTACCATCATATTGAGGTCATCAGATATGTAACCTTTGATGAATATGAAACACTCAATAAATCAAGGAGATGTCAACTTGAAGAAGTATATGAAGAAGAGCCTGTAGCTCCTAGAGTTGCAGAACCAGTAAGGGAAGTCAAAGTTTCCCCCGATGATGAGATTCATGAAGATTATGATATGTTAGAATATCAAGAACCTCCCTATATGAACATCTCTCACAAGAGAAATCCATCTTGAGAAAGGGAACTTATTCAATATGGAGAGAAGTATGGTGCCCCTGAAGGAACTATGAGACAACTTAAGAAACCTAAGCCATTCTCTAGTTGTATGGATTTTATGTGTGATTTCATACAGAAGGAGCCTACTTGCTATGAAGAATCCATTCAGAATAAATAATGGGAAGATGCCATGACAAAAGAATACCAATCCATTTTAAAGAATGATGTATGGGAAATAGTTCCCATAATGAAGAGCAAGGATGTGGTATCTTCCAAATGGATATACAAGATAAAACATGTTGTTGATGGAAGTATTGAGAAATATAAAGAAAGGCTTGTAGCTCATGGATTTTCCTAAAAGGAAGGCATTGATTATGAAGAGATTTTTTCTCCTATAGCCAGATAAACTTCAATCAGAACCATCATATCCCTTGCAGCTAAGATGAAGTGGAAGTTATACCAAATGGATGTGAAAACAACTTTCTTAAATGGTGTCATTCAAGAAGAAGTGTACATAGAACAACCTCAAGGGTTTGAGGTTGAATATATAAAGATACATGTCTACAAGTTGAAGAAGGCTATGTATGGATTGAAGCAAGATCCTAGAGCTCGGTATGGAAGAATTGACAGTTTCCTAACGAGCTTGGGATTTACCAAGAGTAAAGTTGATTCTAACCTTTACTTCAAGGTTATTAATGATGATCATGTTATATTTTTTATGTATGTAGATGACTTATTCTTAACTGGAGAAGAAAATCTCATCACTGATTGTAAAAAGAAGCTTGCTGCAAAATTTGAGATGAAAGACCTACACCTAATGAACTATTTCTTAGGTCTTGAGGTTTGTCAGAGCCCACAAAAGATCTTCCTTAACAAAGGGAACTATGTCGTTGAAATACTGAAGAGATTTGATATGTTGGACTGTAAATCCATGAATACACCCATGGAAACTCAGTTGAATCTCCTAGTTTATACTTCATCAGAATTGGTTGATGCTACACTTTACAGACAGATCATTGGATCATTGATGTATCTGATGAACACCAAGCCATTTATATGTTTTTTTGTGAATACCTTGAATCAGTATCTAGTAGAATCCAAACACATTCACCTTATTGCTGCAAAAACTGTGATGAGATAACTTAAGGGTATGTTGGACTTTGGTCTCTGCTACAATGGAGATCAAGACTTCAGACTGATTGGTTATATCAATTCAGATTGGGATGGAATTGTTTCTAACAGAAAGAGCACTTCAAGATGTTGTTTCATTCTAGGGTTAGCCATGAATTCATGGCAGAGTAGGAAGCAACCTACTGTTGCTCTCAACACAACAAAAGCGGAATACATTGATGCATGTTCTGCCAATTGTAAATCCATATGGCTACGGAAGTTGTTGACATGTCTATTTGATCTGGAGATGGAATAAATCGTGATTTTATGTTATAACGAGAGCTTCATAAATGTGATAGAGAACCATGTGTTCAATGACAAGTCAAAGAACATAGAATTATGGTATCACTACATTCCTGATATGGTGAAGAGGGGAGCCATAAATCTCCAATATGTTGGCATAATTGAGCAGGTTGCAAATGTGTTGACCAATCCTCTATCTTGTGTAAAGTTTGATAACTTTCGAGACAATATTTGTATAGTCCAAAATGACCTCCATTGAAAGGGGGGAGTGATGTTGATGATACTATGGTATCCTGACCAACAACAAGTAGCTTAGTTAGGATTTTATATCCTAGGGGACTAATCATCCTTGGAAAAATCTCGAAGGTCCTATAAGGACAGTCTCTTAGAGTACCTATGCATGTATATGCTAGTTGTCATCAGTAGTGGTAGCTCTGTTAGTATTTTCATAATCGTAGGAAATCTTATGATTCTCGGGAAGATCTTTAAGGTCTGATAAAGAGGGTCTATTAGAGTACCACGTGGTAGCTCCATTAGGATTTTATATCCTATGAAATCTTATTATTCCTGGAAAGCTCCTTAGGGGCTGTCAAAGTACCACAAAATGTTGTAACACCTGCCTCATTATGTTGCTCCATGATGATGATGTTGTTTCTCCAGCCTCCGTGATGTAATGATGTTGTTGCTCGAGCATTTGTGTTGTGATTATGTTATTGTTGTTATTGATGTTATTGATGATGATAATGTATTATTGTTATACTAATACATGTTGATGTAGATGATGATGATGCCATTCCATATCCTTGTTGTGAATGATGATATTGATGATGAGAAAAACTTATGATGATTTATAGATATGTTGGTCAATTTTCCAAATGTTGTTGATGTTGCTTCCCTCTCTCTTTCCTGATGATGTTGTCGAATACCCTTATTGTTAAGGGGAAGTGTTGAAATATTGTAACTACAAAGAGTATTTTATTTATTATTGAGTCTTTATTAATTAGATCAATCCCCTTTTGTGGATTGATCATGTTGGGCATTATAAATTACCAAATCCCCTTTTGTGGATTGGTCAAACCCTAAGTATATTATGCTAATTAAGAAGTCGCCCCCCAAGCCTAATTAAAGTGATTTTAACCCCTAAGAACAGAAGTCGTCCCTTCATTGTGAAGAGACACCTTTCCATCACTTTCCAGCTAGTATAAATAAAAGAGGCCAGTGCCTCATTTGTTCACTCACTCATTCACTCATCAAGTGCACAAGTTTAGAGAGCTGCAGTTGGGAGAAGAAGAGAGAGGCGCATTGCTCAGTGTTGGATATTCTCTAGTGTTTTGGCTTATTGTCTTAGCATTGTATTGAATATCTATAATAAGGAATGTTTTTTGGGTTTTCTCACCCATGAGGTTTTCCCAGGACAAATGTTGTGTATCTTGTGATTGTGTTTCTCTCAGTGATCCTACCTATGCTATGGTTATCTAGTAAATTGAAAAGAAACCTAATAATAGCTCAAAACTTAGCATGCATGTCTAGAGTTGCATGGATAGCTACATTGCCATTATGATGTTACATAGTTCATTGTCATCCAATGTAGTATAGGATAGAAGTAGGATAGATTAGGCTAGTTCATTTTATTTTCATTTTTTTTGTTATTGGTAATTTTGATTTTAGATTTTTAATAAATTCAGTTGTAGGTAATTATTTATGATTGTTGGAATTACTAAGACAACTGAGAGGGGGGGGTGAATCAGTTGTTACTGTGCTTAAACAATCTTATTCCTATTAACTTATTATTAATATTCTCCAAGTGATCATCAATATTATGCAAGACATGAACAACATAAATAACAAACATCAATCACACATATGATATACATAGAGACAAATATTCATGAGGAAACCCATAAAGGGAGAAAACCTCTTCTTCTTCGAATGATAGGAAGTCTTTTAAGTTATTTACATCATATTTCTTTGAGAACCAACTCAAAATGATGCTACAACCTCTTCTTTAACAAGCTACAACTTGTTGAGAGCACCAACTCTCTAGTTTCTCTAGCACCCACTAGAAGGAAGCACCAACTCCCTGAGTGTTCCAACACCAATTGGATGGAAGAACCAACTTCCATTCATGGAAGAAACAACCTTTATAACATATAACAATGGTTCTCCCTTGCACTACCCTACCACCTTGGTTTTTTTGGATGAAACCAGATGGAAGCTACAACTCCCTGTGTTCAAACACCCACTTGAAACTTTGTTCTGTAATTCTGCTCTGCTTATGTCTGTTCATTCTTGGCTCCACTTGTTGTCGCTTTCCATCTTCTCTTCCTCTATTCTTCTCATTCTATAAGGTTCTCGTAGAGTCTACTATTTTTACCATTTCTTCTTTGTCTAGTTTATATACTTCATCTCTACATTTTCTCCCTCAGTTCATGCTTTTTCACTTCATTGCTTACAGTTCGACTACTTTTTACAGAGTAACAAAAACATCTCTATGTCACAGTGTATTCCTTTTGTTCCTACTCTCATCATATGTTACACCACCCATCACCAATGCTCAAGTCAGGAATCTCAGAATGCTCAAGAGCCATGAATCCAACGCTCAGGAACAATGATTCAGTTAGTGTAATTGAATCATAACTAATCAAGAAACCACGAAGTGAAATAGAAACCCTTCGATCAGATTATTTTTTATCAGCGTCGTTGGTGATTTGAATGATTGATATCTTGTTGGAGGAAAAAGCCAGAGATCAATGGTTCGAGTAACATCGAGTCTTCGCAAACTAGCACTGGGCGCAAAATTCCTCTTCACGTGATCAGTGGCTGTGACCACACGCCAATCAAAAAGGCGCTTCGTAACTTCATGCTTTGGGTATTCTGCTGTGAGTAACCTAGCATCTCCCAATCCTAATCTTAGAAGTTATGAAGTGGAGCTTAGAAGCACTAGATCCTTCCTCTATTCTCTCACTGATGTGACATTGGGCGATGATCTCATGTGACCAAGTGATTATGGGCGTGGTCAAAGGTGGTTTTAGGGAAATCCGCTTTTCGCCCCGCAATTCACTACAGAGCTCCACGTGTCCTTTTTCCAAAACCATGGTTTTGATTGTGACCTGCCCTTATATTTTTAAAGTTTTCACACCTTCAATACCCATAATGCGATGGGACTGTCGATATCACAATCTTGACGGTGCTCTTGAATGGACGGTTCAGATTTGTTCTTTCACGATCTAGGGATTAGATCTAACCTCCCTAAATCAACGGTTGTGATTTATTTCATGATCTGGGCTTCGAGTATTTTAAATCTCAAACCCTTCCTTCTTTCGTACGCGAATCTTCCAGAGTCAATGATCTATAGACATCCATCCTTCTCAATCTTTAGCTCTACCTACACTTCAAGAATTTGACCTTTCAACCAGATCAACGGTTCTGCATCCCCTTTCTCGATCAACGGTTGATATCTCCTTCGGGTCTCCGGACTTCTGAAATCTCAAATCTCAAACTCATGCTCTGGATCTAACGACTGAGATTTACTTTGGATCATTCGACGGTCGACACATCTCTTTTGGATCAAACGACCAGATTCACTTCGGAGAATCTGACGCTTGATATCTTCTTCGGATGATCTGATGCTTTAGATATTCTTTGAACGATCTGACAGCAGTGATATTCTTCAGATGATCCAACAGTTGAGAATGTATTTCGGCGCTCCGGCTCTCCGAACTTCGGAGATTTCAAATCTCAAACTGATGCTCTAGATCAGACGGCCTAGATTCTCTTTAGATGATCTGATGCTTGAGGTCTTCTTCGGATGATCTGACGACTATGATCTTCTTCGAATGATCCGACGGTCGAGAATTTATTTCATCTCTTCAGATATTCGAGCTTCGGGTATTTCAATTCGCAACTTGAAAATTGAAGTGAGATTTTTTCGGAGCATAAACTCCTCACATCTTTAGACCCGAAATGAAGTATAGTCATTTGATCAAGGTCTTAGATCAACAACTTGATTTGTATGCCATTTTTTTTCCTTGGCTTAAATCCAACGACCCTCCAACTTTTCTTATCCTATCCTTTCACTTTATTTGATCTGATGACTGTTAAGTATTCAGATAATTGAGAACTCATCCTTTCTACTTATCATGTCCTTCCACTTAATTTTAATCCAACGGCTGACGAGAATTCGGATATTCGAATTCTCAAACCTTTCATCTTATCCTGTCCTTCCACTAAAAAGTGATCCAATAGTCATGAAGAAACTCTAAGCAGATCAACGATCAAGGATGATTTCATAACCATAACTTGTGAGTGATTTAACTCATCACCCGATCTCTGCAATTTGAAGTTGTGTGTTTGTTGGAGAGTCAACCACAGTCATCGATATTTGAAGCTATAAGATCTGACCATCCTAACTAATTTCAGGATTGGAAATCGCACGATGTTTAATTCTCCTTTCACTCTCCGCAATCTATCCTGACAAGATGGACTCCCTAGGGTGAGACAAGGGACGACACCCAACTTCTGGCAGAGATATTCAAATGGTGTCTTAGCTAGGGGTTTAGTAAATATGTATGTAATTTGTTTTGGGGAGGGAATATAATTCAGTTGAATAACTCTCTTTGTAACTTGCTCTTTGAGAAAATGATACTTTATTGGTATATGCTTCGTTTTTGAATGGAGAACACGATTCTTTGAGACACTAATGGCACTAGTATTATCATAGTGAAGTGGAATTGGATCAGTATAAGTTACCTTCAAATCTGCAAGAGTTTGTATCATCCATAAAATCTGAGTGCAGGAAGTAGCAACAACAATGTACTCTTCCTCTGTAGTTGATAATAAAATATATCCCTACTTCTTACTAAGCCATGCTACTAACGAATCACCTAAGAAGAATGCACCTCCATTGGTGCTCTTTCTCTCATCCAAACAGTTTTCCCAATCAACATCTGAATATGAAGTTAATTGAAAATTCTGATTTCTAGGATACCAACGACCATAAGTGATTTTACCCTTCAAATATTTGAATATCCTCTTGACAAATGCTAAATGACTTTGCTTAGGAGAATATTGATAATGACCTGCCATTCTAAAAGCTTGCATAATATCAAGACAGGATGTTGTGATGTACATAAGACTGCCTATCATTGATCGATAAGTTCTTTGATAAACATCAGGTGAAATATCATCTTTACTGATCTTGGAACCGACTACCATAGGTGTACTAATAGGAGAGGAATCTTCCATCTGAAACTTCTTCAACATTTTTTTCAAATACTTTTCTTGAGAGATAAATAGCCCCGCAGAACTCTGATTGATTCGTAGACCAAGAAAATATGGCAGTTCTCCTATCATGGACATCTCAAACTCAGTTTTCATTGAATTAGAAAATCACTAAACTGAAGAGTCATTAGTACATCCAAAAATAATGTCATCTACATAAACCAAAACAACTAATAAATCATCACCTTCAGACTTAATATATAGATTACTGTCAACATAACCTTTCTTGAACCCTTTGTCCTATAGAAATTTTTCCAATCTATAATACCAAGCTCATGGTGCATGTTTCAGTCCATATAATGTCTTTTTCAACTTACATACATATTCAGGATTATCTGTTAGTGAAAATCCTTTAGGTTGCTCCATGTGTACTTCTTCTTCTAGGTCTCCATTAAGAAAAGTTGACTTAACATCCATCTGATATACTTTAAAGTTCTTATGACATGCATAGGAAATAAACATTCTGATGGTTTCCAATCTTGCCACTGGTGCAAAGGTTTCATCAAAATCTTATCCTTCAACTTGTGCATACCCCTTACAGACCAATCTGGCTTTATTCTTAACATTTTTTCCTTGTTCATTGATTTTATTCTTAAACACCCATTTGGAGCCAATTACATTCTTATCTGTAGGTCTAGGAACAAGCTCCCAAGTATTGTTTTTCTCAATCTGATCCAGTTCCTCATTCATTGATTTTAACTAATTTGAATCTTCACTGGCTTCATTAAAGTTCTTGGGTTCCACCATGGATATGAAGGCTATATGTGATTTCTCGGTGTCTTTGATTATCCTTCTCCTGGTTTTTAGACCTTTGTCTTTCTCACCAATTATCTGACTTTTAGGATGATTCCTTTGAGTAATTCTGGAGGAAGGATTTGATGTTGTTTGTTGATTTGAGTCTGCCTGAGTGTTTGTATATTTATCTTGAACCTGTTCATCTTCAACTTCAACTATATCTTCTATTGTGTATTCAACACTGCTTACATCTCATACTGGGATTTTTTCATCAACTTTTATGTCAATGCAATCAACCAATTTATGCAGCCTCTTATTATATCATCTGTATCCTTTACAATTTGTAGCATACCCCAAGAATATACCTTCATCAAACTTGTCATCATATTTCCCAATATTTTCACCATTATTATTGATATAACACTTACTCCCAAAGACTTTAAAGTGCTTGATTGAAGCAAGTCTTCCAAACCATAGTCCATAAGGAGTCTTGTCACTTTGTGGCCTGAGATGAGATTTGTTAAGAATATGTACTATTGTGTGAATTTATTCTACCCTATATGTCTGAGAAATATTATTTTCATTCATCATTGATCTTGCCATCTGCTGAACTGATCTATTATGCCTCTCAACTACTTCATTTTGTTGTGGAGTGCTTGGAATAGTATATTCTCTTTTGATCCCATGTTTATCACAAAACTCTTTGAAGTCTCCTGAACTAAACTCTCCTCCTCTATCATACCTTATTTCCTTCAATCTTTTTCCTGTTTGATTCTTAGTCAGATCCTTAAACACTTTGATTTTTTCAAATGATTCAGATTTTTCTTTTAGAAAGGAAACCCATGTAAGTATAGAATAATCATCAATAATCAACATGAAATAATTTTCTTTTCATGTACCTTCCTTCCTTGATGGTCCACATAAATCTATATGTACTAGCTGAAGAGGTTTCTCTGTTGATGCAAAGTTCTTATATTTAAATTGTGTCCGAGTGAGCTTTCCTATTTGGCAAGGTTTGCATATAGAATCATATGGCTTTGGTATTTTTGGAAGATCTTTTACTGCCCCACTGTTTCTAAGTTTTATTAGATGATCAAAGTTTGTTTGTCCAAGTCTCCTATGCCATAACCAACTTTCATCATACTTGCTTAAGTGACATTCTTCTTTTTCTTCTTTCAAAACATAGACATTGTTTTCTTTTCTTATTCCTTTAGCCACCACTTGTCTTGAGTTTACAGACTTTATCTTACAATCTTTGGAAGTGAACACCACTTCACATCCTCTGTCACACATTTGACTTACACTGATAAAATTTTGTTTCAACCCATCTACAAGTAGAACATCTTGGGCTTTTCCTTTTCCATTACTCAAATTCACCATCCCTTTACGCTTAATTTTACCTGGTTCATCATTTCCAAAGTTCACATTTCCTATTTTTCTTTCACTTATAGACATAAACTTATCCTTGTGTGTAGTCATGTTCTTGGAACATCCATTGTCTATATACCAGAGGTCTTTTGGTTTTTGAGATGAAAGTACTAGACCCCATTTTTCACTATCTTTCTTTTTCCATGTGCTAAAATTTCTAGCTAAGGGTTTTATCCTTGGATCTTCTTTGTAATTATTCAGATGGCAGTTTGCAACTTTGTGGCCGAAGTTATGAAAGTTATAACATTTGATATCATTGTTCAATAGGTCAAAGTAATTAATGCAACTTTTTCTACTCATTGGTTGTTTAGTTCTATGTTGTAAAGATTGTTTATTTCTTGATCTCCTCAGTTGCATGTCTCTAAACTTAATTTGACAATTTGCAATCTTATGACCAAAATTAGAGTAGTAAAAACAGTAACCATGGAAGAAATTTTGGTACCTGAAGGATGGACTTCTTCTTGGCATTTATTTCTCCATCTTATGATATCTTTGTTTTTTATCAGGGATCATCTTGTCTTTATTAGTTTTTGGTGGCAGAGTACTCACATGGTCTGATTGTTTGCTGACTTGGAACTTGATCATCTTTACTGCCTCTTTCCTTTCTAGTTGTTTGCTGCTTGAACCACTTACATAGCCTAAACTAGTCTTCAACAAAGGATATATTTGTTTTCTTAGGATGTCGTTTAGTTCTGTTGAGGCTTTAATGCTTGGAAAATTTTGGAGATACAATGCTTTAAACATCTCCATCTCTTTTCTGGTTTTTACTACCTCTTCTTCCAAGGCTTCACAAATTGACTTCTTCTCTGATAATTGTTGTTTCTGAATGTCCTTTTTTTTCTTTGCCTCTTCTAATTCTACTTTTAACAGAACAAAATCTTCACTTGGTTCTTTACCATTCTTTTTAAACTACATCAACAATTGTTTTTGTTTTCTCCTCTTAAGTCTGATTCTGTCAATTTCTTCCAAAGCACTAATTAATTCACCTTCCATATCAACCACAACTTCTTCATCGTTAACATCACTTCCTGTGATTTTATTATCATAATCCTCTTTGGCCATAAGCATAAAATCATTAACCTTATCTTCACAAGAAAAATCACTATCTGTGTCTCCTGAAGAGTCATCATTGTTTACACATAAACTTTAGTTTTTACCAAATCTCTTGGGTTTGTACTTCTTCTCACCTTCAGAATTATGGTCCTGCTTCTTGTTTGGATACTTAGATGAAAAGTGAACTATCTTTCCACAATTAAAACATTTGAAGGGCAACTTGCCTTGGTACTTTCCTGATCCTTTATTTAGTCTTCTCACAAATTTTTATTCAATATCAGCAAGCTCAGAATCCTCATTATTATCTTGCTTAAATGATGCTTCTCTATAGGTGGGTTTATATCTACCTATCCTCATTTCATAAGTAGTCATATTTCCTAGGAGTTGGTCAATAGACAGAGTTTTAAGATCATTCAGTTCTTTTATTGCAAAAACTTTTGGATTAAATATATCGGGAAAAGATCTTAAAATCTTCTGAACTAAAAATGAGTCTTCAATCTTCTCACCAAGACCCTTCATGGAATTCACAGGCTCCTCAACTCTTAAAAATATTTACTAACTATTTCATCCTCATTCATATTTAGTTGTTAAAATTTCAATCTATGTGTCTGAAGTTTGGCACCTTTTACTTTCTCATCTCCTTCATAACTGCTAATAAGTTTATCCCACATTTCTTTGGAAGATTCAAGTTGCATGACCTTTACAAATTCAGCTTCATCAAGCCCACTCAAGATAGCATTCATTTCCTTTGCATTGAAGCTAAATTATAACTTATCATTTTTGGAAGCTAGCACAACAGGTTTTATATATTCAGTCTCTACAACATCCCAAACATCAGCACCTAAGGCCATAATGCATGTTCTCATTCTGACCTTCCAGAAGGAAAAAATTGTTCCATCAAACATAGGAGGCTTATTGGTTGAATTTCCTTCATGGCTTGTCATGTTTAAGGTTACTGATCTACCTTTAAATAAAAGGAACCCGCTCTGATACCATTTGTTGGAATTACTAAGACAAATGAGGGGGGAGTGAATCAGTTGTTACTTTGCTTAAAATTTTTTATGTCTATTAAATTATTATTAATATTCTCCAAGTGATCATCAAGACTATGCAAGAAATGAATAGTAGAAATAAAAAACATCAATCACACATATGATATACATAGAGATAGATATTCATGAGGAAACCCATAAAGGGAGAAAACCTCTCCTTCTCCAAATGATAGGAAGTATTTTAATTTCTGTACATCATCTTTCTTTGAGAACCAACTCAAAATGAGGCTACAACCTCTTATTTAACAAGCTACAACTTGCTGAGAGCACCAACTCTCTGGTTTCTCTAGGACCCACTAGAATGAAGCACCAACTCCCTGAGTGTTCCAGCACCAACTATATGGAAGCAACAACTTCCAGTCACACAGGCACCAACCTGTATAACAGAGAACAATGGTTCTCCCTTGCACCACCCTACCACCCTTGTTTTTCTGGCTACAACCAGATGGAAGATACAACTCCTTGTGTTCAAGCACCCACTTGAAACTCCGTTCTGCAATTCTGCTATGCTTCTATCTGTTCATGCTTGGCTCCACTTGCTGTCTCTTTCCATCTTCTCTTCCTCTGTTCTTCTCATGCTCTCAGGTTCTCGTAGAGTCTGTTATTTTTACCATTTATGCTTTGTCCATCTTATATACTTCATCTATGCATTTTATCCCTTAGTTCATGCTTTTTCACTTCATTTCTTACAGTTCAACTACTTTTTATAAAGTAACAACAACATCTCTTTGTCGCGGTGTCTTCCTTTTGTTCCTACTCTCATCATCCATTACACTCTGCATCAGCAACGCTCAAGTCAAGAATATCATAACGCTCAAGAGCCATGATTCCAACACTTGGGAACAATGATTTAGTTAGTGTAACTGAATCGTAACTGATCAATAAACCACGAAGTGAAACAACAACCCTTCGATTAGATTTTGTTTGATTAGCGTCATTGGTGATTTGAACGATTGAGATATTGCAGGAGGATGAAGCCAGAGATCAATGATTTGAGTTACATCGGGTCCTCGCGAACTAGCACCAGGCGCAAAATTCCTCTCCATGTGATCACTGGCTATGACCACATTCCAATCAATAAGGCACTTCGTGACTTTTCACTTTAGGTATTCTGTTGTGAGTAACCCAGCCTCTCCCAATTCCTGATCTCTGAAGTTCTGAAGTGGAGCTTAGCATCATTACCTCCTTCTTCTATTCTCTCACTGATTTGACCTTAAGCGATGATCTCATGTGACCAAGTGATTGTGGGCATGGCCAAAGATGGTTTGAGGGAAATCCTCTTTTCACCCCGCAACTCACTACAGAGCTCCACATGTCATTTCTCCAAAACCATGGTTTTGATTGTGGCCCGCCATTATATTTTTAAAGTTCGCGCACCTTCAATCCCTGCAATGCGATGGGACCGTTGATCTCACAATATTGACGGTGCTCCTGAATGGACGGTTCATATTTTTTTTTCACGATATGAAGATCATATATAACTTCGCTAAATCAACGACTATGATTTATTTCATGATTCGGGCTTCGAGAGTTTCAAATATCAAACCCTACCATCTTCTGGAGTTGATGATCCATGGAAACTTGTCCTTTTCAATCAATGGCTCTGCCTCCACTTCAGGAATTTGAACTTTCAACCAAATCAATAGTTCTGCGTCCCCTTTCTCAATCAACAATTGAGATCTCCTTTAGGTCTCTGGACTTCTAAAATCTCAAATCTCAAACTTACTCTCTAGATATAACGACCGAGATTTACTTTGGATGATCCAATGGTCGACATGTATCTTCTGGATCAGATGACCCAAATTCACTTCAGACGATATGACGCTTGAGATCTTCTTCGAACGATCTGATGACTACGATCTTCTTTGGATGATCCGACGGTCGAGAATGAATTTTGTCTTTCCGTCTCTCCGGACTTCGGAGATTTCAAATATCAAACTGACGCTCTAGATTAGATGGCCCAGATTCTCTTCGAAAAATATGATGCTTGAGGTATTCTTTGGATGATATGATGGCTATGATCTTCTTCAGATGATCTGACATTTGAGAATGTATTTTGGCTCTCCCGATCTCTCGGCTTAGGGTATTTCAATTCTCAACTTGAAACTTGAAGTGAGATTTTTTCGGAGCATAAACTCCTCACATCTTTAGAATCGAAATGAATGATAGTCGTTTGATCAAGGTCTTAGATCAACGGCTTGATTTGTATGCAATGCTTTTTTTACTTGGTTTAAATCTAATGACCCTCCATCTTTTCTTATCCTTTCCTTCCACTTTATTTGATCTGACAGCTGATGAGTATTCGGATAATTGAGAACTCATCCTTTCTGCTTATCCTGTCCTTCCACTTAATTTTAATCTGACGACTGATGGGAATTCGGATATTCGAATTCTCAAACCTTTCAGGTTATCCTATCCTTCCACTAAAAAGTGATCCAACAGTTATGAAGACACTCGAAGCAGATCAACGATCAAGGACGATTTTGGAACCATAGCTTGCGAGTGATTTAACTCGTCACCCAAGATCCGCAATTTGAAGTTGTGCATTTGTTGGTGAGTCAACCACAGTCATCGATCTTTGAAACTATAATATCTGGTGGTCTTGACTAATTCCAGGATTGGAAATCACACGATGTTTAATTCTCCTTTCACTCTCCACAATCTATCCCTGTTGTTGATTTGGTGATTGTGCATCCGACAGTCATGACTAAATCCAACTTAATCTGATCATTTGTTGGATCAACCATAGTCGTCGATATCTGAGTTTATGATATTTGAATATCTAGACTGATTGCGGGATTGTAACTAGCGAGTTGTTTAATTCTTCTTTCTCTCTCCGTAATTTCTCCCTGTCATTGATCTGGCAATTGCACATCAACGATCTTGATTTGATCTAAGTTTCATCGCGCCATACCTACTGATTTTCAATGCTCCATCTCTTCTGAGCTTTGATATTCACTCGTTAACTCTCCCGAGCTTATGCTTTTCCTGTTTTCCATCGTTGTTGTTGTTCTTTCCATCAATGACAAGAACATGCATGACAAGCACACACTTCCTATAAAACATGCCAACAATGATTATGATTAAAGCTTTAGATTTCTCTCTTCGAGATATAACCAATGGATAAATTCTTCAAAATTATTTTTCAATAAATTACAGTTATAGTATACTTTATTTTAGTTGGTCAGAGTAACATGATTTTGTTCTAGTCTCTAGCTAGTTTTTCTTTTTTGAATTTTATTTATTTATGAAAAAAAAGGTCTGGTTGGTTGGAAATAAAAGGTATCCCATAAAGGAATCAAGGAGTTGGCTTGCTAAGGTTTTTCTCCCTCTTGGAAGTTTTATGTGAAGAATTATTTTTTGACAAAAGGGAAACATTGAATTGTCACACTCTCAAAACTTTTAAGTTGTGTATTTGTTTTATTTTTCTAACTGTTGTCCACAACCATGGAATTCATGTTTTTCTTGTAGTAATTCGTTTATGGACAAATTTTCATTTTATTGAGCAATAAAAATGAATTTTACACACAAGTTCCTTTTGGGTGTAAAATAATCAACACTTAAGGATTTCCCTTTAATATATTTATGGTTAATTGAATTTTGGTATGGAAAAACATGTTCTGATTGGATTTCTTTTGAGTTTTAATTTTGTTGTCCTATTCACAGTTAATGAAAGTTTGAGAGTTGAAATTTTTTCGATCTTAGAATAAAATAACTCCAATTCATTTTACACCTTGTGATGTCTATGAAAACATAGTTTTGGAGTTATTTACGTGGTTGCTTTCCCATTGAGAATTTTCTTAGATTGTTTTCAGCCATCCTGGTTGTAGCATAGAATTAGCATAGAGAAAAAGTTGATCTTTTATTTTCCTTGATCAGTTTTAGTTTTAGTCTCTTTTATTTTTTCTATAATTATTTCGTTATTTATGAAGTTATCTCTTTGAGGGAGAACATTCTTATCAGAATGTCAGCTTGTTGAACTTTAATTTTCTTCATCGTTGGTGTAGGTTGGACAAATGGATTATGTAACCATCAACATGAGATATTCTTCTCTACTGACTAGAAACATGTGTGAAAAACATAGGGAAGTGTTATTTGTCAATGTATATTCTCGATTACCTTGAAAATATTGCTATCCCTAAATTACCTTGAAAATGTTTTTATTCTATTGAGAAATTCAACAGTGAATTAGAAACATATCCATGTTTCTCTATCATATATGGTTTCTGATCTACTCTCTAATATATTTCTCTTAGAGATATCTTTCAAAAAAATATTTTTTGAAGTCACTCTTGGTCAACATGATTATTATAACCTACCTCCATAAAAATTATATTGTATACTTTCCTCATCAGATTGATCTATTGAAATCATTTGCATCATCTTTGATGGCAAAGAGAATTTGATACTTTGTTCAAAATTATTAAATGTAATTTCTGAAATTGAAACGCAAGGTGTTTTCAATTGTAAAAATAACTTATTTATGACAGGGAATCCTAAGGATTTGATGAATGTGTCATGTTAATGATTTGGAATATTCTTTGAACGAGCGTTCCCATCAACCTGTGTTGTTACATTCCTAGAAGAATTATGAATCACGTCATTTGGATCAAAGAATGGTGTTGCAAATTGTTCACTTTATTATCAATTCTCATAACCTCACTTATTTGTTTCCATGTTGTGAGCATTACACCATGAATATTTCTATAGGATATTGTTTCAAGAGGTTAACCTATCTTTCCCAATTCTTCCACTTGGTCTACTTCTTGAATTTTCATTGAAAATGAGTTTTTCAATAATGTTCATGATGTGTCCCATGCTACTAGGATTACAAGCCTATCCAAAAGGAATTCTTCATTAATGGCCAACAATGTTTGTTTTTTAAATTTTTTATCATAGTTTAGTGTAGTTACTTTATTTATTTTAATTGGTATATAATTTTTTTTGTTTATTAGAAATGCGCATGTAAACTGCGGGGTCAACATTTTTAACCATTGTCTAAGAAACCACAACCTAGGGGCATCCAAGATGTCAAAATCACCGAAGGATCACACCCGAACTAGGCCGCACCAACCCTTAACATGGATGGATATTTGGGTGTCTCCTCTCGACTAAAATCACCATAAGGGTATTGAACTCGGGTTGGCTAACAAACAAAAGCCGCACCTTAACCCATTGATCTAGCAGAAATTGACAATTGGTACATAATTTTACCCCCTTATGATGTAGCCAATAAAATGAGATTCATTCACAATATCTAAAAACCATTTGACCACACGAGAATTGAAAATAACTCTCTTTTATTCCTTCTCCATCCTAACTATAACAATGGAAGTTCAACCCCTTATAACTACTATCTAAAATTTTTGAAAACAACTGCTTTTAGAAAAACAGTTAATTTTAGGGAATTCTCGCATGACTCTAAAACTGACCAATAACTAAGAGATAACTAGAGAGACACTATTTGTCAACTTGTTTTTCTAATTAAGTTCATAAACTAAGAGATAAGTGATAATTAAAAATTTAAAAATTCCTGTAAAAACATTAAAATCTCAATTTGAGGCCTTATATGAAGGAATTTGTCCCCAGAAAAGTGTTGAAACAATGTGTGATATGAAGGCATATCAGAACGGAAGTAAACTCTTTGAGGCACAATTTTCTGTAAAATTTCATCCAAAATGGATAACCGAGTCAAAAGTTATGACCCTCGGAAAATCCCTGCATCACCTTCTTTACTTAATTTTTTAATCATGACAATGGGTTCATTTTCTTACACCATTAGGTGTGAGTGATATAATCATTAAGTAATTGGGATCAATAACCAAAGTGGCAATGAATATCTTGGTGAAAAATATCAATACAATTTCTGAGTTTGAAAAATTAGCATCTTCAAAATCTTATTTCACTAAGATATTATCCATGGAAATAAGCTCAAAGGGTTGAATTCCTCAATTTATCCAATTCTTGATCCTTAGACATTTCAAGAATCTAAATTTTTGTCACAAAAAAATCTCAAATCTATTGGAACAAAAGCATAGTTGGATATCGATTTTCTTGATCATTGCTCATCAAAGTCTTGTTGATTTTGGTTTCCATGTTTTGTCTTAGTCCAAAATTTTTTTCTTAGTGGGTCTTAGATTTTGTGAAAAGTTTATTTGATAAAGGTATTTCCATTAATTCAATTCTTGGAGCTGTAATAATGATAACTTTGTACATATCATTCATACTCTGTTGTTGCCCCAGATTTATTTCATATTGCTTGGTTTGTTTTCTTACTTTTTAGTCGATTTCATTTTATTTTGATGACCAACATTTCTAGTTTTAGGTTTGTTTTAGTTTTGTTTTGTTTTCTCTTCTTAGTTTGGTTTTTGGTCTCATCACTTGCTTTCTTGTTGATCAAATTGCTATCATATTTTAATTTGAATGCTAGTATGTTCTCTAATATTATTTGTCTTATTAATATTCCTTGAGGATTGATATTTGATTTTGTATGTGGGGCAGGTCCAACTCTGGTTATACACTAAATACATTATTAAAAGTCTTGGAATTCATGGGTTTCTCCATCTGAATAATCCTTCATGAATTTATTAGTTGTGGGTAGTGATTGATACTTGTGGTGGAACACATGTTCTTACTAAGCATACCATGATAATCCATAAGTAAAGGAAAGTGTCTATATTCTTTTTCTTACAGCTCCATCCACCTCACATTAATAAACTGACTACTACTATGATGGTTTTTGGAGATACATTTGGGTTAAACTAGAATTCATAACATCTTCTTAGAAAATCAAAGAAACTATTGTATCAACCCACTTCCTTCACACCCTATTTTCTTATGCATATCTGTATATAAAATCTAAAAGGGTGAGACTATTTTGAAATAAAAAGGAAGTTGAAAGAACTATTAATAGTGTGGGAAGTACAAATAAACCCATCGACTCTATGGACACTTGCTAGTAGCAGAGATATTCTTGTATGGTACCGAGGAAACTTTGTCAAGGCTATTGATGTTCATTGGCAACAAAGCAATTCCAGGAAAAGAGAGATGAGGAACACACTTATGTAGATGTTTGCAGGTTATAAAAAGTGAAAACCCATGGTTAAGCCAAAGACAATCATAAGTATGTAGCCCACCAAATAATTTACCTCACTAATTGGATCTTTGAAAAGGGTATGTTAGATGAGAACTACTTGAATTATTGGGTTATATCTTTTAGAAATTTGGCATAATTGTGGTACCCATGATTATTGGAAAATTGTCTGCACTTTGTTGATATTATCAATAACATTCATATTTGAAGTAAAGGCCCTAAATTTTCATGACAGAGATAATTGGTTCTTCCAGTGTGTTGCTAATTATTGTGGCCAAAAAAAAATCCCCCTTTCATTTTTCTTTTATAAGTGAAAGGAAAGGGGCCCCCTACTAAAATTTGAACTCTAATTCCTAATCCTCCACTACTATGAGCCTAATTATTTTTCTCTACCTACCTTGAGAGAGTTAGGGGTTTGGATATCTATTGATGATTCTATTTGATGGAGGTTTGTTAATCCTTTTGATATTATACTTTCAAATGTCTTCATGACGCTTTTTTACTTATGATGTTTGGTTGAGATTTGTATGATGAAATTGATATGTTATATTTGAGTCCTTTACAAATTTTGAAGTATTTAATGATCCTATGTGACTATATAGTTTGATGCTCCATTTTATTCTTTGATTAAGTATGATTTTGAGTATTTTCTAAATAGATGAGTTAAATGTAGAAATTTAAATGACAAAATCAACAAGTAAATAATTATTTCATACACATAGAAACTTAGAGATCAATGTCATCTATGAACTCTGAAATGTACACACCCACATTCAGAAATTACCATATGTAGAAATACACATTGCTAAGTAATTTTGTAGCGGAATAAACACAATGAACAACAACCATTCAACTCAGAAAAACTCATAAATTTAGGCAATGTCATGGAAAACTCCAATGTGGGGAAACATAATGAGAGAGAGAGAGAGATTTATTATTCATCTTTAGGAAAGTACATATCAACAACAACAATACATATTCCAACAAGATAAATCTACTTACAACACACTAAAAAAATCCCCACAAATTCTTCCTTGATTCTCGTGCGAAGTTTGTACTAATGTATGACCCACCCAGAAAAAACAACACCTCGAAAATAGAGCCAAATTGTTGTTGTACGGATTTTCCTTCAACAACAAATATCCCAAACTGCTTCGATTTTTTTTCCCACACTTGCCTCAATTTTTGAGCCCTCTTTTCTGTTGTACGGATCCATACAGTACGACCTCCCTCACAGCAGTAAATTACAACATTCACAAAATAGAAATTTCTTTCTTGGGAAATGTACCCAAGCTCTCTTGGTAAATGTGCCCTCCTTGGTGCCCTCTTTCCTCTCTCAAGATTACTTAGTAATCTCTCTCAATCTCCTTCTCTTATGTCTTGCACACTACCCAATGCATTCTCTTATAATCTAAAAGTGACCATTCACCTTCTCCAACTCTGGATCTAATGGTCAAGATCTAATCTTTCCTTTACAAGATCAAGGGTCATGATTCATTCCCTCCAAAATAAATCACTTTAAAATATTAAAGTACATTTCCACTTTATAACATAAGTGCATTTTATGAAATAAATTCACTTTAATATTAGAAGGTACACTTTATTAAAAAGTAACTTTAATAAAAGAACCACTTTATCACAACTTTATATAAACCCATTACAAAGTCAAGTATCTAGTAGTGTAGGTACAAGGTAACTTCCACATACAAGACACATATGTGGAGTACCTCCTGAGCTAAAAAGATAACACTCCCTCTTAGCGAGGGATGTACTCACTACCATCTCCATCATCTGGTCTCACCACACTGTGATTAGTAGGAGCTCCTTATGAACCTAGAGCAATATTTAACACCTACACAAAACTTGAACTAGAATATCTTCTCCTGACAGCTACTCTGAACCCTAAGCTCCTAGGAGAATCCACTCCACCCTGAGCATTGGTTCGATCACACCAGTTGAGCCTCCTGCTGGTGCTCAGAAGAGACTCCCCTTCTTCTCTCAAAATGAAAAACTAAATAATTGGGCCCACTATAGTCTCATGAGCCTCCTGCTCCTCATATGACGTTGAATCATATCTAGAAGGTTGTCCTCGCAACATGTACATCCTTCCCACCCGATCCCCAATCAATTGTGGTTCCACCTGGTCCACTCCCTACCTGTATATAAATACATGTCCCCTCTTGAATAATGTACAATATCCATCATCCTCCAAGGCTAATACTGAGACAAAGTTAACCCTCAACCCTAGAACAAAGAGAACTCTATCAAGATCCATGAATCCTCCATACTTGAGTCAGAATCTAACCTTTCCAAATCCACGTACAGCTCGCACCATACCTCCTTAACTCTCCACTAGTTGGTCGGGACCTGTCTTTGTGATAATAATGAATATTGTCCAGATTCTCGTCATGTGACAAGAGGATCCATTGTCAACAATCCATCGGATATCACCCCCAAATCTTCCACTACCGACATTGGATACTAGAGTAACCAAAGAAAATTCCCTGTCATACTTGGAATCAAAGTCCTCCATGGATGTTGTAGCATCTGTCGTAGGCCCCTTTGGTTCCTTGTTCTTCTTCTTCCTCTTAGAACAATGAGAAGCAAGGTTCCCCAACTGGTTACAACAGTAACATCTGACTTTACTCAAGTCCCTCCCAAAAATTCCTTTCTTCTTTCTCTTTGCAATAAAAGAAACATTCTCATCGGCTCCATTTGTCTTCTCTCCACTGCTCTGAGATCCTTCCTGGATATCCTCCTGAATGAAATCGTCCCACATTATTCTCCAATATGGAATATTCTCACGACCCACCACACACTTCACAAAGACATCCCATTCCTTAGTGAAGCCTTTCAAAGCTATCCTCACCAATTATGAATCCAATATGACCTCTCCAACTGCAGCTAGCTCATATTTCACTTGAGCTACCTAGGTAATATAAGAATACACACTCTACCCTTTACCCATGTTGGTATCATGTAGCTTATCCTTCAAGGCCATCTTCCGGTTTTCATTCTTTGCCTCAAATAAGTTCTTAAGTGCATCCCACATCTCTTTGGTTGTCTTCTTCTTTTCCAAGTGTGTGATAAGGTGATCCTTTACCCCATTCAGAATAATCCTCTGAGATTTGGCCCCCTTGACGTCATGCAAATCCAAAGCAATAGTATTTTTTGTGGGATCCACACCAACATAATTGACATAGTTCCAAATCTTGTTCTCCTTGAGAACAGATGACATCCGGACCTTCCACTGCAAATAGTTGGAAATGCCATCCAACCGATCCTCAAATCTAATACATGCAGCCATATTCTCTATCATAGCTCAAGGAAAAAAATTACAAATGTTCCCCCTTCAATCCTGCCCAAAAATCTCACTGTTCACTGTCACTTAGAGCCCAAGCTCTTATACCATGCAGAAATTTAAATGACAGAATCAACAAGTAAATAATTTTGTCATACACTTAGAAACCTAGAGATAATTGTCATATATGAAATTTGAAATGTACACACTCACATTATTAAATTACCATATGTAGAAATACCCATTGCTAAGTAATTTTGTAGCGGAATAAACACAATGAACAACAACCATTCAACTCAGTAAAACTCAAAAATTTAGGCAATGCTAGGGAAAACCCCAATGTGGGGAAACCCAATGAGAGAGAGAGTGAGATTTATTATTTAGCTTCAGGAAAGTACATATCAACAGTAAAAATAGATACTCCAGCAAGAGAAATCCACTTACAGAACACTAAAAAGATCCCCACAAATGTTGCCTCAATTTTTGTGCCAAGTCTGTACTGTTGTACGACCCTCCAAAAAAAACAGCACCTCGAAAACAAATCCAAACTGTTGTTGTACGGACTATTCTTCAACAAAAAATATCCCAAGTTGCCTCGATTTTCATGCCCACACTTGCCTTGATTTTTTTGCCCTCTTTTTAGTTGTATGGATCCGTACAGTACGACCTTCCTCACAACAGTAAATTACAACACTCACAAAAAATAAATTTCTTTCTTGGGAAATGTGCCCTCCTTGCTGCCCTCTTTCCTCTCTCAAGATTACTCAAAAATCTCTCTCAATCTCCTTCTCTTGTGTCTTGCACATTACCTAATGCATTCTCTTATAATCTGAAAGTGACCCTTCACCTTCTCCAACCCTATATCTAATGGCCAAGATCAAGGGTCATGATTCATTCCCTCCAAAATAAATCACTTAAAAATATTAAAGTACATTTCCACTTTATAACATAAGTGCACTTTATGAAATAAAGTCACTTTAATATTAGAACGTACACTTTATTAAAAAGTCACTTTAATAAAAGAGCCACTTTATCACAACTTTATAAAAACCCATTACAATGTCAAGTGTCTAGTAGTGTAGGTACAAGGTAACGTCCGCATACAAGACACATATGCGGAGTACCTCCTGAGATAAAAAGATAACCTTAAATGAATAACATATATGCATTTTTCATCCTATTACTTGGATGTTGTGCCTAATCTCTTCATATTTACATTGAAGCCCTCATATATGAATCATCTTCCTAAATTTAAACTCATATCTAGAACCACAAGATAACTAATTCTTTCTATGAGTTTCAAATCAGAGACATGTTGCTTTGATGAAATTTATGTACAAAAACAAGTTGTTCATGAAAGTCGAGATCTTGGATTATTGTCTTCGAGAAAATTCTCCTCTTTAATTTGTTCATGTTGCAAACAAACCAAATGCTTATTCATAAGTTTGTTAAAGGAAAAGAAAAATAATGTAATGTTTATGATATACTCAAAAATAATTTCTTCCCTACATAATTAATTTTATGCTTTCTATGGTCATAGAAGAAAGGCTGCAGAATCACTTCCCTTCCATGACTACTTCAGCCTTGAAGTTCATGGAGGGGTCCCTCGATATTCTTCCTCTAGACTATATTTCTTTCTATTCAACCAACATTCAACTTCCATAATCAAGCCTTGTCTTTTCCAAACCTCAACTGGATCTGCTTGTCTCAGCATTTCATTATGTTCTATTTTCACTTCCTTTCCAAACCCTAAATTTTATGGTATTTTATTATTTGGTTGAAACCTTAATCATTACTACACTCTCCTCATCGATTTTGTCTCATATGGATAGCCAAGTGAAGTCCCTTGTGATATTTTCAAGTTTTGAAAGGTGTGACCCTCTTCAGAATAATATTTGTTGGGTTCTCCTATTGGCCTTCCCTCTCTTTGAAGGATTATAGAGATTCTCATATGTGGAACATTGTCACAATGTCACCCAATGATTGCTTGCCACTTTTCATCTCCAAATTCATGCATTTTCATTTGACATGGGAGTGTTTTCCTTGATCATATCAGTTTCCCTCTCCTTGCAAGATTATTGATATTTCCCTCTACAATTTTCCCCTTGTTCGAATTGACATGACCCATTTTCTTATCTGGCATCAAACTCATTTGTATTGTATGGGTTACTCTTTGTGACATTATCATGACGTGTGACGTGTTGTCCCTTTATTCCCTGGTCCTTTACCATTTGTCAACTCCAATTTTTCTCAAACTCGACCTCAACTTGATGAGCCTAACTAACTTAGCATCTCACTTACTCATAATCTGCATGATATGCCTTGTCTCTATTTTTGGTCCCTAGGTGGAACCTTGATAGGTGAAGAACCTTGGGTAGTGTGGAACATTGACCCAAAGTCCAAGGTAATGCATTTTACTATTTTCAGATGGGACATTTCATTTTTTATTTGGATTTTTTTTTATTTTTATTTTTTATTTTATTATTATGGGGATTCCTAGACGAATTTGGAATTGGACGTCCTAGAATGTTCGTGAAGTTGGGCCATGATAGGGGAACTGAAACGAGGGATGGTAAGACCAGTGGAAAGTGGAAAGATAACAGTGAGCATGGAGACAACATGGATATCGGTGACAGGTGGTGGTGAGAGAGAATGCAACGTGGAGAGTTTCTCCAATGACTCCATTGGAAAAAGTGGATATATATCGAGTGGGAAATGGTCAGAGGTGGTAGCCAAAATGAGACAAAGAATCATCCAATAATATTGATCAAATAAAATGTATATTGTCTAGGGGAAGCCCCACAGATGAGAAACTAATGGTTTGGATCTACCATACTGGTGATGTACCTTTTGGAGTGTGGCATCATAAAAAAAATATGTGTGAGGGCTATAGGTGATTTTTTCGGATCTGATTGCTTTCTGATTCAAGTTAATGCAGTGCTAGGTAGCACAACCCAAGCCCATGGGAATCCCCATACCAAAGAAAGTGCTTTGGACGTATACCATAACTTTGACCTGATTTGGAAATATTAGGAATATGCAAAACTGTCAATCTATCTAATCTTCCTGTGTGACTGGAGTGTATGCTTCGCTGCCAGAAAGGAAAATTATGAAAACTATGTACTCTTCTACCTATTGTACATCCTATGCTAACCATACTCTACATAATTTCAGGGATGAGAAAGAGAGCTAAGTGATGGGTGACCCTTGTGGGTCATAGTACACCTTCAACATGTTTCCATTAAGAAGTCTCTTGAGTGGTTGACCATGTAATGTAGATAGCTTGGTGGCAGTGGCTTCATTGATGTAGACCAAGTGGAAAGGACTCAACCAACACATACATAACTTGAGAGGGTGTTGTAAATATTTTTTGTCATATAACAAGACCAAAGATACATGATCGAGTATTTTCTAGAAGATGTTGCAATCATGCCATGCTTTTTGTATTTGTTTTTCAACTACCTAGATGAACCCCACCATCATATGGTCCTCCTCTAGTTCCATGAGTCCATCTAACCGTTGTTGAAGGGACTATTGATTTTTCATTTTATTTGTTACACCAACACGGAGGCTGGGAACAACAAATTATAGTGGCATGACTAGTTATTTACCATATACCAATATGAATGGTGTGTTCTTCGTCATCCTCTTGAAAGTTGTTTGATATGCCTATAATACTATAGGGATCCTCTGGTCCCAATTGTCACACTACACATTACAAAATTTGGTTAAAGCCTGTTCTAAAATTTTATTGAAATCTTCAACCATGCCATTTTCTTGAGGATGATAGGGAGTTCTCTTCTGGTGATGGATCATGAACTCTTAATTGAGTTCCTGAATTGTCTCATTCAGAAAATTATATCCATGGTCACTCATCAACACCTTTGGACAATCAAATATGGTAATCACAATCTCAAAAATGAATCGCTCCACTATTTCTTCGATAATATCCTTAACCAGCACGTATTCAACACATATCATCATATATTCAATTGCAGTAATAATATAGGGTGCACTCATCCATAATGCATGAGGATTGATCGGGATCAAAAAAATAATTGTTCGTTTTTCAAATGGTTCAAATGCTATGACTAGAAACATAGGGATCTCATCTCTTCGACAATGCTTTCCAATCTGTTGGAATACATTGCAACGTTTACAATATTCCTTGGCATTCGCAAAGAGTGAGGGCCACCAAATTGCTTCTCACAGAATGTTTCACATTGTTTCCTTTCCAACATTATGTCCCCCTGCAATATCTTCATGGTATTCATACAAAATGAGGTCCCATTCATCTTCTAAGTGTTATAAATAAAGAGAAGTGCTTGTTTTTCCATAGATGATATAGAAATATTGTCACCCAACCATTTGCACAAAGGCCACCTCGGAGCACCTTAACCTTGAGAGATAGAATAATTCTAGAAGAAAAACAATAACCAACCAAGGTAGCGCACCTTTCTCCAAGGGTAGTGCACCAAGCAAGAATAGCCAAAGACCAAGAAGAAATTCTAAACCATAACCAAGAGAAATTCCAAACCATAACCAAGAGAAAGTCCAACCAAAATTCAAAATCCCAATTGCAGCAGTTGCAACTGCACTCCCTCTCCAAACATGCACACCACTAGTCTTATGCAGTTGTGAGAGTAAGAGTGACAAATGAGCTCTACCGCCCTCTTATTTATAGTGCTCTTTGTCACCTGTCTATACCAACTTGTTCTTTTATAGGTTAACACTTAAATATTAATTATTTTATTGAGACGACATGTCTTCTAGGGTTTCTACAAATATGTTTAGGGTTTCTGTTGCTTCCCAGAATATTCTAGTATCGTCAAAGGTTGCATGTAGAGGTTAATACCTCCCGTAGATACCATAATATCAACACTCCCTCCTAGATAGGGAGGTATTAAAGGCAATGGTATTTTGTAAAAAATAGACCATTCAATCGATAGCATAATCATAGCCACACAGGCTATCTCATGGTCATGTAGATCAACTCAAGAGAAACATCAACACTATTAACATCATTTGAGAGCACCAACTGCATCATCTCTCAAAGCCATACTCCATATGAGTAATCAGGCATGATGATGAATAAGTCACTCACCCCACAAAGTGATATAAGAACCATTCTTATAATCCAGACATATGTCCTGGAAGAATAATTTTTCCAAAAGATGTTGGAAACCATTCCATGGGCTACACAGATTATTCTTCTAATATAGACATACGTCCTACAAGAATGGTTGTCCTGGACCATTTTCTACAGGGAGAATGTCTATCCACCAACAATCTTTCAACTTAGACCATCCTCCACAGGAAGGTTGTCTATCCACCAGCAATTTGTCCTTCCTGGACCATTCTTCACCTGGAGAATGTATGTCCATCAGTGCACTTACTATCCATCTAGTTGGAAATCATCTCCAACACTAGTGGTATTCTCCATGGAAATAAAAAAAACTCCATCCAATAGAGCACAGTTTTGTCTATCCATAGTAGTACACAACTGCTACCTAGTGGTACACAACCACTCCTAGTAGCACACAACTACTAACTAGTGACACATGGTCACTATCACTGAATCACATCCACCACAGTAGCTTACAATTAATGTCCAAAGACATACATTCTCGACAACAATCATATCATCTGATATCAACCTACATAAATAATATCATGATACAAGCTAAGTCATCTGGGCCATTCTTCCACTCACATCTGTGAGATATGGAAGAGCATTTTCCCTCGGAAAGTAAAAAAATCAGCCATGGGCTATCTAGACTATTATTCCCAAGCATGGAAGAATAATTTTCTTTGATTTCTTATCCTAGACCATTCACCTAAATGGGCCATTCCTCCAACACTAATTACAGTGCAACCTGGAGAGAATGAGTCTTCCCTAGGGAATGCATGTCCCTGATTGATGAACATGGACCATTCACCTAACTGGGCCATTCTTCCATCACTAATCACAGTGCAAATTGGAGAGAATGAGTCTTCCCTAGGGAATGACTATCTGGACCATTTCCTAATGGAAATGGTTGTCCTGCACCAACCTCCAAAATGGACCATTCTTCGAAACTGCTCACAACTGTGAACTTTGAAAGAATGACTACTCGGCGAGGTGGGCCATTCTACTTGACCACTACTCAGATTGACTACCAAGAAGAATGATTTTCCTAGACCATTCCCCCACACTGGTCATAAGAGGAATTGTTTTCTATGGTACATCAACAATATATCAAACCATTTTCATTACAAAAATCATTATCCGATCTAGAAAATTTTCCGAACTGGAAAATGATTGTCCATCAGAAATCTCGAACCACTATCCTAACTCGAAAGGAACTACCCAACCTAGACCATTTTTCGAACTGGAAAATGATTGTCCATAAATCAATAACATATCAGTGCTCCCTCCGAAGCTGGGAGTAATCACTTCCTTGTTCAATAAGGAAGTCGTCTCCATGAGCCCCAACTTGTCCCTTAAGTATGAAAATGTTTAATCTTGGACAGAGGCTTTACCAAAATATCTACCATCTGCTCATCTGTGGAGATATAATGGAGAACCACTTCTCCCCTCTAGACTTTATCACGGAGAAAATAATGCTTGATCTCTATGTTCTTCGACCTGTCATGGAACATCGAGTCCTCTGAAGGATTCACATAACTTTGATCATCACAATATATCATGATTGAATCCAAAACCTCATCAGACAATCCAGAAACCAACTTATGGAGCTAGATTACTTATGTACAAGCATCACAAGATGTAATATACTCTGCTTCTGCAGTGTTGAGTACAACAGACTTTTGTTTTTTGCTAGCCCATGACAACATGGCAAAGATCAAACTGAAACATATCCAGGGTAGCACTTTTTATGTCATCTGCACTCCTTGCCCAGTCTGAATTGATAAATCCATGCAGTTGTATATCATAACTCAAACTTGGCATAAAGAAAATATTTGGCTGAGTATCCTCCAGATACATTAATGAGCCAATCAATTGTCGATATAGAGACGATTCTACTAGATCAGAGCCTCTAAACTTCTTTAGATCTATCATCATGGGAGTTTTCTATGGATTTTCAATCCATCATCTCGGACTTATGAAAAACCATTTCAATATACTTCCTCTGTCATAGGAATTTTTCACCACGCTTATGTTGTACATGAGAGGCTTTGCACCAAGTTTGCTTGAATTCATACAAGGTCTTCTTCCATCTGCATACAAGGGTCTCTTTCTGGTATACTTCAAAACCTTGAGGTTTCTCTACATATGCTTCTTCTTCAATTAATCTGTTGAGAAGAACATTCTTTACATACATCTTATGTAAACTCCAACCCATGGATACTATAGGATATATAATGGCTCAGGTAGAGGTATATCCGGTTACTAGAACAAGTTGTCATCATAGTCTTCTCCCTCCTACTAGGAGAACCCTCTATCCTTGAGTCTCACCTTGTATTTATCAATGATTAAGTATTTTTCACAATTTCTCACACACATTGTTCTTCATCACAATTTCCTTCCATTCATTTTTCTTGATTGCTTCTAGTGGGTTCAAACTGGTTCAATTGGTTGTTCTAACTTTTCTTTCTTTTTTGGAATCTTCATGTTCTTCCTCATGTTTCTCTTCAATGTTGGAGTCCATGGAATCTTCTATAGATTATATGCCCTTATTTCCTAAAGGCTCCAAACTTCTTCCATAGGAATATAAATGTAGATGGACAACCAAGGATATTCAAGGCTTATTTTCAAAGAATACTTCTTCTAGAGTCAAACTGAGCATGTGTTTCTTATCATGGATGTTACTTCCAATGAATAGCATAGATAGATACTTCGTATTCTTTACATATTCTTCTTTAATGGATCATATCATTGGGGATTAGATCCCTCCTAATCCTAGCTTCACGCCTGAATGAGAAATATGCATGCTTTTCTTTTGGAATTATCTGATCAGATCCCTCCATCTAAGAGAGTCTACACTTCCTTTTGTTGTATCTCTCTGTGTTTTATACAAAGTGTCACAAGCGTGTTCTGGTTTCCTTTTTATTTATGACTTCCTTCGAGTTTGACTCCTCTAAATATATTTAAGTTTGTTTCTATTTGTTTTGATTAATTCCCACCTAGAAATTGTGTCATCCTTATAAACTTCTTCTATGACATCTTCCGCAATGATTGTTCATCAAACATATTTCACAAAGGTACCTTCCCAAAACAAGAACAACAAGAGAAAACAAGAAATATCTATCTAGAGGAGATGTTAGTTCATCTTGTGAACAAATATAATAAGCATCTATATCAATAGTATTCATATGAATTCAAGTATTCATTGCACCTAGCAATAATAGAATATTTCAAAGACTGCTTTCACAATTTGTAATGTAGTAACTATCACCCTTGATATACACAAATTTGAATCTTAACAATTTAATCCAACCTGGAACCTGAAGCCTCAACTGCTATGGAGGGTGAACTTGTTCCTATGAATGCACTAAATCTAAGATTACATCTTGGACAAGGGCTCTAATAAGTTTCCTGCAAACACACTTACATTTTTCTAGATGATATAACTTGGATAACATATACAAGTGCATACCTTTGAAGTCTTGTAACATCATCTAATTTGTCTTCCAATATGAAACTAGATACCATCTTGACATGAAGATATTAGAAACTCAATCAGAATATCAAATGATTATAACAAGCTAGTAACTCTAAAATTTCAACTTTGACCACAAAATCAATTTGACCAAAAGTCAACCTTTGACTTTGACTTTGACCAATCAACCTTTGACTTTGACTTTGACAAAAAATTCAAACCTGGAGTTTTTGCTAGCTGAGAGTACCAAGAGGTGTGCTAGGCTAGGGCGCATTAGGATGTCAAGGAATTAGGTCAAACGTTTCATCATAATTGATCGAACGCAAGGGTTAGGGTTTGTTGCCGCTGCATAATCAGAAAACCTAGTTGTAACTAGTGTCGTAACGAGCTTAACAAATAAATTCCCAATATATATTCTAGTGGTTAGAATGTATGAAGATAGTGTGGTCCCATAACCTGTTAGAAATAAATATATGTGCTCGTTTTTCCATAGACAATACAACAATATTTTCACCCAACCATAGGCATAAAGGCCACCCCCGAGCACCTTAACCTTGACAAACATAATAATTCTAGAAGAAGAACACTAGCCAACCAAGGTAGCACACATTTCTCCAAGGGTAGCACACCAAGAAAGAATAATCAAATACCAATAAGAAATTCCAAACTATAACTAAGAGAAATTCCAACCAAAAGACAAAATCTCAGTTGCAACAGTTGCAACTGCACTCCCTCTCCAAACTTGCACACCACTCGTCTTATGCAGTTGTGAGAGTAAGAGTGAAAAATTAGCTCTAGCACCCTCTTATTTATAGTTCTCTTTGTCACATGTGCAGGATGACTTATTATTTTATAGGTTAACATTTAAATATTAATTCTTTTATTGAGCCCACATGTCTTCTAGGGTTTCTACACATCTGTTTAGGGTTTCTCTTGCTTCCTGGAATATTCTAGTCTCGTCAAAGGTTACACATAGAGGTTAATACCTCACAGAGCTACTATAATATCAACACTAAGGAACACCTACAAAAAATTTCATCTGCTCCAAATTTATATAGTTGGATGACAATTAACTAATAGTCTACGCTATGGGTCATCAGTTGACGGTGTTGTCCTAGAGTGCATCATGATGGGGTCTATCATAATCATGTGAGAAACTCATCGATATCGAATAATTTATCAAGAATTACTTCGACATGGAATAGTTTCACATCAGGGAGTTCATCATCTAGACTCCAACTAGCTTAACCAAACTCAATCCGAGAGAGATGATCTGGTCCAACATTGTACTTTTGTAGCTTAACAACAACCTCAAACTTGAAATCCTGGAAGAGAAACAAGAAGTGGCATATTCTTCTCCCTAACACCAACTTGTTGACCAAATACTTGAGCATGCGGTGACCAGTGAAGAAATTAAAGGGGGTTCCCAATAAATAGTGGTGAAATTTTTTCCAGGCATATACCATGGTGACACCCTTTCACTCGATTGTTGTATAATTATTCTCAGCATCAGACAACTTGTGACAAGCAAATTACATCGGATGATCAATATTTACTTTGCCCCACTACACAATAAATAGTTCCAAGGTAATGGAAGATGCATCTACATGAACATGAACAAGCTTAGACCAGTTGGGAAAAATTGTAATCAAGGCAATGACTAGTTTTCCTTTTGGAGTATCTAGGGATTCCTAGCATTCCTATGTCAAAATGTACTTGGTATCCTTATGTAGTAACTTCTCCAGAAGGGATGCAATATTCCCATAGTTATGAATGAACCATTGATAATATCTTGTATGACCCAATTTTGTGTGCATCTCACTAACCAATTAGGGGTCGCCATATTCAGTATGGAAAAAATATTATCTTGATCGACTAACAATCCATCCTTGCAAACTATGTTCCCCAATAGTTTTCTAAAAGGTGTACAAAATATGTACTTCTTCAAATTCAGTGAGATCTAGAGATGCCAACATCGATCCAACATCAACTGTAGGGCTTGCATGTGCTCTTTTAGTAATTTGAATATTGTCCATTCATTCAAATAAATTTCAATAAATGCATGGATAAACTCCTTGAAGGATGCGACCACAATCTTGGAAAACATTGTAGGTGCATTTTTTGGTCCGAATGGCATCATCGTATAAGAGAAATAACCACACCCCATCTCAAATGTGGTTCTGTCTTGATCCTCTTATGCAATCCTAACCTAATGATAGCCCAAAATGTTATAAGTAAACAAGTAGGCTTCACATCCTCCCATATTCTCCAACACCTCAATAGTGAAAGGGGTAGGGAAAGGATCATGCACACACGCTTCATTGAAGCTTCTCAAATCTACATAGATTCAAATATCACTAATTTTCTTAGGTTTCAAAACCACGGGACTAATCCAATATGACTCCTCTATAGGAACAATGATTCCAACATCTAACATCTAATCCAACTCTTTGTTCACCTTTTCCTTATATTTGGGATTTAGTCGATAAGGCATCCTCTTGACCATTTTGGAATCTGTCTTGAGTTGTATTTTCATAGCCCCCAATGATCCTGTAGTTCCATTCATTTATGAGAAGTTGTGGGGAAACAATTCCTCATATTCCTTGAGAAATTTGAAAACATGACTGGCAATCTCATTATCCTAATAATCTCCAATGATGGCCATTTTAGGCACTTCCTCAGTTTCAATATTATGTTTCTTTGTCTTAATTGGCCCACCATAATCTGACACAGTCATCTCTAGCACTTTCCCCTCAATTATGTTCTCACCCTCAGATTATTTTATATGTATACCTTGGGGATCATCGTTTTCAATGTCATCCACCTTCAACTTCTAGTAATGGACGACCTATTTCAATTTTCCCACTGGCTAATGGTACAAGAAAACCACCTTTGGGTTGGCATCCTTGGGTTGACAATGAAATATAAAGTTCTTAATCTAGAAGAGTTCCTCCATTTGAGTTGGATCCTCTGCTATGAAGTGGAATGATGAGAAAAACTTTGAACTTACATGGATCCAATCTATTGTTTACCTCCTAAGCTCCTCCTGAATATACCAACTCCTAGAACCATATCCATAGTATGAATGAACCGATGAAACCATTGTGTTTGAGGAATATTTTTGGAATTCCATCATCGTTTGCAAAAGTAAATGTGTTCATGTGGATCCTTAGTTCCCTTGTACCAAATGGCCAATTCAAAGTCCAAGATGGGTTGGAAGTTGAATTTTATCAACTTGGCCACCCGTGCCCAATCCTGAATATTTATGAAATGTGTCTCCCACCACCATGCAAGTGTCCCCCATACCACAACTTCCACAACCTAAATCCTTTGTTCTTATAGAACGATCTTCTCCATCTGCACTAGGATTGCCTCTATTTTCCATGTTTCATCAAATTGTGCGGCATCACATAACTTGGATTCAATCCAATGCACTACTTTAGTTATCCTTGTGCATCGTCGAATAGAGACCTCATATATCTTGTTCTACCACCTTTCCATGGCATCTTCGGAATAAGTATCATAGGATTTAACGTTCTGCCACCTCAGTTGTCCATCCATGGTGAGATTGATATAATATTCCCTTCACCCCGTGATATTATAGATATCATCAGTGAGAGAACTCCACACATCTTCATCCACTGGCTCATTATATATATCCCTTTCATTAGGATATAGAGGTTCAATCATGTGTAGGGTGTATATTTCAAACAAAATCTTCCTCTTCTTAAAATTCAACACTACATTGTTCTTGAGGACCCAATCAATTCCAAGTAGTGCAGGGTAGGGATCATAATTATCCAAAATTTCTATGAATTCAAAATCATTCTTTGTCTTCACCCCTTCTATGCTCACCTAAACTTTGTCTAATTGGCCTATGGGGTAGAACTCATATTGATTTACCAACCACAACTGGATGGGTGACCAGAAAAAACTTGGTTTACCCATCAATTCTGAGGACTTCTTAGGCAATATGTTCACATCAGAACCTAGATCCAACATGACCCACTCCATTTCATAACTATTGATTTCAGTTGTCATCTTGAACTCTTTTCCTCTACACTTATGCTTATTTACCTGGCACAAATCCCTTCTAGTAGAGGGGATGATATAGCTTTCTCTCTCCCTCGTTCGCCATGTAGGTAGCTAACATCCACATTAAATTTATCGCAACATCAAGATCACTTAACAATATCAAACAACATAAGAAGTTACTTATTTGATCCTTAGATTTTGCTTCATGACCCAACTCATGCATTGCTTCTTCGTGTGTCGTTGTTTCAACTTCTCATGCACATGCTCCTCAATTGCTCTTTGTTCATTACATCACATATCCTCTTGCGTGCATGTTTCTTTCAATGACCTCTGCGTCTCAAAATGTGTTTCTTCACACATGCGAGCTTCCTCCAATGACCTATATGTTGTGCATTGTAATTCTTAATGGGTGTGATCCTTTTCCAGCGACCTTTGTGTTGCACACTAGACCTCTTCATGAATCTGAGCCTCCTCAAGCAACCTTTGAGTTGCGTGTTGCCGCTCCTCTCACGCTCTTTCTTATTTGATGGCCCTATGTGCATCGCAAAAAAACATATTTTATTGAGAAACATCAAACTTAGAGGGGGCTATGTCACCTTCCTTATATTCCCCTTCAGCCATTGGACTGATATTTCACCATTCTCCAATCCCATTTCTATCTTCGATTAGCATAGGTTATCATCCATACATATACTTCCTCATCCTTTTTATGATTCTTGAATGGATTTGCATGAACCATATTGCTATGTGCCTTCTTTTCTTCCCACTTTTTTAATAAATGGAGACAATTTGTAGTGATGTGCTCAAGGTTGTAACAATATCCACAAAGAGTGCACGGTTTGGTACAAAACCTTGACACATGGCCAATTTATCCATAGTTAAAACAAGTGAGGGATTTGCCTCTCCCTCCTCCATATCCTTGTTTTTTATCGTGTCTATATCTTCCTCGGGGAGATCCTTGATATCTACCTCTCTCAACACAGCCATTGTCACCACCCTTTTATTCCTCTTGTACCCGTAATACATCATGGGTATGTTCATGCATCAACTGGAGTGACAGATAGTTGTTGACATCATGTCCCACAGAATTATGGAATTCACATAACGGAGAATGATGCATCTTATGATATTTCTCAAATATTGGGTAGAGGGGTGGTACATGGCCCCACTGTCTCCAAATTTCACACCATTATTTTTTTGTCCCTACTAGGAAAGGACTCGGTGCGCCCATCACCACACAGTTATCAAGTACAGGGCACTCATATATGTGATTCCCTTCATACCTACATGTGGTACACCATACGTTCTTGCACATGAATTTTTCCTTTTCCATATGTTGTAATTTGATCTTCAAGTTAGTCAGATGAGACTGTACCTATTACATTCACTCTTTCACTGCAAACATACATTAAGCAGTTCATACATTGGAAACAAACAATTATTTTTCTCTTATGTAATTCCTCATTGTTACATTACATTGTGCCATGTTCTTTGTATAGACCATGTAACTGTGACAAACTCAGACTTACAATGAGGGACATTACAAAATATATGCTCAGATCAAGCACATTAACACCCATACAACAACAACCCACTAATCAACTCACTAACTATCTATTTTTTGTTTTTCTTCCATTTATATATTTCTCTACTCTGGTGCTCAGTCCTTTCAATTCTGCTACATTCACCCAAGGAACAACTAGTCTCGCATGCTTCTGTCACCCACATTCATTTCACGTCACCTCTTTGCAATCATGTCAATATCAACGACATTTTTATCTCATCTTCTTGTTGCTCCATGATCCTTTGTGCTCTATGTAGTAATCATTTAGGAATATTTCTTGAAGATTATTTTCTTGATTCCAACGTGCATGCGTTGTCTTCTTGATTTCTGTCACTCATCACAAAACACATAATGACACACATTAGTGGAAATTGAATTGGAATGAATTAAAAAAAATTGATATGGAATGCACACCTCATGTTACCCTTCACGCAGCTACGTGAGTGCATGCCAAACTACACTGAGCACGATGAACTTCTTTTGTGTGCGCACACAATATTTACTCAAAGCTTTGGGTGCCAATAGAGTGTCGTGTTTAAAGGGAAGGAATTCATGCAATTCTTATGCAAGAAGGTGGTACCTTGGCCTTTACTAGTAAACAACTTTCTGGAATTCGTGCAAAATAGAAAATTTGTTATCTATTTTGTCTGTGGTGAATATCTGGCATCCTTACCTTCTTGGGAAATGCTTCCAATTTCAAACTGATCATTGCGGACTCAAATATTTCTTGGAACATTGGATTTCATCCATTGAGAAACATAAGAGGATTACCAAAATGTTCATCTACTATTATGAAATCATTTACAGGAAGGGAAAAGAGAATGTGGTAGTTGATTCTCTTTCTAGTAAATATGAAGAATAAGGGTCTCTCTTTTCTCTCTCCTTCATTGTGTATGATCGATTGAAGGAATTTCATCATGAATGGTTCTAAGATCCCACAATTCATATCTTGATCCAACAACTGCAACAAGACACTAATGAATCTATGGGATGCACTTGGAGAAATTAGGAGCTCTTCTATAAAGGTTGCATGCATTTAAGAAAATAGTTCAACTTTAAATCCATTGTGCCTCACCAACGACAAAATGTTTTGTCTTTCATAAAACCTATGAATGTATCAAATATTATTTTTTCTGGGAAGGCATGAAGCAGGACATATGTACTTTTATGGAAGAGTGAGATACTTACCAACACAACAAGGGAGAAATAGTAAAAAATCTAGGTACACTACAACCGCTCCCTACTCCACCTTCTATATGTACATATCTCTCTATGGAATGCACTATCGGATTACCCAAATCTAGTAATAAATCAGTCATCATGGTTGTGGTTAATAAAGATTCCAAATATGCTCATTTCTATGCCCTTTGATACCCATTTAAAGCTTCCATAGTGGCTTAATTTTTCATGGACAATATATTCAAACGACATGGAATGTCACAATATGTTTTTTCAGACCATGATATGACTTTCACAAGTAACTTCTAGCAAAAAAAATTTAGGCTTCAAATCACCCAGTTGCATCTCAACATTTCTTATCATTCCTAGAATGATGGTCAAATGAAAGTTGTCAACAAGTTCTTGGAAGCCTATTTGAGGTGCTTCACATTTGAACGACAATATCAATGGGTTTGATGGTTACCCCTTCATGAATAGTGGTACAATACAACTTACCATGGTTCCACTTAGATGAATTCCTTCAATATTATCTATGGTCAAAATTCCCAATTAGTATTATCTTACCTTCTAGGTGTCTCCACGGTGCAGGAGGCTGATAGAACCCTTACAGATTGAGTTGACATTCTATGCACTCTCAAAGACAATTTTGTCATGGCTCATAATATAATGAAGTAAAAAGTTGATCAATTCCATTATGAATTCCATTTTGATGAAGGGGATCATGTGTATCTTCATCTACAATCATATAAGAAAACTTCCCCCCAAAATAAAACAGATAATAACTCCGAGAAAAATACAAAACGTAGATGTTAAATCGGAAAACTAAATTGTCCATTTTGATGTTCCAATTTTTAGGAGAAAGATATCACACTTGGCTCATGACCACTTGAACTAACCCTCAAAACTATATTAAACAATTGTTTATCAAGCTATATAATTCC
>SNQJ01S0004191.1:45374-64206 GCA_010110895.2 Picea sitchensis | reverse complement strand
ATCTCTAAGTTTTACTAACATGATGCTTCTGCATAATATCTAAGTTGTACTAGCATGATGTAGACCAATGCCTCTCCATCATCTCTAAGTTGTACTAGAATTATGCTACTGCATCATATCTAATTTGTACTAGCATGATGTGAGTCAGGGAACTGCATCATCTCTAAGTTGTACTAGCATGATGTGACTCCAGACATTTGTATCATATCTAACTTGTACTAGCATGATGCAAAAACATCATATCTAATATGTACTAGCATGATACAGATCAACACTCCCTCTTAACCAAGGGAGCAATCTCCACAAATCCCAACTTGTCCCTGAAGTATACAAGCTTCCCTTTGGACAAGGGATTCGTCAGAATATCTTCTATCTGCTCATCGTTGGAGATATACTTGAGTTTTACTTATCCCTTATGGACTTGATCATGAATGTAATAATATTTGATCTCAATGTGCTTCAAACTTCCATGAAACATAAGGTTTTCTGAAAAATTCACACAACTTTGATTATCACAGTATATTACAGTCAAATCTAGCGCTTCATCAAACATTCCAAAAACCATCTTACAAGTCCATACTGCTTTTGTACATGCATCACAAGATACAATATACTCTGCCTCTGCATTACTAAGTGTGACCGACTTCTCCTTCCTGCCAATCCAGGATATCCTAGAAGAGCCCAAACTGAAGCATATTCCTGAAGTTCTCTTTCTGTCATATGCACTCCCTACCCAATTATAATCTGTATATCCTTGTAGTTGTACATAATTGTTTGAGAGATATCTCAAACCATAGTTTAGTGTGCCACACAAATATCTCAATATGTACTTTGCAACAATCTAATGATCGTGTCTTGGTTCCACTTAGAATTGGCTCAACGTGTTCATAGCAAAGCAAATGTTTCACCTAGTATTAACCAAATACATCAATGAGCCAATCAACTATTGGTATATAGATGGATCTATCGGATCAGAATCAAAGTCTCTAAACCTATTCAAATTTATTACCATGGGAGTAGGCATGGATTTGTAATCCATCATCCCAAACTTCTGAAGGATCATGATAGCATACTTCCCTTGACCAAGGAATATCTCACTTGGCTCTTGTCATACTTCTAATCCCAAATAGTAATGAATTAAGTCAAGATACATTATCTCGAACTCTGGGGCCAACTCCCTCTGTCACTGTAGAAAACCCTGGTTTTCTATTTTGTCTCACTAGATACTCCCTCTTTCTAGGAGAACCCTCTTTCCATGAGCCTTCTTCTCACAAATTTCTTGCAATTTTCAGAGAATAACTAGTCGATATTTGACTAGGTCAAATGATACATAGTCAAATATTTAATACGCTATCAAACAAAAAATCTCAAGGATATAGATCCTTTGTCTTGTTTTAGCTCCAAATAGAAATGTAGCTTCCAGCCAAAATACCAATAAACATGATACATGAAGTCAAACTAATCACTAGGTATTAGGTGTATATCAATTAATGGGAAAATTTTTATTTTACCACGAATCGACTTATACCAAGTTGAACATATGATAGTCGATTTCCAATTGATGGAAATACACATCTGATAAAGGCCAATATAGTGAAATTCAGGTCTATTGTTCCAAATCTCACCAATCTGTCCTTGATATACAATGACAACAAATTTTCCAACTAGTCGATATCATTATCACCAAGCCTTTGCGCATCATCCCACGAGTTTCTTTTCTGTAGCCTCAACTTATTTAGCAGTTTCTACAAAATGGGCAGTATGGACCTCTTGCACCATCCCTTGGGACCATTGTTTCATGCATGTGACACTGTCCCCACATATGCATATCGAAGAAGTTACTCAAATAAAATAGTATTTCAAATAGATTTACATTTTCCTCATTTGCAAGCATACAATCACACTTTGTCTCTCTGAATTGATGGACTAAAGTCAACACCGAGTCTAGAAGATTGATTAATATTTCAAACGTGCAAGCTATGGAAGCAATCATCTTCTTGCTTCGCCCATTATAGGAAAGACTCGTGATGGCTCTAGTTGCTTTCTCCTGAACAAGAGGAGAATCTGAGAGCAACAAATCCGAGAGCCTTTGCAGGAGTCCATAGATGGAAGAAATTTTGATATTGTTGGCCATGGTACTTGTCGACAGATTCCAAAGCATTCTTGAAGCACTGGACTATGTAGCAAATGATTCATGAAAGAGAAACAATGCAACTTTATCCACTGATCTGTGCTCCTTCAATATTCTCTCTCTGTTAACCGGGTTGAACAATAGAATCTCTAGGACCTTAACTCATTTTCCTTGGGCATGGAGAGCATATAAAGCACCTCTATGGCCTTCTCGAGCACAATGGTCGATCTAGATTTAAGTAAGTTGATCACCCTCGATATTTCACCTTCATATGCAACAAGATCTAGTAGAGACTATGAGAATCCAAACATTAATAGATCCAGGCCTCTTATCTGTTGTATTTTTGATACCGAGTCCAACATTGATACAACGAATCTGATAGCCATAGGAAAATTTGAATACTCAATCCTTTTGCAAACTTGGATCCACTGTACCACCAACGATTTATGATCATAATTATCAATGCTCTCGATCAGATTCCATAAGCACTTTGATAATCCTGCAGTGTGTTAAATTTTTATATGAGATATAAATCTTCACACAAGACTCAATCTATCTCTCTCATTTTCTTGGGCCCTCCCATGAGAGAGTCAATTCCAGTTCCTCTCTAATACCATGTTGATTTTTCATATGAGATGATATTATATATGAATATTTTATTGAAATGATGAGTGTTCCATATATATAGAACATATGGTGACCATCCATTAAAGGATGCGCCCCTTGAATAATAAATAACTACTTATTTATTATATATATTTATACTTTGTATTATAAATATCATGTCATATATATATTTAAAAGAATGTCTTCCCGATGTTGTCCAAACATCAACAGTCTTGACTTGGGAAGCATGTCAAAAAATGAACATTCAAATTCCAAGTTATTGTTTTCTCCGTATGAATGATGAGGAAACAATGATACACCTATTTATTCGATGTCCCTTTATACAAGGGATTTGGAGGTATATTGGTAGGTGGATCAATAAAAGAGATCCATGGGATAAAAGTGAACTTGCACTTTTCCTCAAACACTGGTTCGATAAAGAAAATCTAAAGTCATTTAGAGCCTTACCCTTTTTAGTATTATGGGGGGTTTGGTTAAGTCGTGACAGTCAACTCTTTGCCAGAAAGGAAGTGTGTACTTTCCAAGCCTAAGTGGTGGCACTATTCAATCTATTAAAGGAAGATAAGGTCCCCTAGTTACCACGACAAGTAAGGAAGCTTCTAATTGGTAAGGAGTTCAATTGGATATTTTTTGATGGGGCATGTCACAAAACATACCATATGTGTGGCCTAGGGCTAGTGTTATATATCTCATAAATTTGAAACTCATTATTTTTCTATAAAAACGTGGGGGTCAAGAAAAAAATCAAATTATTCCATTGATATGGATGTTATATATCAGATCAATCTCCAACTATGTCTTTGAATCAATCTCATCTTGGGAGAGCGATGGAAAGAGTACCCACTTAATTGAGGTCAGTAAACAAACAACATGGGAAAACTATTGGCGTTCAAACTTTTGTTAAGAAAAGCATATGACTCAAGTATGAAAACCATATGACTTATTAATAGCAGTCAACTCGATGAATGGAAACAAATTGGAGTTAAAAGACGAGGTGGCCAATCTAAACGAAGTATATCTCATGAAATATCGGGAAGGTTAGTCACAAGAGCATCCACATGACTTTTGGTCTTAGAAGGTTTTTCAATGAAGTAATTTTAATTATGGATATCTCTAGATTTTGTAACTTTTGCAATTTGTGAAGAATGGTTAGGGAAACCAGGTGCAAATAGTCACTACATTTTTTTCAGCAGAAAATTTCCCAATATATTAAAATATATAGTGTTTTCAATTACAAGTACATCGACTAGATAATCAGTCAATACTAAATAAAAATTCCAACCCCCACCCAAAAAGGTGTACCTTCTAAGAAGAGAGATATACATACATCTATACAAAATCAAGTGATCCAAGTCCATAGTAAAGTGTTTCCACATCAAAACAAGATATCATCTTAACAAGTACAACAACATAGTTTTTCGCAAGTGATGAAAATGCAAAGACTTTTAAGAGCTAGAAAAACTATCTCCAAAATGGAAGAGAAAAAATCAATAATAGAGGTGGAAGTAGTTAGAAGAACCTAGATGTACTTTGATCCATTTGTTGTATGTAACCCTCCCTTATGGTGCTTGTAGATATTTTTTGGAGAGAGCATCTACTTCCACATTCTGATCTCTTAATAAATGTTCAAATCTTATGGTATTGAAGGATTTGATTAGTTCCCTAATCTTATCCTTCCATCCCAAAAGAGAAGTAGCATTTAAGTTTCCCCTGTATTTTAGCCACTCAATTACAACTTTTGAATCACCAAAAACTTGTAGTTGATCTAGTCCCAAGCTGATTGCCAAGGTTAAAGTCACCCAAGCACCCAAACGTTCAGCCCTTGAATTGTACCATGACCACAATTAAAAATCCACTTGTAGCTAGTGTCCTTATTGATTTGTTTAACACCTCCTGCCCCACTCAGGATCTCATTTTCTTGGGCTGCCCCATCAAACCACCCCACATTGGGAAAAGTAAATACCATATTCTTTAAGATCCGAGGACCTTTTCCATTCTGAGACCCCCTGACATCAAAGGTTTTTATCATCCCCAAAGTTTTTTGAACCACCATCTGAAAAGAAGGATTACGATTTTCAAAGATTTTTTTGTTTCTTTCCAGCCAAATGCACCATCATACGAATGAGGGAAAGGTTCTGTATGTCCACTCTTTCCTTGTACAATTATCAAAACAATCTGATAAAGTGTCACCTTCCCAAGATGTGTTAGTATGGAGAGTAAAATAAAACTTTTTCCACACCTGTAGAGTAAAGGAACAACTGACAAAAAGGTGCATAACAGACTCCAGGGCCCGAGAGCATAGCAAACAAAGACTTGGTCCTTCCCAACCTTTTTTGTTAAGGTTATCCCAAGTGACGATTTTTTCCTTCACAACAAGCCAAGTGAACAGTCTAATCTTTAAAGCAATATCCCAAGACCATAATTGCCTCCTCCAACCAACTACTTGCAGCTGCCAATTTTTTTTTTGTAAATAATTATAAACATTGCTAACAGATAGTAATCCTAAGTTATCACCACCAGTCCAGATTAGAAAGTGTTCTCTTTGCTGGAAATGAACATCCCCAGCCGACCAGAACCGTACAGAAGGAGTTCCATTCAATTTCTAGAGCCCCCGAAAGACCCAAATCCAAGCTGCTTTTCCACTGTGTGACAAAACATCCCTGCAAATTATGTGCCCTAGCTTGGTAGAGATACCTGATATTCTTATCTTTCAGAGCTAATAAGAGATCTTGTGAAAGTAAAGAAGGATTTCCAATGCCCATAATTTTTTCTTGGCCAATTAAAACAAAGTGACCATTACCAGGATACCAACTTCCCAGTGAGTGATAAGAGGAAGAGAATTTAATAAGTTTTTCCATGTCTACGAAGCTATAGGCTGAGTTGTCGAAGCCGATCTAATCTAGGTTGAGATAGAAATATAGGGAAGATATTTGTCCTTAATTACCCTATGCCAAAGCCATTCCATTGTCAATACATGCCACAAAGAGTTTTCAGCCAACGCACGATTAAAATTGAAAATGTTTCTAAGCCCCCATCCCCTGAAAGATTTCATTTTTGCGATCACCTCCCATCTACAAAGATGGAAGTGATGAGCCGAGACACCTCTCGACCAGAGAAATTCATAAATCATCTGATGAATTTTATTAAGCACTGAGTCAGGGACCGCCGCAAGAGCCATCCAGTGAACCAACTGTGGTTCCAACACCGATTTTATCAAAATATAGCGACCACCAAGAGATAACCACCACCTATTGCACCAATGACCAATTCTATATTCAAACTTTGTAAGAAGCCATCTCCAATCATCAAATTTTAATTTTTCTTCTTTTAAAAAGTATCCCAAGTATCTAAAGCCCTCCTCCAAATCAACAAAATTAAAAGAGAAAACTTCTTTAAACTTGTCCAGTAACTCCCCTTGAATACCCAAATGATGAAAAGTAGATTTAGACAAATTTACTTTCAAGACTGAAGCACCACAAAACATTTTCATAAGAGAGTTTATTTCCATCCACTCTTCCAAAGAGGCCTTTGACATGATTAATATTTCATCCACAAAAAACAGATGGAGAATTTTTACAATCCTGGATACCTTCACCCTCGACAAGCTTCCTTCATTCTAGGTTTTTTTCAACAATAGACTAAAACTTTCCATAACAAGGATGAACAATAATGGCAACAAGGGGAAACCTTGCCTAAGACCACAATCACTACGAAAGAAAGAATATGCCTCCCCATTTATAAGAACAACAAAAGAAGAACTAACAACACAACTCATGATGTAGTTTATTGAGGACAAACTGAACCCCGTTTTAATTAGAATCAATATTAGAAAGTCCTAGTTTACACAATCATAATATTTCTTTAAGTCTGGCTTTAATATAAGTGCCTGAAGCTTTTTTAGTTTAATACTGTGGAGGAATTTTTGTGCCGTCCCAATAGCATCCAAACTCTACCTCGATAGAATAGGATTTAATCTATTTGACAGTGACCTCGATAGAATAGGATTTAATCTATTTGCTATCACCTTTGCAATCAATTTATAACATAAACTGCATAACACAACGGGTCTGTAGTCACCAAAGGTCGAAGAATTGTTTTCCTTTGGAATCAGTGCCAGGAAAGTGGAGTTTAAGGAGCTATGGACCTTCCCTCTAATCCTCGAGTCCTACACAAGTTCAAGAAAATCATCACCAAGTAAATCAAATAACTGAGTAAAAAATTCCACCGTCTAGCCATCAAGGCTTGGACTCTTGTCTTTGGAAAAGTGTATACGAACCTCCCAAATCTCTGACTTAGTACATCGCTGATCAAGGAGAAGAGTATCCTCCTCTTCTACAAAACAAGGAAAGAGACTAATTGTGTAAGCATGGTCCACCGGGGAGGGAGGTTCTCCACTTTCAAACAAACACTTAAACTGTCTGATAGCTTCATTCTTTAGAGCTTCTTTCCCCTTGTGTGAATGACCATCATCGTCCAAAATCTCCCAAATATGATTTTTGTTTCTTAGGGCACGAGCCAAATTATGAAAATACCTTGTATTATGATCACCGCTTTTCAACCAAGTTGCTCTGCGCCTTTGACTCTGTTAGCATCAGAAGTCACTCCTGGATTGGAGTAGGAGCAGAGGCCGACGCCCATCATTTTATGTCACGAATTGTTTATGGAAAGGGTGATCGAATGGAAGTTAACTCGAAACAATATTGTTCTAATCACCGAAACTAGGCCAGGCATACATAGGCAAATGAGGTCTTAGATAAACTTCAGACAGTGAGTTACAATAAGGGTGAGTAGGAGGAAGACTTGTATCAGAGAGATGCAAAGGTCTGTCGTAAACATCAGGTTTCTAACAAACTGTAGGAGAAGGCATCTAAACGCAAGATATTACATTCAAATGCAAAACACCAGAGAATACAATAATGCAACAATAAATCCTTTATCATAACGTGATTGCAATAATTTGCACGAATCAGTCATTCACGAACTCTCTCGGCATGAGGTGAAAATTATATGGAGTAAGAAAGACTCTCTGTCATAAAACAAGAAATCTCACCTACAGATGCATAACCAGAAGACTAGAATGTCTATTAAAAATTTACAGTCAGAAGCTTCGCTCTACCATCGATGGATTACAAAATACCAAGACTGAGTCTATATACTCAGTAAAATTCGCCTAACAATGGCATGCTCAGTCATCCAAGGCTTGGTGTCCCTTCAGCTGAATTCGGACAGATATTCTTCGTCAGACGCCACCTTAACTGCACATGGCTCCTGTAAGGGGAGTAGCTGAGCCATAAAGAGTCGAGTTAGCGTGTGTAGTCTTCCTCTGGCCATTCAAGGACTCGGCAAGGCTCTTTTGAAGAAATTGATACACAGGACCCTCTCGAGCAGACCGCTTGCCAGACTCTCCATATCTTACACTTAATGCATGAGGAGAGGTTTCAACCACCCCTTCTCGCCTTCATTTACTCCAAGCGAAAACCAGGACTGAGGTCGAATCAAATGGTGCATGGAGATCGTGATGATCCTTTCAGCGAATGGACTCGACGCCTTGGGTCCCTTTTACACAGCTCTTTTTCTTTCCCAAATGACCACGGGTTGTGACCTTGCGCTTACTCTCAAAGGCACTTTCGGCGTTCGTGAGTAGGAAGGAGTTAATCCTCGCTTATCACAATCGTGATGGGCGAAACGCTGAGATGGTTTAATGGGGCGCCACGCGTCCTCTTAGATCTGATGGTCCTGAACTCACTCGGTGATGCTGTGGGCCCGAGTCCTGGACACTCCCGGCACCTCGCGCATTGGGAATATGACGGAGCTGCTCCTTGCGCCTCGAAATCGCGATGGGAGAAAAGGCGAGTAGCCTAATCGCGCGTCAGGTGTCTCCTGTGGATGGACGGCTGAGATTGCTTCTCGATACTGCGGGCCCGACCTTGAGCACTTTCGGCGCTTTCAGGGTTCGGGGATTCGAGATGCAGACTGACATAGAACCCTTACCCTTTGAACTCGCAACTGTCGAAACGTCGACGCGACTGGATTTCGTGCCACACGTCCTTTGGATGGATGACTGCTATCCTTTCCTACGCACAACATGGGCGTTATCCATTGCGCTAATCCCGGCACACCTCTGCTATCCGCGATCTCCCGCCAACCTTTGATCTGCCCTTATGGATGAATCTGGACTGTCGACAATATAATATTGCCCGCTTGCTTGTTTGGAAGCCTGAAATGAGATTTTTCCGCGTTGCGCTCGGGCGCTTCTCCTACAACTTGCAGAAATGGATATCCCTATGCTGAAGACAAGAAATGTTAGGCTCCATGGGGAATAGAGTCGCCCCTGTGATGCTCTAAGGACTCATTTTGCAGTTCCAGTGCCTTGATGTTGGGCTTATGGAGTCATTTACTAAGTCGAAAAATAAAAGTAAAAATAAACAAAGAACCAAAAGGACAATATTTACAAAACACAGGAGCCATCGAAGGCTCAGACAAAACATTTTTTCAGAAAATGCCCATTTACTGGGCTGTTGAAAACTTCTTCACCCTCCAAATCTTGAAACCTGTATGTGTTATTTGAGAAAACCGCAGAGACTTTGAAGGGCCCGATCCACAGGGCTTCAAATTTGTCGTGCTTGCCCTTATCTTGCCTAGGAGCATCCCATTTCAGTACCAAGTCTCCTATATGGAACTCCTTCTTCTTGGCCTTCTTATCGAATACCTTCTTGGTCATATGCTGATGGTACTAAATCCTGATCATTACCTACTCTCTAGCCTGCTGGACTTCTACCAGTTGATGAATTCTTCTGATCATGTCATTGGGTTCTTCTTGATAATCCTGGAAAAATTTCACTACGGGAATGGCCAGCTAAGAAGGGAAGACAACTTTTGCTCCGTAAACCAACTGGAAAGGGGAGATGTCTATAGATCTCTTTGTGGTCACCCGATCGGCCCATAGAGCGAATTTTAGCTTCGAGTTCCAAGCCCTTTTGTTGTTCTCCAATAATCTTTTAATGATCCTTATTAGGCTTTTGTTGGAGGATTCTGCTAAACCATTGTCATGGGGATAGTATGGGGTGGAGTGAATCAGTTTGATCCCAAATTGTTCATAGAATTTGACTAACGGCTCGGCCTTGAATGAGGTTGCGTTATCAATAACAATCTTTCTTGGGCAGCCGAACCTTACGATGAGGTCTTCCAAGAATCCAATGATTACCCTGTGGGAAGCACTTCTGGTGGGGATAGCTTCAATCCACTTAGTAAAGAAATCTATGGCAATCAAGATCCATCTGTGCTTCTCGCTGGAAGCAGGGTGGATTTCTCCAATAAAATCTAGGCCCCATTGTTGGAAAGGTCCTGAAACAACTACAGGCTTTAAAGGCAGAGACTTGAGTTGTTGCTTTCCTGAAATTTTTTGGCATGGGATACAGGCTCTAACTCCTTTATGGACATCAACGAACAAGGTGGGCCAGTAGTACCCAACTCTGAGAATTTTGTGGGTTGTGGTCTTCCATAAATGGTGCCCTCCACATAGACCATCGTGAAATTCAACCATGATCCTATCGGCCTCTTGTGGATCCATGCATTTTAAAAGCACCCCCAGGGGGTCTTTCCAGTATAAAATTTGATTGACGAGGCAGTATCTAACTTCCTTGAGCTTCAGAGCTCTCTCTTTGTTTCTTTGCAGGCCGTCTGGAGGCCGCAACTCTTGCAGAAAGTATATGACATCCTTATACCAGGGGCATCGAGCCAATGGGGGCTCCCTTTGAGGGTCTATTTCAGACAACCGACCCTGCTGAATTCCTGAGCATTCGTTGATGAAACTTACGCCCAAGGCTTGGCAATTGGCTTCATCCAACAGCTTGGCTAAACCTTGACCTTTAATTAGTTTGGTAGGCTTTATTTCCAAGTCAAATTCCAGGATTTTGGCTATCCATTTACTCCTCTTCCCGTCAATGTCGGGTTGGATCAGGATGTCCTTCATAGAGTCTGAAGGAATGTATGCGGTCACTTTTGAGTGCAAGACATAGACTCTGAAAGCTTTAAGATCTTTCACTAAGGCATAGGCCTGTTTCTCCATGATTTCATACCCGACCTCTGCATCTCTTAATGCCTTGCTGAAGAAGGCGATGGGTCGCTCTCGCCCTTCCTCGTTTTTCTGCAACAAGACTGCTGCTATTGTATCAAAAGAAGCGAAAGAGAAGATTAGGAAATCTTTGGAATAGTCAGGACTGATCAGCATAGGTGCCTCAGTCAATGCCCTCTTTATTTGGACAAAAGATTCCCTAGGTTCAACGGTCCATTTCACTTCATTTCCCTTCTTGAGCATGGTCGTGATGTGTTTCACCAGCTCAGCAAAATTTGAGACGAATCTCCTCAGAAAATTAATCTTCCCCAAAAAGGCCTAAACTTCCTTCTTAGATCTAGGAAGTGACAGGGTCTGAATTTCCTCCACTCTGCTAGGATCAATCCTCACTCCTTCTGTCGATACTATATGGCCTAATAGCTTCCCCTCCTCCATAGCGAACAAAGATTTCTTGGGGTTTAGGGAAAGGCCAAACCTTCGACACTTCAAGAAAACTTTCCTCAGGTGATAGCAGTGCTCTTTATCTGACCTCGAGAAGACTGTGATGTCATCCAGATAGATTACCACAAACTGATCTTTCTCCCGGATAAAAGCTATGTCCATGGCTCGTTGAAATGTGACTCCTGCATTCATCAACCCAAAAGACATTTTGGCATACATGAACGTGCCCCAAGGAGTGGTAAAGGCCATTTTTTCTCTGTCCTCAGGCATGACCGATATCTGATTATAGCCAGAAAAACCATCGATCATGGAAATCCTAGATGCACCAGTTACCCTCTACAATATGTATTCCATGTTGGGTAGGGGGTAATTGTCTTTCTTTGAGCTCCTGTTTAGGTTCCTGAAATCGACACAAAGCCTGATTTCTCCACTTTTCTTCCTTACTGAAACCAAATTGGCCACCCATTCAGAATATCTCAAGGGGACGATGATCTGGGCCTCTAACAACTTCTTCACTTCTTTTTCCATGACAGGTAGCAACATGGGATTTATCTATCTTAGCTTTTGCCTGAATGGCTTAGCCCCTTCCTTCAGTGGGATCTTGTGTTCAATGACATATGCGTCACACGTCTTGAGGTCTTCGTAGGTCCATGCAAACACATCAACAAATTCTCTCATCAACTCAGTATATTCGACCCTCTGTTCTGTGGTCAAACTTTTTAACAACTTGAGAAACTTAGGCTCCTCCGGTGTGCCAATGTCACACTCGACCGTGTCAGCATCTTCATCTGAAACCCTACCCTTTGCTGCCACATCATTCCCATCGAACAACCTTTCTAAATGAATTAGTCCCCTCGGAATGTGATTGCTAGGCAGCTGAATAATCCGGTGGTTAGCAATTTCATTTAAAAACACCACAGGGTGAGGGTCACCTTCCGTGTCAGGATCCTGATCAATGTGCAATCCAGAAAATTCATCAACAGATTGGAGAAATTTTTCAATTTCCAGATCATCTTCGAATACTTTCCAATGCTTGACATTGTCAGGTATGGAGGGCCTGTATTTCACTTCTACATCATATCTGAATTTGGGTGGCAAGGTCACTTTGAAATTGCTTACTGATGTAGCCAAGGAATCTGCCACTGTATTCTTCTCTCTTGAGACGAAAGAAATGTTAAATGCTGAGAAGAAACTGTCCATTAGGTCCCATACTTCATTTCTGTAACTCCTTAGTCGAGGATGCTTAGCCTGATAAGCGTTTCTGATTTGTTGGACCACCAACTCTGCATCTTCGAACACTGCCACCTCCTGAATTCTCATTTCCCTTGTAACTCTTAATCCTAGAACAAGGGCTTCATACTCCTCCACATTGTTGGTAGCTTCAAATTCTAGTTTGTATGATAGAGATATGGTCTCCTGAGAAGGTGACATAAAAAACACCCCAACACCAGCGCCTTCCCTAGAACAGGCTCCATCAAAAAACATTTTCCAGACGGGGGTGATGGAGGGAGGAAATCCACGAGAAGTGGTGGACTGCTTTCTGAGTTTAAGGGGGGGCTCGGGAGTATGAGTGAGTTGCAGTAAACTGGAACCTAAATCAGTGTCCAAGGAAAAAATGGGATGGTTAGTAGGGTTGGCTTCATCACTGATTATATAGGCCAACTGGGCTTCTCTATATAGCCTCCTATGTTCTCCTCCAAATACTGGGATAGTAGCATATGTGAGGTCCATCTGCAAAGTTCCCCCCAGTCTTTTTATCCAAGATCTGGACAATAACATACCGAACTTGGGGGGGACATCAGCCACTACAATATCCATGACCACACTTTTCATGGACAATTGAAACAAAGTCACGACCAGGTCTTTGATGACTCCTAGACATTGAACTTTCATGGAGTCAAAGGAATAGAGGTCATGGTAAGCTCGGGTTACTTCTAGCCCTAATTCTTCCATGACCGTTTTGGGCATGAGGTTGTGAGAAGCCCCCGAATCCATCAAGCAATTGTGCAGTACCTTGTCATGTATATTCAAGGAAGTGTAAAAGGGAGGGGATGAGTCATTCCTGTCTTCTACCATAGGACCTAGAATAACTGCAGGTTTTTCATCTTGCAAATTGATGGAGTCTATAGGAAGACATGAGACCTCAGACTGTAAAAGCTCAGAAAATCATTTCTTGAACCCTTCATGTTTAATTAATTCGGTTAGGGGCACAGGGATTCTGATCTTTTGAATTTCGTGCTCGAAATTAAAAGAAGATGTAAGCTTCACGATTTCTCTTATTTCGGGAACATGACTCTGGGCTATGGGAAAGAGAGGTCGGGTCTTCTTACCTCTATGACTATCCGCTACTTCATTAGCAGGTTTCTCTGTTCTAGTGGACTGCTCAGGAACATCATGTGCTACTGTCCTTTTCTTAGACCTCAGGTCATACCTACCTTGGGTGCCACTAGTCTTGTCTCCCTTGCTCAGTTCATTTAGCTGACTGTCCATGAGAGACTCCTCGTATGCTGATCGAGTGAGATGAGGAAAAGGAGGAGTGTCCCCGAAGATATGGATTTCGGGATCAAGCTCATCTGTTTCCCCTTCTTCCCCCTCGGCCACAAAATTGTTTTGGAAAGGGGCCTGAATCTTCTGGTCTTCTCTGTCTCTTCCCCTTTCTCTTTGCACAGTCGGGGGAACAACATTGTTTGGCCTTCTGAAACCTCCTTTGTTTTCGGCATTCTGAGGGCTCCTGTATGCTTGCCTCCCCTCCACCTTCATTCTCTCCATCTCTGCAGACAAAGACTTCACCATATTGGTCAGTTCATCCACTTGAGGGTGGGGCACCGATGAGACAGAAGTTGAGGCCTCAGATCTTCCCTTTCTCCTGTCTGCGTCGGCCTTGTTCCTCAGCCTATCAGCTGCTAATACATTGGATTCCACTTCTATGGCCACGTCTTTCATTTGAGCTAAGTAGGTGGCTCGTCTTTCTCTCAATAAAAGACAAAAATTGGGGCCAAACACACTAGCATAGGAAATCTTGGCCGAGGCTTCTGAGGGTTTTATTTCGGCAGGAATTTTATTATACATCTTATTGAATCTTTTGGAAAAGTCAGAGACAGACTCTCCTTCCATCTTTTTCAAAGACCCGAACTCTGTCATGTAATACATGAAATCCTTCTTGTCTCCCCACTGCCTCAGGAAAGCACTATCCAGAGCTTCGATCCCAACAATAGATCCCGGGGCCAATCCTCTAAACCATTTCCTCACCTCGCCATCCAAGCTCTGGACGAAGACTCTCATCCATACATCTTCATTTTCAATGTTCAGGTTGTCTGTATAACTGTAGAAAGCAACCAGGTGCTCTTCCGCAGTTATGTCCCCTTCTCCAGTGAACTTGGGCATATATTTTAAGTAATCTCCAGCAGGGAGAGGATTCATAGGATGGGGTAGGATTAAGGGAGCATACCTGGCAACAACTATGGCATCCATTCTATTTAGAGGGGGATTAGCACTAGCCATAGGAATATTAGGTGGAGGAGAACTTGGAGGAGAAGGAGTTCGTGAAGAGGCTACTTGGAATGAGTTCTGAAGTGGAACAGGAAACATAAGGGGATTTAAGGAGAAGGCTAACGAGCTCAAGTCAGCAGATGCTCCTTTTTGTGCAGGAGTGGGGAAATCTTCAGCGGTCCTGGGTCTACACCAAAGTACAGCTTCAGAGGAGAGGGGAGTGACAAGGGTTTCTCCCTCCAATCCCAGACTAGGAGGGGAAAACTCAGCAGGAACACTCCCGAAATTCAAGAAACGAGAAACCTCAGAAAGAGGTCTATTAAGAAACTGAGGAGGAGAAAATGGAGTTCCTACAGCAGGAGATGGCGGATTACCTGGTTCGACGATGGACGCTTCTTCTTCAAGGGCCTTTCCTTTCCTGAGAACCACCTTTGGGTCAGTTTCAGACGTAGCCAAAGGCAGTTGTGGATGAGACCGCGTGTGTCTGCCTATGAAAGCCACAATTAATACAGCAGGTTCGCCACAGTGGAGTCGTCACAAAGGAGTCGCCAGGTGCATAGTAGCAGTGTTCAAAGGCTCTGATACCCGATGCACCTTCAAAATTAGAGGCTCAATGTCGTTCAATCCCGGGGAATATTTTCAACTTCGTCCCCGGCAACGGCGCCATAAATGTTAGTGTCAGAAATCACTCCTGGATTGCAGCAGGAGCAGAGCCCAACGCCCATCAATTTATGTCACAATTTGTTTATGGAAAGGGTGATCGAATGGAAGTTAACTCGAAACAATATTGTTCTAATAACCGAAACTAGGCCAGGCATGCATAGGCAAATGAGGTCTTAGATAAACTTCAGACAGTGAGTTGTAGTAAGGGTGAGTAGGAGGAAGACTTGTATCAGAGAGATGCAAAGGTCTGTCATAAACATCAGGTTTCTAACAGGCTGTAGGAGAAGGAATCTAAACGCAAGATCTTCTTACATTCAAACACAAAACACTGGAGAATACAATAATGCAACAATAAATCCTTTATCATAACGTGATTGCAATAATTCGCGCGAATCAATCGTTCACGAACTCTCTCGACATGAGGTGAAAATTAGATGGAGTAAGAAAGATTGTCTGTCATAAAACAAGAAATCTCACCTACAGATGCATAACCAGAAGACTAGAATGTCTATTAAAACTTTACAGTCGGGAGCTTCGCTCTACCATCGATGAATTACAAAATACCAACACTGAGTCTATATACTCAGTGAAATTCGCCTAACAACGGCGTGCTCAATCATCCAAGGCTTGGTGTCCCTTCAGCGGAATTCGGACAGATATTCTTCATCAGATGCCACCTTAACTGTGCATGGCTCCTGTAAGGGGAGTAGCTGAGCCATAAAGAGTCGATTTAGCGTGTGCAGTCTTCCTCTGGCCAGTGGAGGACTCGGCAAGGCTCTTTTGAAGAAATTGGTACACAGGACCCTCTCAAGAAGACCACTTGCCAGACTCTCCATATCTTATAGTTAATGCATGAGGAGAGGTTTCAACCACCCCTTCTCGCCTTCATTTACTCCAAGCGAAAACCAGGACCGAGGTCGAATCAAATGGCGCATGGAGATCGCGATGATCCTTTTGGCGACTGGACTTGACGCCTTGGGCCCCTTTTACACATCTCTTTTCCTTTCCCAAATGACCACGGGCTGTGACCTTGCGCTTACTCTCAAAGGCGCTTTCGACGTTCGTGAGTAGGAAGGAGTCAATCCTCGCTTATCACAATCGCGATGGGCGAAACACCGAGATGGTTTAATTGGGCGCCACGCGTCCTCTTAGATCTGACGGTCCTGAACTCACTTGGTGATGCTGTGGGCCTGAGTCCTAGATGCTCCCGGCACCTCGCGCATTGGGAATATGACGAAGCTGCTCCTTGCGCCTCGAAATCGCGATGGGCGAAAAGGCGAGGAGCCTAATCGTGCGCCAGGTGTCTCCTGTGGATGGACGGCTGAGATTGCTTCTTGATACTGTGGGCCCAACCTTGAGCGCTTTCGGCGCTTTCAGGGTTCGGGGTTTTGAGATGCAGACTGACATAGAACCCTTACCCTTTGAACTCGCGATTGCCGAAACGCCGACGTGACTAGATCTCGCGCCACGCGTCCTTTGGATGGACGACTGCTATCCTTTCTTGCGCACAACATGGGCGCTATCCATTGCGCTAATCCTGGCACACCTTTGCTATCCGCGATCTCCCGCCAACCTTCGATCCGCCCTTATGCATGAATCTGGACCGTCGACAATATAATCTCGCCCGCTTGCTTGTTTGGAAGCCTGAAATGAGATTTTTCTGCGTTGTGCTCGAGCGCTTCTCCTGCAACTTGCAGACCTAGATATCCCTATGCCGAAGACAAGAACTGTTACTAACAGACTCCAAAGTTATTCGTCAAGTAGAAGTAAAGAGTTACGTTCCACTTCCAAGTTTTTAACAAGACAGTAAGAAATCATGTTCCCCCTGTCCCTTGGGAATGAATGGAGAGTTGCACTCAATTCCTCCTCTAGCTTCTCTAGTCTAAGGAGATTTTCACTTCTCTAACGTCGAGCCCAAGATTTAGTCTGATTTTTTATCTCTTTTAGCCTCCACACAAATCTAAGTTGAATGTCTGATTCCATTAAAAACCGTGAGTTTTTAGATTCCTCCTCCTCCGAAAAACCTTGACAGTTGTTTCGCAGGTGGCCAGTTCTACGACAAAAAGTACACCTAAAAGGTAAACTCAGGTAATCCAACTTTTGAATGATAGTGTGACCACGCCACTGTATGTCGATGGACTCCAAGAGGCCAGAGTGTATGTCCACTGCAACCAGAATCTTTCCTAGCCTTCTTTCAGGAGCCTTCAACCCTGTTCATCCACCTTTATGAATCGGCCTAGTGCATTACCAATAGCAGACAAAGCCCTCTCGTTCCATAGGTTTAAGGGTAAGTCGAGAAGCAGGACATAAAGATGGATGTGTTGGAAGTAATCTTTTACAAGATCAAAAATAAATCTCCAATACTTGTGCATTAAGCTCCCCTCATAAAAAAACCCAAGTGTTTCCCGGATTTTTGTAGAGTCCTCCAGTGAAGAGAACTTAAATCCAAACCAACCTCTCTGGAGTAGCAAAACCTTCAGTTCATAACCCAACAACATAACCCAAAAACGTTGAATCCACTCCACATTAGGCGTAGAGCACCGGGAGTGGTAAGACAAGCAGCCCACCAAAGCACTAAGCGACGGGCTAACCGTCTCCTCTAAACCCAAGTCGGCCCCCAAAACCATCTTGCGTCGCAAGATGTTGGGGATCCAGGTCGCGAGCTGTTGGGAATTCAGGTTCTCACACGAGTCTTCCTCGGAGGAGTAGACTTCACAATCGACAAAGGTTTATAACACTCTGATTGGTAATAACCACTGTGAACTTCCTTTCTACCTTGAAAATCATCAACACTCGGCCTAGAGAGAACAACAATGGAATTTGCAACAAACTTCGTAGGAGAAGAAGCTAAGTGCACTCTCGTCCTAGTTCGCTACAACGGCTTCCATCATGGAAACTCCCATACAATCTAGAAAAGTGAACAAGCTCATGGTTACTTTTTTTATTAGTAGGGGAAATGTGGCATGCGTTATATTTTTATTCTAAAAAACTATATTTTTGAAGTGGAAAAAATATTTAAATTTTTTTTAAAGAATTTGAAACCAAATCAATTTCGATATTTTATTTATTTCTTCAATTAACTTTAGTTTGACATTTTAAAAACCATACCATGTACAACGAAGGAATAAAAATGTGAGTATTTATTTATTTCCCAACTTTATGAAAACACTTTACACTTTTATTGGCAGCCAAAACATTACATCAACGCTACCATTTCATAGCACCCCGGGAATTTATATCAAACACTAAGACCTTACAAACGCTCAATATTCACTACAAGAGAATGACCCTTATAGACACGGCCGCCATATGCTTTTCAATTAACCGGCGATTTCAATGGCTCTAACCTCAGGTTTAGTCTGAGATTGTTTGGGAACCGTGACAGTGAGGACTCCATTTTCCATTGT
>SNQJ01S0004191.1:19357-45364 GCA_010110895.2 Picea sitchensis | reverse complement strand
TAAATAGTCATAATTGAAGTCATTTTAACAACAAGATAAAATATTTCATCAAAATATATACCTTTCTTTTGTGAAAACCCCTTTACAACAAGTCTATCCTTGTACCACTTTTTCCCTCCATCTTCTTCCTTCAACTTGTATACCCATTTATTCTGCAATGCTCTTTTTCATGTAGGCAACTAAACCAAGTCCCAAGTATGGTTATTTACCAAGGAATCCATTTCCTCTTTCATGCCTTGCTCCCACTTCTTTTTGGTGTCTACCTGCATTGCCTCTTCATAACATTCTGGTTCACCAAAATCAGACAACAATAAATAATATAATGAAGGAGAGTATCGTTCAAGGGGTCTACTTAACCTGGTAGATATTCTAAAAACACTTGCAGGAGTTTGAGGTACCTGTTGCTACCGTTGTTGTACATTTTGATTTTCTGGTTCCTTTGGAATTTCTTTTTCAGTGATCTCATCAAGCACTGTGTATTCTGGTTTTTATTTTTCCTGTTTCTTTCCCTGCAAAGGTACACTTCTTGGATTTTTCCTCAAGCTTTTTTTTATTTTCCTTATCAATATGGACAAATGATTCACAACCGAAAGTCTTCAAAAATAAATAGTTTACCTTTTTACCTGCCCATGCCTCCTCTGGAATTCTACCATCCAAAGATATTTAAGGTCCTTTGTTTATTAAGTAAAAAACAGTATCTACAACATCTTCCTCGAACTGCAAGGGAAAACCAACATGCAATCTCATACTCCTTGCACGCTCCATGATTGTCCTGTTCATCCTTTCTGACACACCATTTTCTTATGGTGTCATTGTAACTATCTTCTCTCTAGGAATCCCATGGTATGAGCAGTAATCATCAAACTCCTTACTACAATATTCACTTCCGTTATATGATCTGAGAGACTTAAACCTTTTTCCTATCCAATTCTCAACCAAAGATTTCCATTTCTTAAAAGTATAAAAAACATCATATTTTTGTCGAATGCAATAAACCAAAGTTTTTATAGTTGCATCATCAATAAAAGTAGCATACTAATGAGAGACACAAAGAGATGATACATGAGTTGGTCCCCATACATCTGTATGCACAATATCTAACCTTTCACTCTTATTTTCTTTTCTGACTCTGAGAAATATGACTCTTTTATGTTTTCCATAAACACAATGCTCACAGAAGTTCAAATCAATTTGTTTAAGATCTGGAAACAAATTTATTTTGTGAAGTATCTGCATCCCCTTCTGACTCATGTGTCCAAGCCTATGATTCCACAGTGTTGTATCCACTCATGTAGAAGCTAAAGATATAGAAGAGTCAATATTACCAATACATAATTACAATGTACCTACCTTCTCTTCTTTTTCTATCACCAATGATCCATTGGTGACCTTCCACACCTTATCTGTAAATATGGATATACAACCTTCACTTGCCAACTGTCCTGTTGAAATTAGATTTTCCCTTAGATTTGGAACATGTCTTACCTCTTTCAACAACCATTGGTTTCCATTGATTTTCTTTATTTTTACCTTTCCCATTCCAACAATTTTTCATGGTGCATCATCACCCAAATGAACCTGTCCAAAATCACCTTGAACATAATCTAGAAAATGTTTCCTATGGGGTGTGGAATGAAATGAGGCCCCTGAATCTACCACCCAAGACTCAGAAATATTATCTATATATAGAATCAAAGCATCTTGTAACACATCACGTCTTAGATTTGCTTCCTAGTTTTTCTCCTGGTGTCCATCTTTTTGTTTCTTTGGAGCTCTACAATGTTTCTTCAGATGTCCTTTCTTCCCACAATTCCAGCAATCTATCTTTCCAAGTCTGGATTTGGATCTACCCTTCCTAGAATTCCCGCGGTTCCATGAGCCATTTTCTCTATCCTTTTGTCTTCCCCTGTTCTCCATGTTCAATGCATTACATGATGTCTCACATGTTCTTTTATGTCGCATTTCCTCACTAAGGATAATACCAAAAACATCATCAAATTTTAATGTATTTGAACCAGAGATAGAGTTACTTATATCCATGACCAAGATGTTCCATCTTTCTAGCAATGAGCACAAGATTAGAAGACCCTTGACCTCATCATCAAAGACCACTTTTACATAACTTAGTTGATTAGTAACTGTATTAAATTCATTTAAATGATCTGCAACAGACCCACCTTCTGACATTTTCATATTANTTTACCTTTCCCATTCCAACAATTTTTCATGGTGCATCATCACCCAAATGAACCTGTCCAAAATCACCTTGAACATAATCTAGAAAATGTTTCCTATGGGGTGTGGAATGAAATGAGGCCCCTGAATCTACCACCCAAGACTCAGAAATATTATCTATATATAGAATCAAAGCATCTTGTAACACATCACGTCTTAGATTTGCTTCCTAGTTTTTCTCCTGGTGTCCATCTTTTTGTTTCTTTGGAGCTCTACAATGTTTCTTCAGATGTCCTTTCTTCCCACAATTCCAGCAATCTATCTTTCCAAGTCTGGATTTGGATCTACCCTTCCTAGAATTCCCGCGGTTCCATGAGCCATTTTCTCTATCCTTTTGTCTTCCCCTGTTCTCCATGTTCAATGCATTACATGATGTCTCACATGTTCTTTTATGTCGCATTTCCTCACTAAGGATAATACCAAAAACATCATCAAATTTTAATGTATTTGAACCAGAGATAGAGTTACTTATATCCATGACCAAGATGTTCCATCTTTCTAGCAATGAGCACAAGATTAGAAGACCCTTGACCTCATCATCAAAGACCACTTTTACATAACTTAGTTGATTAGTAACTGTATTAAATTCATTTAAATGATCTGCAACAGACCCACCTTCTGACATTTTCATATTAAATAATCTCTTCATTAGAAATACCTTATTGGACGCCGAGGTTTTTTCATACAATTTATCCAATGCGTCCATCAAATCCTTCATTTTCTTTTCTTTTGAAATATTGAAAGCCACCGACTCTGCCAGGCTCACCTGTATCGTTCCTAGATCCTTTTTGTCAAGAATCTCCCATTCTTCGTCATTCATATCCATCAACTTCTTTTCTATTTCGCCCAATGGTAGGAATAGATCCTTCTGATATAAATAATCTTTCATCAGCATCTTCCATAACTGGTAGTTTCGGCCGTTAAATTTATCGACCCTAAACTTTCCATCTTTCGCCATTGCTCCCACTCAAACTAGGAACCCTCTTTTCCTGTGAGTTACCATTCTCTCTGATACCATTTGTTATAAAAAGAGTATCACGGAGCAATAAATTAAAACAAATGCGGAAATAAAACACAAAAGATACACAATACAATAGATACACATATATACGTGGTTCACCCAGTGTGGGCTACGTCCACCAGAGAAATTGTCAGGTTCTTCCTTTATTATAATCCAACAAATGAAGGGATACAACCTACAAAAAGCCTGCTGTAACTTCCTCTTATTTCTCTCACAATCTCCTCTCTCAGAATACAATATTTTCTATAATACATAGTCGCAATACATTTCCCTCATAACATAGGGTTTCTTTCTAGGGAAAAAACACCCTAACATAACTTCTACCATTAGATCTGTGACCTTATACTCAAAGGTCTAGATTTACAATGAAATTACAATATACATTTACAAAGAAAATTTTCCTTCGGGGGCTCGCTTTCCCCTAGACCCCCCAGCCAGGGGGATATCCCCCCCAGACCTCGCAGGTGGGTAACCCCCCCTGCACTCCCCCGCGTGGATGAGTGTACATTCTTATGGGGTGTAAAGTCTTCATGGGGTATAAACACAGCTAAAAATGAAGACCTCTGAATCAGGAAGATAATCAAGCTCCACAACCAACAGTTTTTTGTCTGGTGCAACCTTTTTCGGTTGAAACAGTTGTTATATATCCCTTGCCTCTTGGCCATTTGACTGTTTTCCAAACTATCGAGAGTCTGAAAGCATATGTCCTTTGTGGGTGGTGTTCATTTTTGTCGGTGGCGGTTGTTGTAGTTGGTGGCGCTCATTTCATTTGATGGTGTTGGTTGGCGAGGGCTCCAACTAGAGGCTTCACCAATCGAGATGCTGCACCAATCCATAGGTAATTCTAATCTTTTGGTTAAATGTGTTTTATGTTAATTTTTTTATGAAAATTATATTTTCGAACATGGAAAGGGATGAATTCATCCTTCTCCATAAAATTTTTATCTAGCGAGGTAGAATATTTGTTGGGTGACCTATAGTATAGGGTAATAAAACAAAAAGGAAAAAATAAAAAAAGCTACAGATCTATAGGTGATTGTATTTTTGATTCAAGTTGTTGTTATTGTTTCCAATAGTGCACCTAAGTGTTTTGTCAAAATATTGAAAATAAATAATGATTAGCCAACACCCTCCAAAATTTATCTACACCATAGACTACTCAACCTTCCCTAACACCAGATGAGTCATCTATTTCATCCCAATTAACCTTCCTTAGCACCAAATAAGCTATATATTTCTTCCCAATCTGCTAGACATTATTTTTACTATGTCATTTATGAAAACAACTAATGTGATTACCATAAACAAAATGGAAACACTATGGAATATTGTGTTACTTACCAAAGAGTTAAGTGTGTTCAAGAGGAGGAAGAATGTTAAAAGGGTATTGTACATCCAAAGAATTATAATCGTAGGATCTTTTGCAACTCATTCCCTCTTCATAAATAAATATCAAAGCAGCCTTTACAACCTTCCACTTTGACATCCCAATGTTAGACATATAGCCATCACTCTACTTACTCATAAAGGAGTCACATCTGCTTAAAACACTAGTAAGCCAAATTCTCACTTCATAATTGGCTTCATTAAAAAAGGAGTCTTGTGAAATTAATGATTTGGGCCCGTCCATATACATGGACATGGCCAAATTTGGCCTTGCCCATATAACAAGTTTCCATAATAAATAATAAACAAAAATTATAAATTTATTTTTAAGAAAGAAAATCCAATAACCAATATTTTCTCTTTTAGAAATATGTCATCCTCAAATGGAAAGAATGTTGGTTTATGATATTTTCTATTATTTTATAGAAATTGTAAAAATCTATTTGAATATCCATTTAATATATTTTGTTTAATTGTATTTTAGATAAAAATGTAAAATGATATAATTTTATATAATTATATTTTATTTAGTTTTATATTGTCCATGTCACTCGTTGAGTAAATAAATCATCTAAAGTCATAGAATCACTTTGTCTTTTCTGGAGCTATCCAACTATACACGATTCAAGATTCTGTGTCACTTTCAATCACCCTGGACATGGAAAATGCCTCACCCTATCCATGGCATGTTGTGTTTTGTAGTGGGATACTTTTTCAAGCTAAAACATTTCTACAAATTTTGTCAAATTTTAATTATTTTTTACCAAATTTAGATGTTTCGATTAAAAATTACATATGCCTTTCCCAATAAAAATACTTCTCTATAGTCGTCACTCTATATGTTGGTTCTGTACGTATTTCCCTCCATTTACATATGTCCAAATATTCTTTTCCATACCAATAAAACTTCATCTCTAATCTCTCACTATTTCTCGTCCCTTTACATCTCTCACTCTTTGTGTCAGTTGTGTATGTATTTCCCCTCCATCTACATCTCTCACTCTTTTTCCTTCCTTTACATCTCTCACTCTTTATGCTGGTTTTGTATTCATTTCCTCCTCCATTCACATATGCCCAAATATTGTTTTCTATGAAAAATATTTTTGCAACAAAACTCTAGAGCATATAACATCAAAATCACACCCATTAAAATGTATCTCGTGTCATCGCTCATACCATCTTCAAACGAAGAGAGAAAAGTACTTCATGTATATTTACTCACAATAAGATTGAAATTTGTATTTTATTGTGGAGATCATATATATTTTCCTCACAATAATATATTACATGATATTTATAATACAAAGTATACATATATATAATAAAAAATTAGCTATTTATTATTCAAGGGATGCATCCTTTCATGGATGGTCACCATATGTTCTCTATATATAGAACACTCATCATTGTAATAAATTATTCGTATACAATATCATCTCATATGAAAAATAAATAAAGACCTTGTTTTTTAAAGAAATCCACATAAAAATCTTTGACTTCTTAGGAGCCTTGATTTTCCAAATGCTCTTCCACCATGAAGACAATGGATCCATATTTTACCATATATTCTCCACCCAGTTATTATTCAACCAAATAATACTATTTGTTTCTTCTCGAATCCTTGCATGGGCTCATTTCAACTCCTTGATGAAATATTTCCATTCCCTCTTCTAATCTCTAGCTAATGCCAACACCCTATACGATTTCTAGGCCAGAGCCCACACAAAAGTATTGACAAGATCACTACAGTATTTACGTGTTCGGATACTCTGATTCTATATAAATTCAACCAAACCAACTAATAACATCACTTGACGACCACAACTCATAATTGTGTCAATACCCACTCTTACCTCCTCCTCCTTCGCAACCTTCCATCCTAAATAATTACTAACTACTAGGAAGGAGTTAACCAATTCCTTCGAATGTGTCGATCCATATTTCCAACTCTTATCCTCTCTACAAATCCAATTTAAAATAGATTCTAGTTTTAGGTACTTGGATTCTATAAAAAATATCCACAGATTTTTCTTAGTGATCAAGTTCCAGACCGATTTCCATGTCAATGTCGTCCCAAAATCATGGATGTTTTTGATGCCCCAACCTCTCTTATGTTTGGGCCCAATGATTGGCTTACATATCATCCAATTAATACCATCATGACTATCCTTTCCATTCCATACGAAGCTAAAGCATATCTTCTTGATCTTCTCTAACACCCCTTTTGGTATAAGCATCGAGAACTGCTAGTAAAACATGATTTCTTCAAGGATCGATTTCACCAAGGAAAATGACCCCCTTTTGATAACCAATGGTTACACCATAACATAACACATTTCTCAACCTTACTTGTCACCCATCACCAATATTCTTGTTTATAGGAGTTGGCTTTAATCATATAACATAAATACTTAAATGGTTTTCCAAAATCATTATCCTGAAACTAAAAGCAGTCTAACAACTCACCTTTGATTATGTCATCCACTCTATTGAATCACAACATTGATTTATGCTCATTTATCAAAATCCTCGTCTCTTTCATGTACATGCTAAGAATCTCCTCCAGAATCCAACCCTTGTTCAAATAATTTTTTATCATGAACAACACTCGTCCACAAATAATAGATTGGTCAAGTAATACTATGTCCCTACCTTAATTCATTTGAGTTTACTGGTTTGTCTCACCTCCACTATTTCTCAACTAAGTCCTTCCACCACTAAGAGAAATAAGTATGGATATAATGGGAAACCCTAGCATAAACCCCTGTGACTCAACACAAAGAAGGAAGAGATAGTCCCATTCAACAAAACTGCAAAAGAAATTGTCATAACACAAGTCGTGATCCAATTAACCATGTTTATAGAAAAACCAATGTGTATTAGGAGCATCCACAAACAAAACCAATTGACACAGTCATAGGCCTTTGAAAAATCCAATTTCATAACCATTGGACTATGTTTCTCTTTTTTTTATACTATGTAAGCTTTCTTGAGCCACCCCCACCACATAATGTATTTGTCTCCCCTTCATAAAACCTAACTGATTGAAATATATGACCGAGGATAACCACCCCTTCAACCTTATAGCTATGATCTTTGAAATTATTTTATATACATAGTTGCATAAATAAATCAACCTAAAATCCCCAAAATCCATTGGTTTATCCACTTTTGGTATCAAAGTTATATAGGTAGAGTTAAAATTGGGTAGAACTCTCCTAGTCGAATAGAATTCCTCTACAACCCTTAACAAGTCCTACCCCATAATATAAAAAATGGCGATAAAGAATTCTATTGTCCACCCATCCGGCCCCAGAGTTTTTCCTTTCTACATGACTAATAAAACCCCCTCCAATTTTATCATTCCTACTTCTACAAACAACTCCCCATTAACCTCATTTGAAACTAATTGAGGGAAAAATCATCATACCTTCACAATATCCATAAAGTTGGCTCCCTTTGGTTCCTTGTATATATTATCAAAGTGTTGAACCCCTACATGCACAAGATCCTTAAAACCCAATACCTGAGTTCTTTTGTCGTCTTTTAACTCCCATATGGAGTTAATGTTCCTTTGAAGATTAGAAAATCTGTGAAAAAATTGTGCTCTCATCCCTTAAATCCAACCATAATATCCTTCTTTTTATTCTCCACTCTACTTCTCGCTTACGTAGCAACTTTGATTTTTTTGTCTCCAATTTTGACAGCCTCACAAGCTTCACATCAGAAAATACACCCCTTGCATTATTATTGAATAAGGAATCAATATCATCCTCCACTTATTTTAAAACATGGTCTCCATGCTTCCTTCTATCAACTGCCCATTCCACCACTTTCCTTTTGACCCGAAACAAAGTGTACACAAATTGGTTTCTCACCGAGTCCCTTTCTCTTAATTTAATCCCACTGATTCACTCTTTACTAGCTCTAGGAAACCTTCATCCTCAAGCCAGATTGAGTTAAATTTGAACAAGGTCGAAGGTTTTTCCTTGTCCTTTATGAATTTCAAATAAATAGGATTATGATCGGAACCGCCACCTATTTCAACCCAACTCTTGTAATTACCCATTCTACCAAGTAGCCATTTTACCACTACAAAATGATCCATACATTTTCAGAGCCCTGTTGCCCCATATCTCTTTTTGCAACAGGTTGGTTTTAATTTTAGAGGTTCCACATCCACTAAGTTGGCATTCCTTGTCTACCCACAAAAAATCCCAATTAGTAAACTTTTTTAAAGACTACCTAAATTTATATCCCCCTTGTAGATTGATTCCTAAACAAGAATAACATCAAGCCTCTTTTTTTTTTTTACCATCCTATGAAAGGATAATATTTTTACAGGGCTACCCAAACCCCTCACATTCAGAGAAAGTATCTTTGTTTGGTAACCTTCACTGAGCGTTGATTTTTAAGAGCCCAAGATAATGTTCTTTGTCTTCCTTGAAGTACTTTTGCCACTACCTTATTCTGAGCATGAAAGATATGAGGTTCATACCCGCTCCCAAATTCCCCCCTCCCCTTCTAGGGTCTAGTCCTAAACCCCTAACTAGAGTGAGTTTATGTCCCCCTACCAAACCCTTCAACCATAGTTGATATGAATTTACAGAGAAACCATCCTCAATTGACGAGGATTGGAGACTCGTCTAAGCCCCACTACCTTTATCTGACCTCTAGGAAAAGGGACCTATTGACATCCCAAGAATGGAGGAGTTCCTAAATGGATCGATAGGGGATAAACCACCTTGTAATTATTCGAGCTTTGAGGACTCTGCAATCTTAGAAAAATCCTCCTCTTTTTCTATATTTTATATCGCAAACCCACCTTTAGCCATAAATGAAGTACATAAATAAGATTATCTTCGATACTTACTGATGGATGGAGGTGTATTCATCGACACTTACTTTATTCCTTTGTCTTCATTTGTAGGTTCCACTACTACAACCATGAATTCACCATATTCCACTAGAAGGCCAGTTAACCCGACATCACCTATTATCCTTTCTTTTCCCCCACTTGTGATGCAACAGAGTTTGCATTTGGTAGAGTCTTCCTCTACTCCATGTTCACCAAATATACACTAGGACTTGAAGGAACCCCACTCTCTACATGGTTATATATGGAACAACCAAAACCAAAGGACTTTCTCCTAGAACTATAACTCACTTACCACCTTCCTGGCATAAGGAGGATGAGGCCCCCAATCGAAATGGAGACAAAGTTCCAAAAAGACAAGGAGAAATCAAGTTTCCAAATGATCCATTGCAGTTATCTAGTGCTAAGGTCCTATATTTCAAATTCACTACTGAAGACTACTCTTTCTTCTTCCAGATATTTTTCACGAACTGTTTATCGCAGTCTTCCACCACATGGTCGGTCACATGGCACCACACACATATGAAGGGAACATTCCCATAATCAAGCACCTGGGTAAAAATAAAATCCATGATTTTGACTTGGATGTTATCTTCTAATCCTTCCAAAACGTTAATTCTCACAAGTATCTTCACGAATTTCTGATGTGAAGAATATTTATGTGTCGGGTCAATCATAAGAGTTCTACCCAGGTGGTTGCCTATCTCCCTCAGAATTTTTTTGTTTCAAATCTATAATGGAAGCCCTGAGAGTTTCACCCAAATTGGTGAAGTCTTCATCGCCTCACGATGAGGGTCAAATAATGGGTTCCATAGCTTAAGTTTAAGGGGATAGGTTCCCCAGAACCAATGACCCTCTAACATATTCACTGCATCCTCCTCATAATGAAAAACAGAACACATCCAACATTTAGTTATAAAATGGAAGGTTACATTGTAACCCAAAAGTATCTGCCATGAAAAATCCACCCAATACTAAATCGAGGCATTTATCAAAGAGATCCCCAAAAAAGGTCCCACCAGAGCTTTCCCCACTAGTTCAAGTATTTGGGTTTTCGCTATGTCTTCCCCAACAATCATCTTTACCTTCCTTTCCCTGCATCTCATTGTCTTTCTCTTCCTTTTCAAAGCGTCTGACCTCTTCTTCTCCTTAGATTTCACTTGTCTTGGCTCAAAAAATCCTACCAATTTGAATAACCCTAGGTATTTACTTACAAAACCTACTCCATGTGTCCATTCTTCACACCATCTCCTTCCACTACTACACAGGGGGTCTAGGGCCAAAAAACCTTTAAAAATATGGAAAGTTACCCATCGAATGGACAAGAAGAGATGAGTTAGGTCCAAACCCAAAAATAATACCTATATTAAGAGCTGGTATATCCTTGGCCTGATCCTCGCCCACATTACCATTAAACCCTATTTCCTTGGGGGACTACTCATCCAACTTAGACGTGTGATATACTTCCATATTGGATTTCGTATGATTTAATCCATTGTGAACAGATTCAAAAATATTTTCCTTGATCTACCACAAATCTTTAGTCAACGTAGACCTATCCTTTACCACTACCTCACTAAAACCCAATCTATTGTTTTACGCCACATCCTTCGACCCCTCTGAGTAGTTTGACTAACACATGAAAAACACATCTACTTCATCTACCATATCCACTCCAAAATTCACTAGCTCTCCCACACAGATATATTTTAGAGTAACCATGAGCTGGTTCACTTTTCTAGATTGCATGTAGTGATTGTTTATGCCTAGTTTACCTAACCATACTTAGAAAATTGAAAAAGTTATAAATGGTAGAGCTATCCAGAACAATCCACATAATTAAAATTACTTAAATTGACAAACCTTATAAGACCAAAAGTCTCTTGTGACTCGCCTTCCCGATATTTCATGAGATATAATTCTCTCGGGTGCAATGAAAGGCCCTCCTTAGACAAATAATATTCTTGCTAGGTCAATTCATGAAAAACATAGAAAATTGAAAAGAATTTGAAAACATAGACCACTTCGTTTAGATTTGCCACCTAATATTTTAACTCCAAGTTGTGAATTAGTTACTTTCCATTCATCCACTTGACAACTATTAATAAGTCATATGCTTTTGATACTTGAGTGATATGCTTTTCTTAACAAAAGTTTGAATGCCAATAATTTTCCCATGTTGTTTGTTTACTTACCCCAATTAAGTGGGTACTCTTTCCATCGCTCTCTCAAGATGAGATTGATTCAAATCCATAGTTGGAGATTGATCCGATATATAACATCCATATCAATGGAATATTTTTATTTGTTTCCCGACCCCCACAATATTTTATAGAAAAATAATGAGTTTCACATTTCTGAGATATATAACACTACCCTTAGGCCACATATATGGTATGTTTTGTGACATTCCCCATCAAAAAGTATCCAATTGAACCCCTTATCAATTAGAAACTCTATCACTTGTTGTGGTATCTGGGGGACCTTATCTTCCTTTAATATATTGAATAGTTCCACCACTTAGGCTTGGAAAGTAGGTACTTCCTTTTCGACAAAGCGTTGAGTGTCACAACTTAACCAAACCCCCCATAATACTAAAAAGGGTAAGGCTCTAAATGGGTTTAGATTTTCTTTATAGAAAAATTGTTTGAGGCAAAATGCAAGTTCACTTTTATTCCATGGATCTCTTTTCTTGATCCACCTACCAATATACCTCCAAATCCCTTATATAAACGAACATCGAATAAACAGGTGTATCATTGTTTCGTCATCATTCATACAGAGAAGACAAAAACCTGGACTTTGAATGTTCCTTTTCTGACATGCTTCCCAAGTCAAGAATGTTGATTTTTGGAAAACATTGAGAAGACATTATTATGTATATATCACATGATATTTATAATAAAAAGTATAAATATATATAATAAATAACTAGTTTTTTATTATTCAAGGGACACATCTTTTCATGGATGGTCACCATATGTTCTCTATGTATGGAACACTCATCATTGTAATAAATTATTCATATACAATATCATCTCATATGATTAATCAACATGGTATTAGAGTGGAACTAGACTTGACTCTCTCATGGGAGGGCCCAGGAAAATGAGAGAGATAGCTTGACTCTTGTGTGAAGATTTCTATATCATATAAAAATTTAACACATTGTAGGACTATCAGAGTGGTTATGGAATATGATCAAGTGAATTTATAATTATGATCATAAATCATTGGTGGTATAGTGGATCCAGGTTTGAAAAAGGATTGAGTATTCAAATTCCTCGATGACTATCAGATTCGTTGTATCAATGCTGGACTCGGATTAAAAAATACAACAGATAAGAGGCCTTGATATGTTAATGTTGGGATTCTCATAGTATTTTCTAGATATTGTTGCCTATGAAGGTGCAATATCGAGGATGATCAACTTACTGAAATATGGATCAACCACTATGCTCAAGAAGGCCATAGAGGCGCCTTATATGCTCTCCATGCCCAAGGAAAATGATTTAAGGTCCTAGAGAGTCTATCGTTCAACCCGATTAACAGAGAGAGAATAATGAAAGAACACAGATCAATGGAGAAAGTTGTAGTGTTTCTCTTCCATGAATCGTTTGTTGCACATTCCAGTGCTTCGAGTCTTCTTTGGGTTGCGTGACTAAAAAAATAAAGATTTCTTCCATTTATGGACTTCCGCAGAGGCTCTCAGATTCTCCTCTTGTTCAGGAGAAAGCAACGAGAGCCATCATGAGTCTTTCCTATAATAGGTGAAGCAGGAAGATGATTGCTTCCATAGCTTGCACATTTTAAAGATTGATCAACCTTATGGACTCGATGTTGACTTTAGTCCATAAATTCATACAGATGGAGCATGACTGTGTTCTTGGAAATGAGGCAAATGTCAATCTATTGGAAAGAATGTTCTATTTGAGTAACTTATCTGGTACACATATGTGTGGATAGTGTCGCATGCATGCAATAGTGTTCCTAAGAAACGATGCAAGAGGTCCATACTTCCCATTTTGTAGAAACTGCTAAACAGGTTGAGGCTGGAGAAAAGAAACTTGTGGGATGATGCACAAAGGCTTGTCGACAATGATATCAACTAGTTGGAATGTTTGTTGTCGTTGTATATCAAGGATAGATTGGTGAGGTATGGAAGAGTAGACCATAATTTCACTATATTGGCCTTTGTCAGATGTTTATTTCCATCAATTGGAAATCGACTATCATATGTTCAATTTGGTATAAGTCGATTGGTGGTAAAATAAAAATTTTCCCATTAATTGATATTCACCTAATACATAGAGATTGGTTTGAATTCCTATATCATATTTATTGGTATTTTGGATGGAAGCTACATTTCTATTTGGAGATAAAACAAGACAAAGGACCTATATCCTTGAGATTTATTTTTTTCTAGTGTATTAAATATTTGACTATGTATCAATTGACCTAGTCAAAGATAGAATAGTTATTCTCTGAAAATTGAAAGAAGTTCGTGAGAAGAATATTCACGGCAAGAGGGTTCTCCCAAAAAGAGGGAGTAGTCATTGAGACAAACTGGAAAACCAGGGTTTTCTATAGTGACAAATGGATTTGGCCTTAGAGTTTGAGATAAAGGATCTTGAATTAATTCAATACCATTTGGGATTAGAAGGATGTAAGAATCTAGGCGAGATCTTCCTTGGTCAATGGAAGTATGTTATCATGATCCTTTAGAAGTTTGGGATGATGGATTACAAATCCATTCCTACTCCCATGGTAACAAATTTGAATAAGTTTAGAGACTTTGGTTCTGATCTGATGGATCCATCTATCTACCAACAATTGATTGGATCACTTATGTATTTGGTTAATAGTAGGCCAAAAAATTTATTTGCTATGAACACGTTGAGCCAATTCCATCTGGAACCAATGCACAAGCATTGGATTGCTGAAAAGTATATATTGAGATAATTTCATGGCACACTAAACTATGGTTTGAGATATGTCTCAAACAATGATGTACAACATCAAGGATATACAGATTCTAATTGGGCAGGGAGTGTAGATGACAGAAATAGTACTTTAGGAATATGCTTCAGTTTGGGATCTTCTATGATATCTTGGAATAACAAGAAGAAAAATTGTGTCGCACTTAGTACTGCAGAGGTAGAGTATATTGTAGCCTGAGATGCATGTACATAAGCAATATGGCTTCATAAGATGGTTTCTGGAATGTTTGATCGGGCGCTAGATTCGTCCGTAATATACTATGATAATCAAAGTTGTGTGAATCTTTCAGAGAACCTCATGTTCCATGGAAGGTTGAAGCACACTGAGATCAAGTATTATTATATCCATGATCGAGTCTATAAGGGATAAGTAAAACTCCAATATGTCTCCATCGATGAGAAAATAATGGATATTCTGACAAAGCCCTTGTCCAAAGGGAAGCTTGTATACTTCAGGGACAAGTTGGGACTTGTTGAGATTTCTCCCTTGGTTGAGAGCGAGTGTTGATCTGTATCATGCTAGTAAAGATTATATATGATGCTTTTGCATCATGCTAGTACAACTTAGATATGAAGCATTAGCATCATGCTAGTACAACTTAGAGATGATGTAGTTGCCTGACTCACATCATGCTAGTACAACTTAGATATGATGTAATAGCATCATGCTAGTACAAATTAGATATGATGGAGAGGCACTGATCTACATCATGCTTGTACAAATTAGATGTTATGCAAAATCACCATGCTAGTACAACTTAGATATGATGTAGATGATATTGGCATGATGTGGAGTATCATCTACATCATGCTTGTACAAATTAGATATTATGAAAAAGCACCATGCTAGTACAACTTAGAGATGATGTAGATGATACTCCACATCATGCCAATATAACTTACAGATGATACAGTGGATGATATGACTTTATGTTCACTATGACAGATGGATTATGGCTCATATATGATGCAATTGATGATATGTCATGATATATTTGATGTAACTTTTCATTAGATAAAATTTGTTAACTTGAATACATTTAATTGGTTTTTATGAATACCTCCCTAGTTTAGAGGGAGTGTTAAATTTTTGTAACTATCGTCGGTCTACAAAATGTATATATTCAAAAAAGAATATTCTAGAAAATAATGTGTAGTTGTAAAAGTCGGCCCTACCTGTGGCAGATATGGTGACCTGATCTGGAAGAATGATCCTTGTGGTCACATGATACTTTGTTGAGTGTGTGGCATCTGCGAGACACATACACATTTGTGATACTATTGTGGAGACTGTGTATCTATGGATAGTAGTTGTGTTTTACTACAATGGTTGTGTACCATTGGCAGTGACTATGTGTCACTGGATAGTGGTTTTGTGCTGCTACGGTGGTTGTGTACCACTAGCAGAGACTATGTGTCTCTGTACAATAGTTGTGTGCTACTACAGTGGTTGTGTACCACTTCCAGTGGTCGTGTGTCACTGGAAAATAGTTGTGTGCTACTAGCAGTGGTTGTGTACCACTGGACAATAGTTGTGTACTAGTATGGATCAACATAGTCATGTTCTATTGGATGGCATTGTAGTAGTTGTGTGATACTGATCCAGATGGATCTATGGAACATCACAGAATTTTCATAAGTGTACTAGGAGGCCCAAAATGGCCTCAATGGGTAGAGAAAGGAAAAAATTCAAAGTTCCCAAAACGTAGTGAAAATTACATGATCGTAAAGAGCGTGTCGCAAGATTTCCAATGACGCAAACGACTCATCAAACAGAGTTAGGGATTGAAATATATTCGTAGTAAAAGTTTGGTCAACCTAGCCCAGTCAACAGGGGGATGAGTCAACATCCGTACTGCTGACGTTAGCATCCATACAAAAAAAGTGGCATGAGCATGAAGGTGAAATGTGGCATGCTGATGTCATGATGATGATGTGGCAGCACCAGAGGCTTCCACGTGTCACCTAGTTTTGGAATTTTCGGGTCGATCCGTGGACCAATTGGATCATGCCACATGGAAATCTATACAGGCTGATGTTGCAGTCCATACATATGACGTGGAAGCTGGCATCGAAGTCAGTGTAGCTGACATGGAAATTGACATAGCAGTCCGTACAACTGACGTGACAGTCTGTACATATGATGTGGCAACTGAGGTGACAGATACAGTCAACAGCTGATGTGGCAGTCCGTATAGTGGACGTCAGCAAGTGACGTGGTAGGCACAGTCAACGAGTCCAATGGGTGGCTGCCACATGGCGCAATCATAGGCTGCCATGTGGCAGCCATCAAATACCCAGTGAGGGTGCATGCCAAAAATTTTGAAATTTCATTTTAAACTAAACTTTGCCAAATCTGGTGACGTCCCGCCAAATCTAGCAGGGATTCGCCAACTTTAGTAGAGCATTGGGAAGCATTCCAAAAGGAAGCCAATGGATTTGAAATCATGACCTCCTCTAACTAGTGCCTTAACTTAGCCTCTACCACCCAATTCAGCTAAATTGGCTCATGGGTAACTCTACCCTCTTTATTATTTAAGTGTCAAACTCTGTTAGTGCATGGGGAAACATGCCTAGGCAGTATAGTGTCACGAATTTCAGTGCAGAAAGTGCATTAATTGCCCTGAATTGCACGAAGATCGAGGCAGGAGGATTGAAGGTGACTGTGTCCGATGGAGACGATTCGACAGTTGTTTTTAGGTAATTTGGCAACGCGAATCCAATGGCAAGGTTTGTTTTTGCAGTAGAGATTCAGATCAACAAGCTAAGTTCTGGAGAAGCCAATGTAAGTATGCTTTTCATTATGTTGTTTTGTCATTAAATGTTGCAGCATAGCATGCATGTTACAAGTTTGAAGGAGTGTGGAGAGGCTGCAACAAGGCAACAAGATCAACTTATTCCTTCTATCTTTTATTTTCTTCTCTTCTTCCACATAAAACCAATCAGTTACATGTGACAAAGAAATTATGTCACTTGCATGATACGTGGCCAACGAAGCAGTTCTAAATCTCGTAGTTTCGGGATCTTTGTATGGGTTGCATATTTATGCTTGGATCTGAGCAGTAGATGTAAGGCATTTGATGGCTCCATGTTGATGGGGGTCTTCTTTTATTCTTCCTCTTTTTATGTATTGAGTATGTGGGAATGATGTCCATGTCAGCATCATGGATGCCTCATGAGAATGAACTTGTGAAGTTTGCATACATTCCTTATCACATTCCAATCTCTTGTTTCCATCACCGAAAAGGGACTTTCGACTTACAACTTGTAAAGGAGAGGACATCATTACAATGAGGATAATAAAGTGGTCGGGCTTTGGAGCATGAACCAGAGAGGTAGCCCACACCAAGTGAACTCTGTTATCAAAGGAAGTGTCATATCCATTATGTGTCTTATGTTATTATGTTGCTTTTCTATGAATTTCTGCACACAGGATAGTAAATGCAAGCATGACATATAACACATAAGAAAAAATAAGGAGGTTTTATTCAGTTTGGATTCAAGATTATAAGACTTCAACTTCACATTTAATTGCAAATCTCTCAAGCAAAACGATCTATAACTAAACCTTTTGAAGGAGTGATAGAATCAACCAATCATTGGAAACTAATCACCCCCTGGGTTCAGATCATGTGGTATCAGAGCAGGGTTGATACAGATTGCAGGTGTTGAAGCCAAGGATGGAAAGGTCACCAAAACAATTGTGGTTCGATGAGCTTCAATAGCTCAACCAAATGCTTCAAGCAAAGAATGTTGGATTGAAGACATCGTTGCATGTTGCAGAGGAAGAGAACTGAAAGTTGTAAGAGAAGTTGCAAGCCATGAATATGTAGACAGGGGAATGCTCTACGAATGAGATAGTGATGAGACCATCTTGTGACCATGGAAAATTCACCAATTATGAGAGTGAGAATGACAATGCAAATGCATGCACACTTTTTCAAGCAAATAAAGATGGCCTACATGCATCTAGAAACCAAGGAGGATTCCTAGAAGCATTTTCCACTAATCCTTCTCACCAGGAACAATTGAACACATCTCAAGAAGAAGAAAAAGATTCCCAGTTTGAGGTGGAGGTAACTAAACCATGTGTAGTTCCTTTTTTGATTAATGATGATGATTCTTTTGAAATCCTTCAACAACATTCTTTTTGCATCGGCTTAAAGTTGATGAGAAAAATGGGATACAAAGGAGGAGGCCTTGGAGCCAATCGCCACAGTATTGTGGATCCCATCGAGGTAGTGGTTTGGCCTCGATATACCGAGATATGATATGTACCAAAGGATGTTGGAGAAATCTCCAAAACCATTTAGGAAGAATACCCCAAGACAATCACTGAGACTCCAAAAGTCAACAGTTCATCAGAAGATGAAATTGATTCAGTTCAGGACGAGAGCACAATGTAACAACCCTAAGTATTTAATCAATTGTCATGGTTTAAATAATTGTTTAATGAATATTAGTTTAAATAATTAATTAATTAATTGTCTTGGTTAAATATTTGTTGAATGTGAATTGGTTTAATTAACTAATTAATTAATTTAAAGATTAAACATATNTAGTTTAAATAATTAATTAATTAATTGTCTTGGTTAAATATTTGTTGAATGTGAATTGGTTTAATTAACTAATTAATTAATTTAAAGATTAAATATATGTTTAATAAAATCTAGTTTAGTAAATTATTAATTATTATTTTGTATCGAATGATGGAACCATTAAAGAGAAAGGGGATAAGGTGGGTGAGTTTTAATGAAAGGGAGAAGGCAGTGAATGAGAGGGGGTGGAAAGGAGGATAAGAGGAGGGAAAAACACTCGAAGATGGACTTTTTTATTTTGGGGGGAGAGCATCATTTTGAGAGGACAGGACTGTATTGCTGGTTTGGGGCTGGAGTAGCTTGCTGGAGGATGGTACTGGTTTTTTCTTAAGGAACATTTTGGAGTTTGGTGGACTGAAACAAGGGGCACCTGTTGCCGGGAGTTTTGGGCTTGAGGGTCCAGAATCCTGGAGCTAGGGAGCTGGAGAGGCTGTGTTCCTAGATGGTCGGGAGGTTAGTCGGTTTTGGGAAGAGCATTAGGCAGAGTTGGAGAACAACAATAGCATCAGTTAGAGGTATCTATTTTCATTATTATGCTCTATTATGTGGTTTATTATCATGCTGCTAAATATGTTGAATATGTTGTTTGTTATGATGCTGAATATGTGGTTTATTATGATGTTGCTCATAAATTTTAATTATGTTGAATAATGAATGGTTAAAAGTTAGGATAACATTTCTCTATTTTAACTTATGTTTTATAAGGCTCTGTTGGAAGAGACCTTACACATGGTATCAGAGCCCTAGTTTAAAATATGGAGCCAAGGGCCTACCTACCCACCCATCCTCTTGACTCTTGACTGAAAGCTATGTTTTGTGTCAATCAAACAACCATGAAAACCTACCTAAAACCCCCCTAAAACTTTAAAACTTGTTGGCCTATACAGGTAAAATCCTTGAAAAGGGTGATATAAACATAAATATCTAGAGGTATAAATAATATAGTTAAGGAGAACTTGTAAATCTGGGCCTAAGGGTTGTTATCCCCGCTATCTAGGGATAACTAGGAGATCATGTCTCGAGGCCCACACGATCCCAGACATGGAGTGCGAGAGCAGATTGACTTGAGCATGGCCCTTGAGGGCCCATCTTTTCTTCTTCTCAGCCAGACTTGTTCTGTCAGCAGTACCAGCCTCCATCACTACCGGCCTGGGCTTGCATCAGAAAAGGCTCTTGCTCCATGAGGTAATTGGTCCGAGGTATCATGGTATGTGTCACATTTGATCATTATAACCTTCTTATGTATGCATTAGATCTCTTTCATTTCAGATAAATGCTTGGATCTTACACTAATCTACTTGACCATTGTTGGGGTAATTGATGGGGTAGCTTAGCAAGCTGGTATTCATGGGTTTTGGTTAGCCACCAAGGGGGGTTTGCAGAACCATCGTCCGCTCCCGCCATATTATCACTCTTACATCTTAAAACCCCGCTCATCCCATAGCTATCAATTTTACATCTTAAAACCCCGCCATCCATTCCATTCTCTAGTCCGCCATTAGATGACCATATCCAGGTACATCTTATCTTAGGGGAAGAAGGGCAGCGGCCCGGGGTAAAAGGAAATGGGTAAAAGATAAAAGCCATAGGAAAATGAAACCTTAGAGATGCTTTTAGGGGATCCCCAGAAGGCAATAAAAAGTTTCGACAAGAAACCAAGGGACCCTAAGAAAATGATAAATAAATAAATGTAACAACTAAGAGGATGGGAGGTCCTACCACGAGACCTACCATTATGTTCATAGGTATTTAGCATTATGATACATCATCCGTCACCAAATCAGTAAGAGTTGACCTTTGGTTGCATGGCCAAAGGAAAGGGGGTCTCACTCACAAGCCAACCTTCTCATTTCAAGAAAGATACTAGTGGGTAATGCTGCCAGCTCTGGCCACCAAGACAAGGTGCGGTCCTTCACGAGGCTTCTGTAGTAAAAATGCAAATAAGGAAAGATAAGGCAATATGGGCTTGGAAAAAGTGTATCCATGATGGGTGCTACCAGCCCTAAAAAGGCACCATCCACACTAGCCTAGGTCCGACTATGACTAGACATCCCTAAACCACATCACATCACTATACATGGTTTCTGAATAACCCCTTGAGGAAACTTGTGGGCATAGCCCAATAGGTTGCCCTTTGGCTCTCTTTAGCTTTGTATAGTGGGTCCGTAATGTCTTTGAGCTCTTAGAAGACGGTTAGGATGTTATGCATATATTTGATAATTTTAATGGATGAGATGTGATTTACATTGCTATGATGTTCTAGGACCTGAGCCCCTGAGGGCTTAGTTTTGATGTGCGGTGACCATTCTCGGACGGATGTGCACTGCAGGATCGGTGCACATGGGGAGATTAGTTCGGACCTCCATAGGGGTCAAGAGCCCAAGAGATGGACGTTGGGATGGCAGGGTGATCATTTTTGTGACGCCCGCACGAGAAGAAGAAGATGCCCTCATCGTGATTGCTTGCGCAGGACCGGCCTATGGGGAACAACCAAACTTTGCAGATGGACGTGGATCTGATGGACAGGGATGTCACCGTGATAGTTGATCGCTGAGCAGAGAAGATAAATGGCCTTCTGGGACATTATAGTGTTGCAGGAGCCCCTGTGAGCCAACCGGCTTATTGATGATGATATTGTCTTGCAAGGGCCAACGCCTCCCTTTTAGGGGCCCTGTCCATAGCCTATTTTTGGCATTTTAGTATGTAAAAGTGACAATAAATGAATAATGTTAATGTCATGTCACATTTTAAATGATCAAGTTGTACTAAAGGTCATAAGAATCATATAAAGAGAGTGATGTTTACCCTCATTTGAACATAATACAACTTGCTCTCTTATGAGAGATACATTCCCCAGCTTTTGTTCTTACCTTTCATCTCGGAGTGAGGCGCAATTTTGGAAGGCCATTGTTTGGCAGCAAGTGCTCTTATTCATTGGAAGGTTTGCCAACCAGGATTTGGATTTTGCTTCTTCATGATCTTGTAAGTGTTTTTCATCAAAAACTTATTGAATGAATGGTTGCTGATTTAACATTTGTACACTGTTATCTTGCTGTTATTTGCTTAATCCCTGAAACCCTAGGAGCCAACACACAAGTAGTTGTACTCATGTCCCCCACAGATCTTAGCCATTGATTTGAAGGAGTTTAGCCTAGCTTCATAGCTACACTAGATTTCCTCTCATCTTGTGTTAGTTTCTTAAGCACAAATTGAAGAAAGAAAGCCTCCTAGGCCTAATTGCTTACACCTAGGGTTTACTTAGGCTTGGAAGCCTTTGTATGAAGCAACACTTTTCAGCCCTAGATTTGTGCTATTAAGCCAGTCATTGTCAAACAAGTCATAAAGAGAGGAGAGAAAGCTTTAGGTCCAGCTTTAGCTACACCTAGGTAAGTCAAGCTTCCTTCTTAGGGTTTAAATTTGATGGCCTTGCCATAGCAACACCATCAACCCAACCCTCTTGTCTTTAAGTTTGAGTCTTCCTAAACCATTAGTCTCACTTTCATTTGACTCCACAACTCCAAGGCACTAGTCTAGGTTTGATCTTTCTGTTTATGCTTTAAAACTCTTTCAAAATCTTTTACTTGAAAACCCTAACTAACCTAGCCTAACCCTAGCGACTTGAACTAACCCTAAAGCTGATAACGTTTGGCCCTAAATATATCTTTGCTTGGATGAAAAGGTGCGGCTGAGTTATCTGATCATAGCCATAGAGGTTTCATAGCATTTCATTGGTTGAATAGACTAAAACTTCCACTTCTTGGCTAGCTAACCCTAAACTGCAGACTACAAAATTTATATAGTTGACGTCACATGTTTAGATCTCTTGTTTATACCTGCAACGTTCTGACTTTTGTCACCTCCTTTGATAGGTTTTGAGCCATTGATTGCATATATAAGCTTGTTTGGTAAAACGTTGTGCTCTTTCCCTTTCAAAGTGATTTATTACTAGGGCTGACATCATACCTTTTGCAGCAACGATATAGGTGACGCAGCAAATATATTCATTGTGAGCAGATTTGATATTTGTAGCATTGTGATATACTAAGGATCTAATTTTACACGTTGAATGCTCTTATCTTTTGAAGAAGTGATTTTGTCTTTGTTTGATAATCATTGACTTCGTCAATAATTATATCTAATCTTTGCTCATATATATTTGAAGATAGTCATTAAATGATGAAGTACTAACCCACTGCAAGCACATATTCTAGTTTTCTTTGTCTTGTCTCGCAAACAAGTGCCACTCAGTGGAACATATTCTTCTTGACTATCTCATTATTGGTAGTAATCTGTGGAAGGGGACCTCTTATCCTTGCCATCATCCCTTTAGCCCTTCATTAACCCAGACTACACAGGGACGTCTCCCTTGGACTAGCCCTCCTAAACAGAAAGAGCCCCCCATCGAGGTGACAGTGGGTGGGGAAGCTCCTGTTACGTCGGTTTCAAAGCCTTGACTCAAGCTATCTAAACCCTTCCTACAAACTGTGCGATAACATTTTGGCGCCGTTGTCGGGGAACACTGAGTCTACATTCCTCAAACGACATATCTTTGGTAAGTCTTGCTTACCTGGCGACTCCACTAGCCTTTCCCCCTGTTTCTTTGGTAGTTTCAAGGAAACTATCTGGCGACTCCACAAACCAGAAGGAGGTACAATAACCCTCCCACAACTTTCAGAAGGAAGCCTCCTGCTAATTCACCTGTTGTCAAGTCACTTTCTGAAAAGAGACTTCCTTTAAAGATGATTACTCGTAGTGGAAATATCTATTCAAATCCCACTGTCGTGACTGCAACCACCACTACAAAAATTCCTCCACATCCTGTCAATCCAGATCCTCATAAGTGGTCTCACCCAGAGAGCTATAACTGCTTTGATTTCAGCAACATCCAAGGTGGAGAACATGATGTGCCTATGGGAGCCCACTCATGGCTACCTTTCTTTTCATGAGAAGAAGCTCCTGGAAATTCACATTGGTCCCAGTTCTGTGATGGCTTTGATTTTCACCTAGATGATCAAAGTCATCCTGACGTTTTCATGAAGCTCTTTGTGAGCTCTCTTATCGGAGAAGCAAAAAAGTGGATTGATGCACTCCCTAAAAAAAGCATGAAGAACGTTCAAGAGTTGCAGAAAGCCTTTAAAGCGAGGTGGTGTGTGGAAGAAAATTTGCACAATCTTTTCCTCCAGTATACCAGCATGTGCAAAGGATCTAGCGAAAGCATAGGAGAGTTCACTGACAGGTTTAATCTCATCCTCAAAAAGATACGATCAAAGGTTGGTTCAGAACAAGCTATCATCGATTGGTACCTTTACACTTTGGAAGAAACCTTGCAATTTGAAGTCAAGGACCGATCACCAACAACCTTGGAGGAATCACAAGAATTGGCCTTTGAGATTGAGAGAAAGCTTGATTTTGAAGAATTTCTTATGAATTGTGAATCATGGGATCCAGGTGACGAACCAATGCTAGAACCGGAAGATCCAAGCATCCTCCAAATCGAACTACCTCATACCAAAAGGAAATGGAGCCTCTTTCAAGATGATGTTTCTCTTCAGGAGCCTCCTCTAAAAAAGGCTCATCCGAAAGATGAAGTTTGTGAAACATATGAGGAATTGGACCCAAATCAGTTACAAGACTTTTCCCTTTTCATCAATCAAGTGGGAGACCCAATTCCAAAGAAACATGATTTCAGACCCTTTTTTGTCACTCTCCGAGTAAATGGTCTTCTCCTTCACAATTGTCTTCTGCATCCGGGAGCCAAAGCCAACATAATGACAGAAGAAGTAATGCAACAATTGGGCCTGAAAGTCTCGCAGTTCAACACCAAGGACAATTTTGTGAAAGGAGCCATTAAAGATCTTGAAGTGGTTTTTGATTCCTACCCTGATGCTCCTTTCCAGATAAATGTATTTGTTATTGGTGATATTAACAAGTTTGGGATTATCATTTGTGATGAGCTTATTGCACATTTGGGCGGAAGCATTCACAGGGAGCAATATGAAGTTGTCATCCCTCATCCTGAAGGAGGACATTATATCGTTCGTAGTAAACCTTTTACTGGTGCATCAGTTGAAGATCCCGATGAAATAGATGACCAACTCCTATGCATAAATAGTGGTCTGAGTGATTGGTTCATTCAAGAAGGAAGATTGAATATGGACACAATAGAAGAGACAGAAGGAATCTGGACGCTAGAATTTGATGGTTCACACTCAGGGTTGGGAGCAGGTGCAGGAATAGTCTTGACAGCCCCTTCAGGTGAGGTTTTCTATCTCTCTTATAGATTGGAATTTGATTGCACTAACAATGTAGCAGAATATGAGGCCCTTATTCTGGGACTCAACTTGGCCATCGACAAGGGAGCTACTATCCTGGAAGTAAAGGGTGATTCAGATCTCATTATCTCACAGGTTCTGATGAGATTTGCAACCAAGAATGAAAAACTAAAGAAGTATCGAGATATGGCCCAAAATATTTCAAAAAGATGTCAATTGAAGTCGTCCCTTGGGAAGAGAATCATGTAGCAGACGCTCTGGCTGTTTCAGCGTCCACTTTGCAGCCTTGCGAAGGACCTCTTCATGATCAGTGCAAGATGGAGGTCCTTTTTAGACCTTCTATTCCTGACAATTTGGAACATTGGCAAGTTTTTGAAGATGATGATCAGATTATCAGATTCATGGAGAATAGCAGAGAATTCACGGACACACAAATAAATTTCCTGGCTGAATATATGGACTTGGAAGTCATCAACCTGCAAAACAACACCTTGCCAAAGGGGTGCATTCCTCTGGAAGATCTTTTCGATAGACATGATGTTTTCAAAGGAAGAAGAACTAACAAGCAAGCTGAGGAAGCCCTGGAGTTCAATATTGGTACTGAAATAGATCCGAGAAC